>JAUTXW010000099.1:600000-1022500 GCA_030620095.1 Kuschelorhynchus macadamiae
TTTCAATTTATAGCGTTATTTCACTCACAGATAATTTTAATGAAATCGTATTTAACAATTGCTAAAATCGCCGTTTTTATTTTTCATCAAAAATTTTAGTATTATAGCTTTACCGGTGATGTTTTCGCGCTATCGCGTCTGGCGCTAACCCGATACCGATCCACTTATGTAACAAAATATCTATAATAAACCGTACCAAAAACTGTTGCATCGATAAAATTTTAATTTTGAATTACCGCCTTTTCTTTTGGAATGACAATGGTTACCAACATCAAATACACAGACAGGAAAAATTCTATATTACAAATAGCACTTTTTGCAAATACGATTTCATTGAAGTGATTTTTGACTTGAATTGAAAATATTCCGATATTTTAGTTGTGTACTTGATCGACTTACTAAAAAAATTACTGAATGGAACTGAAAAAAAGGTGAAAAACTGTGAGTACAAGACTGGAAACTTTCATAATAGATTACTCGGAAACGAAACGAGCCCGAAAAAAATTGACTTCAGATCCGTTATCGGCAGCCCAAATTTTACCCGTGCACCAAATTTCGTGAAAATACGCGATGGTAGGCGAAACAGAACAAATCTTCAAATTAATTAGGTTTGGCAGAATAAGAAATTAAGCATTATAAGAATTGATTTTTTTAAACTAATTATCGTCAAATTATCCTAGGTCAAATTAACATATTCGTTGCTATAGTGGAAGAATCCTCGATTCTAGAATATACCGTTATAAAACAGATTTTTCAACATCCTGACATGCATCACAACTGAAATCCAGTTTATCAAGCAGGAGCATCATATATCTTCTAAATATTCTGAAACATGCAGCATTTATTAATTCTTGGCCAAAAAAATATTATATTCTCAGCAAAAAAGTAGTGAAATATGCATTGCAAAATATTGGAACTCAAAATCATCGGTTATCTTATTTTTACACACGAAACTTTTATTTCTCAAATACCGTTCTGCGAAAATTTTAATGACGGAATAATTTTGAAAAAATAATAGGTTGCAACAGTAGCAATACAATTCGTTTTTAACTTTGCAAATGTAAAACTTTAATAGAAAGAAAGCACAATTCCTAGGACACAGTTGTAATGTTGGCACATATTCATGTGAGTCTCATATATTTTAAAGTTTATATTTTTGATTACAAATATTAAAAAATGTATTGAAACCGTTTGCGTATCATATATGCGATAAACCTCTATATCAATAAAAAATAATATTGTTATAAAATCTTAATATAAGTATTTTATTTTGGAAAACTAACTTTATTCTACTTATTATAGCAGTTTCCGTACACTGATAGCAAAGTAATTAATTGCCTTTAATTACCATACCTTTATTACAAATAACTTTGATATAAATTTACCAAAACCTAGAATAAGCTTCATTTAAAGATAATATATAATAATTAAATGAATAACGGAGCCTTTAGAACAAGCGGCACTGTACCTGGTGTATTTCGATTTATTCAAAAGAAATATAACAAGTACAAAAAAATTCCTCACTTTCACAAATTCAGGAACTGAAAAAATCCCGACTCCGAAGGAAGAGACAGGAGACAAAAAGGTTTACCGTCCGAAGCTTGTCCTGGGGTGATTTGTGTAAAGGGGTGGCTTTGTCGTCGTCGTCGTATCAGAATGTACTTTTCAACTTTCGGTCGCTATATCTCGGTAACCGTTTCAGATAAACTTTAGAAATTTTGTGCAATTTTAGAGCTCACTTGCGACTCTCGAACGGTATCAAACAGATTTTTGGATCATTTTCTCTTCTGACTTTTCAGAATTTCTTTTATTCCCGATAATTGTCGAAAAAAATAAAAAATTAATTTCAAATCCTCAGAAAGCGTTGCTCTAAACGTTATTCCCAGCCTTGTTTAGAATGAACGGGATCGAGGTTTGGTATTTTTTTAAAGTTAAAAGCAAAGATTGACTACAGTGCCTACAAGTTTTTGAAAAAAGCAAAGATATTCGAATAGGAAAAATTCTTAGGTTTTGTCTTTAAAAAGTCTAAGCAATCTACGATTATCGCAGCGCGTTTAAAAAATACAGTTTTTTAATTTTTTTTCTGATTTTTTTTGCCGCCGTTTCCTACCAAATTATGAGGAGGCAAAAAAATACAAAACTACTTTTAAATTTTGAAGATAAATGTATATTAATAATAATAATAATAATAATGACTTTATTCCCAACTAACTTATGATAAGTTCATTACAGGGAACTATAAAAATATAATAAAAAAATAAATAAATTGTCAAACAATAATGGTCAAATAAGTGCATTAAATAAGTAATATAAATAAAATGTATTATATATTAATTAATGCTCAAAAAGGAAAATCTTAAAAATAGCTTTTTAAATTTTGGGAAAAATTTAATTTTTTTTAAAGATTGAGCTAGTTCATTATAAATTTGAATTCCACAATGGAGTAAAGATTTTTTGCCAAAATTACTTTTTACCGTCAGCATCTGTAAATTATTGCAATATCTGATATTGTGGTCATGATATGTTGTAATTTTAGTAAAATTTATATTAGATAGTTCCTTATTAACATTTTTATAGTATTAACATACACATTTTTAATTTATATATATTTTTAATATCTGGATATTTATTAGGTTTGTATAAATTAGTAGTGGGTTCCAAAAATGGCAGTTTATTAATATATTTGATTATTTTATTTTGTAATCTTTTGAGAGGCTTTAACGTTGTCAGGTTTGCACTTCCCCAGATTGAAATTAAGTATTGTAATTTTGAATATACTAGAGCAAAATATATATTTTTTTAGGTATTTTACTGGAATATGGTCTCTAACTTTATACATTATTCCTATTATGGGTCCTATATTTCGTCTTAAACTTTGAATATGTTTATTCCAATTAAGATTTTCATCTATATATAATCCTAAAAATTTAGTGCATTCTGAATATTTAACAATATTTCCATTAAAAAATAAATTTGGTGTAATGTATTTGATTTTAACTTTATCTATAAACATAAATGAAGATTCAGTGATAATTTATAAGAATTTAGCCAAGCAAGGATTAATGCCAAGTCATATTGCATGTCACTATAAATTTGGGCAGGATTTTCAGCAAAATAAATAATTGTTGTATCATCTGCAAATAACTTAAGATTGCCTTTTAAATTTAAATTTGATACAGAATTTATATATATAAGAAACAAAATTGGTCCCAGTATTGATCCCTGAGGTTAATTTTTTTTGAAGAACTATTTGTGTTTCCAATTTGAACATATTGGTAGCTATTTCTTAAATAATTTTCAAACAAAGAATAAACTTGACCTCTTATACCAATATTGTAGAGACTTCTCAATAAAATCATATGATTTACAGTGTCAAATGCTTTGCACAGATCTAGTGACAATAAACCACAAATTTTATTACTATCAACATTACACTGAATATTTGTTATTACGTTAGCAGCAGCAATTTCAGTATCTCTAGAAAACCATATTGCCCTGAAAAAAATATTATTATTTTGTGAAAAATTTTAGACATTGCAGGTAAAACAGATACTGGTCGGTAATTACTACAATTTTTCCGTTCACCATTTTTAAAAATAGGTGTTAGTTTTGCTATTTTCATTTTTTCAGGAAAAATTGCATGGGGCTAGTTCTTTTTTGACAATTTTTACAATATTTATTGTTATTTTATAGAAACCTCTGGATTTTTTTTGGATTAAGTTCGTCAATAATATCTTCAATATTCTTGCATGTCAGTTCTTCAAAGTTAAAGAATAACGATTCTGGATTTACTAATAAGTCATTTGTAGGGATAACCGGAATTTTACTTGCTAATCTCTCTCCAACGTTTACAAAATAATCATTCATTATTTTACAGCTTTCGCTTTCTTGATTTCTTCTCCGACTAATAAAATAGTATTTAATTTTGTTGCTTCTATCCTATCCTTATTTGTTAAAATTAAATTTATGTTCTTCTATATTAGTTTTTGATCACATGTAGCAAATTTATCAAAATAAAATGTTTTTTTTGGTTAACCTAATTTTATTTTTTGTTAATTTCTTGAATTGCTGAAATAAATCCTCATACAACCTTACATTTGGGAATTTCTTTTTCTTTAAATAATATTTGTCACTTAGTTTAATTATGTTTTCTATTTCTGAAGTAAACCATGATTTAGAGACTTGTCTTATTTTTATTATGACAGCAAAATTCAAACAAATTTAAAATTTTCTCATATAATCCATTTGAGTTTTTTAACAGATGTAGTTTTCTATCCTAAAGAAGTAATTCTCTTTTTAGTTTATCCACTTCTAATTTTGAATTTACTATATTTTTATATTTTAACTTCAGGGGCAGCATTTCGTTAGGTATATTTATAAGTTGTAATTTATGATCACTTAGTGGGCTGATTTTAAAATTTATTTTGACACTCATTTTTGAATTTGTTTTGATATGATCAATTAGGGTAGTACTTGTGCTTGTTACCCTTGTTGGCATTTCACTATTACACAAATTAAAATTATTTTAAGAATTAATATCCATAAGTTTTTCACAATTATTTGATTGTTTTAGTACATCGATATTCATGTCACCAATTAAAGAACAATCCAATTTAAGTGTGTTTAAATGTTCTAATATTTGATCTAAATTATTTAAAAACTATTCTATGTTTATTGCTGGTGGTTTATATATAGAAGGCAGAAATAGGCTTTAATTGAATTTATCATAATAACGTATGACTATAGATGTGGATTTGACCGGTCAATTTTATTTTAGTCAATTGACTGGTCAATTGACCGGACAATTGACCGGTCAATTGACCAATTGATTGATAGACATAATTTTTAAAATACCATTTCACACAATCAAAGCCAAACTTAAAATAAAACTTTATTCTCAAATAACATCATATTTAACGATGGAAACCTAAAAAAGATTAACACTTAAAAAAAGAAACTATGTTTTTCAGTTAAGTTATTTATCTAGCAATGTAGCTAATGGTAAATTCTCATCTTCGGACCCATTGGACGCTAGCTGCTCAGCCTCGGATGCTAGCTGCTCGGCCTCGGCTTCGGAAGATGAAGATACATCAGCTTCGGAAGATGAAGATATATTATGATCCATTACTTTTCCAGATTTATCCATTATATTTAAGTTATATTTAACATAAACTAATTTTCCGGCATACTCAATAACTTAATAGCTACATCGTAGAGTATCGACTTTTTCTGCCAACTCCCCCACCAAGTTGATGGCGTAATATCTGATGATGTTTTACGAACTGATTTAATACCTTTCACCGCTGTCCATATTATTCGATTATTAAATTCATTTGATGCTGTTCTGAAATTTGATATTTCTCCAATAATCTCAACATCAGTTTTGTTCACACTAAGTTGTACTATTAAAGAAGTAGCAGATTCCAGCTCGTCAAGGGTTAAGTCTTCTCCTTTATATCTAGGATCAAGTAGATACGCTGCATTATGTGTATTGGTACAGGCCATAGCAATTCTTTTTATTACTGAAGTGGTTGTCATTTTTTCTTCTTCTCGAAGAAATGGACTTTGGGAGACAAAAGTATTGAAGTGTTCTTTTAATGAGTACGACTTGTGCCGGACATCTGACAAAGTAGCAGTAGTATTTTCCATAAAGGTTATTAAACGAAAAACAGGACTCAGTAACTCAATGAACTTAATATTTCGATCCCAAAATACATCATCACTAAGAATAGCGGATTTTATTTTATTAGTTGCCAGGGTCTCAACTTCGGGGTTAATTAAACATTCTTTAAGTAGCTGTTTATTTACTTGAATACTTTCCATACATGTGACTGTCAAATTACCCATCTCGTTACGATGGGTAATTTGAGGGATTTAACAGTATTCCCCTGCTTCTCGGATAAAATGGCGTTGGAAATTTGTTTCAATTTGAAAAATTTGACAATCTCCTTACAAACATTAACATGATCAGAGAGGGTTTTCAGCGTTTCAATGTCTTTCAGTAATAAATTTAAAATGTGGGAAATACAGCCGTATGTTTGTAGATTTGGAAAAGTTTCTTTTAATTGGGCCCATGCAGCCTGCATATTTGCTGCATTGTCAGTCACCAGAGAGGTGATTTTATTCTCACCAATTTCTTTGATTATCCTGGATATTTCACTGGCAATATATTGGCCTGTGTGACGAAATGCCTGAGGTTGTGGAAAGTCATAAAAATAATCTCCGTTACTTGTATGAACCATGTAGTTTATTAACCCTTCATTACGGATATTAGTCCAGCCATCACTCATTAAAGTTAATTGTCTTCAATATTAAGTATTTCTTTGACGTTATTTTTTATTTTGTTATTGCATCTATCAAGGTGGGAGGTAGACATAGTTTTCCTATCGGGGAGTTTAAAAGCTGGTCGAAGTTTTCCAAAAAAATGTTTCCATTTATCTGACTCAAACATTGATAAGGCGCAATTGGATGAGTAAACAGCTTCACAAAAAAGAGTTTGTAGCTCGGACTGTTCAGAATCGCTTACCGTGTCAAAAAATTATGATAATGTCTGCATTCTTACTCGTTTAGAACTAGTCTGAGAAGAACCAGCTGAAGCAATGTGGTCTTCATCATGCGGCTTCTTGCTTTTCACAGTAGCTGTTTTTTCTTTTTCTAGGTTTTGAAATATGGATACATTTTCATCATCGGATAATTCATTGAAACTAGGCTTTGATTTGTCCAACTGGAAACGAAAAAAAAGTAAAAATGTTGTAGTTTGGATTCAGAATATCGGTAACGCGGCGAATACATCGTGTTGTCCCCTAATGAAAATGTTTCTTCACTAATAATCATTCTACATGTGTCATCTAACAAATTCTGTATAATAGGTATTTGTATTTTGATCATACTTAATTTTACTTTAAGAAAAACCTAACTAAGAATAGTAAAAAGTATTTCATGCTTTTGAACTTAATTTTTTGACTAATATATAATTCCTACTTTATTTAGGTCATCATCTAAACTGAAAATTAAATTGTATTTACATGGTAAGTACTTACATATTCATTGCGAACTCCTTCGGGAACTGATTTGCACTTATCAGTTATATGTTTTTTCATTCTGTCAGCATGCGTAATATAAGTGACTCCACAGTAGTTACATTTTCCTTTAACTTTGTTATTTTCTCGTATTTCTGTAAAACAATTCCAAAAAATTACTAAATGCGAAATGAAATGAATGAAAATAAAATAGTCTTCGAATAAACCTATGTTTCCCATTTGTCGATCCCTTTTTTATTCGTTCGAGAAATCGAAGAAATACTTAAAAGATACCGATCGACGACGCACCGATAACAGTTCCCGGAATTCAAAGCCGTGAATTTCACATTATATTTATACTAAGCTTGTACTGTTGTTTTTATAAAAAAATCTTGTATGTAAATTCTATGGCCCTGGCGATGGCGTAATAGATCGTAACTAAAAAAATAATATTTACCAACAATATCTGAAAAAACTGAAATAGAATGTTCAAACCAAGTTAGGTATTTGACCAGTCAAATAGACCTCGGTCAATTGACTAATCCCAACTCTATGTATGACCAATCATTTTCTGTTTTTTTAATAATTTCATAATCAAATCGGTTATGAATAAATATTCTGACACCTCCACCTCTCCTTTCTCTGGATGCAAGTATTGAATTAAAATTTTGAAAATTGTAATATTTTTTCGTCCTTTTGAATCCATATTTCTACTTCAATAATTATATCTAGTTGTTCCTCTTTTAAAAGAACTTCATTTTCGTCCATTTTATTTTTTATTGACTGACAATTTATATAAAGAATTTTTAAGTTTATTTTAAATTTATTTTTTCTCTTTCTTTTTGAATTTTGAAATTGTGAATTGGACATTCTTGACTATTTGCTTGATGTAGATTATTATAATTTATTTTATATTTTGTGTTTATAGTCTTACAATTGATACAATTTCTACTTTTTTCCTTGCATTACCAATATGTATGTTCTCCAGCACAATAAGACCAAACTTGTTTATTTGAACAATCCTTTAATTTGTGCCCATAACCGCAACATTTAAACCAAAATGAAATATCAAATGTTTCTTAAAATTTACATTTTTCCCAGCCAAGAAAAATTTCTTGATTTACCAATTTTCTGAAGGTACTACCAATGGTTTCTAAATACAAAATGTACTTTTTGGAAATTGTCTTATATATTTTATATGCACCTTATCGTCTTTATTTAAAATACCTGAAGCGATAAGTTCTTCTAAAAATTAATTTTCTTCATATTTTCGTGCTACACTTGTTATTACTAATTTTGGATTCTTTATTTTTGAAGTTGTACTGTATAATTTTTATTTAACTTCTCTTTATTTGAATTTTCAACATTGAATTGATTCCTTTGAATTTCGTTTAATTATAATTCTACCATTTTTTAATTCATTCGCTTGATTTACTTTGGCTTTCACCATATTAGGATTCACTTTTTGTTTTACATCCATTTTTGCTTATTTACTGGTTTTCCGTTATTTTGGGTTTTACAATAATTGTTGGAATATTTTCTTTTGGGACTTCTATATTTTTAATATTTTTTCTGCATGCGAATATAATTTTTCATCAAATACTTGTTGATTTTTACATGGTTCGCCTATATTATTTAATAACAACTTAAATTTGACTTCTAATTCATTTATCTTATTTATTAATTTATCATTTTCAAATGTTTCTAATTTAGCACTCAGATTGCCAATTTTAGAATTAAGATTGTTAATAAATTTTTTTAATAAAGTGTTTTCTTCTTCAAGTTTATTTACGAATTCAATGTTTTCATATTCTTTCGAATTTCATCTATGTATTTTTCTGTGTTTTCTTCTTCAAGTTTATTTACGAATTCAGTGTTTTCATATTTCGTTCGAATTTCGTCTATGTATTTTCTTAAAAATCCCTTTTCTTCTTTTAGTTTATTATTTTCATCTTTTAAGTTGCAATCATAGTGGATACCTTTTGATTCCAAAGAATTTTCACATGCTTTACTCTTTCTTAAATTTTTAGCATCAGCCTTGGATATTGAAGAACAGGTTAAACAAAACCAACTTTTGCATGTTGAACATCTAATAAAATAAGTTCTTTTATTGAATTTTAAATAGCAAGAAGCACATTTATTTCGAATTTTTACTTTTTTCGAAGTACTTGGTTCTTCTTGAGAGCAAATATTAAATTGTTTTACAAATTCGTGATATTTATTATCACTTGGGTGGGTATTTTAGAGGAGCATATATACTATCATCATCTTCAGAGTTATTACTTTTTAAATTTGTTGTCAATTTTTTATTTACTTCATTGTCAGGGAAGGTTAATAGTTCGTTTGACACTGAGGTTGATAATATTGACATTGATGTTGAATTTTTTTTTCATTTTCTATTTCCTATTTTTTTACTCCTTTTACTAAGTTCTAGATTTTACCTTTATTTTCACAGCTTCTTCCCAATTTCTTAGATCTTTTCTTACCAAATTTAACTTTTATTTATATATTATATTTCGACAAAAAATCTTATTTGATACTGAACAATGTTAAACCTTCTTTACACTTCTTAATCTGTAACAAGTACGTGAAGCCAACGGCGAGGGTCGCAATATCACATCAGTGTATACAAGTAAATCATACAAATAGAGAATAAAGTTAAATTCTAATTAATTATAATATCTAAAATAATAGTGACACTGTTTATACAGTGTTTGTATCGGAACTTTGACAATTCGTTACTATGACAACGATACAAATTACGAAGCACGGCCGCATAATAAAATTATTAACGGTGCCTAAAATTAATGGCGGTCAATGTATTTCTTATAAAGTTGATGTCTAAAGTAAATCCTATAAGAAACGCATTGTACTTACTTCAGGCATAGGTGTTTAAATACAAACTTTAGCTACTGCGCTCATTGTGTAAAATAGTAATTCAAGTACGGTCGTAGAAAAAAAAATTATCGGTCTGTATATTAAAAAATGCCTCTACCCGGGAGCCACACCCAAGCGCTTTGCTGCTCCAACTGATCTCAAAAAGAAAGTAGAGTGGCTCCTGGCTCAAACGAATATCGGTATTTACCGCACCTAGGAAATGACAAGGTTTTTTTTTTTTTAAGGAGATCTTACTAAATTGAGGAAAGTGGTGCCCTCAAAATTGTAGCTACCACCCCAGAAACAGCCATAGTTTATCCTGCCAATCTCAAAATTGTCCAAGGGATCGTTTTTGAGGCCCTAAAACTAAGTCAAATTTATTTAAATATATACTCATTTATCTTGACAGCGGCAATAGCTACGTTTTATCCAAAGCAACTGGATACTTTTGATATTTTTATTTTGGCAAAAAGTGGCAGTTTATTGTACATTTTTTCAAATTATATTCTCTTTTATTCTGGTACATCTTGAAACGAACAGTAAATTGGAGGATTGTAGAAGATTTATATTTTGTGTGAAAAGAGTTAATAACTTAGCTTAGATTCGGCTTTAAAGTAAGGGTATTTTTTGTTTTTAGTTCTTATCCGAAAGGGTCAGTTTTTGTTAGCAGAACCTGGAGGTATCGATGTACTTTTCGAGAAAAAATACCCCAAAATCGCTAAGGGTACGGCTAAATTATAATGGAATTTAATGTGGATCACTGGCCGGCAAAATCTCCAAACCCGAATAAATTAAATTTTTTTGTTAAACATTTAGATTCACTTTAAACGCAGAATTGTTCTTTTTTGCCTCTTTCTTATCTTTATATTATAGTATTTTAGCTCACGACAGAAAAAAAATCGATTTTTTTTAAATAACCGATTTTTTTAAACCCGCTGGAATTATTGTAATTTGCTTAGACTTTTCAAAGACAAGACCTTATAAAAATTTATTATCGTGTCAAAGCTCTTTCAGATTTTTTGCTTTTTATGAAAACTTGAACCATGTAGCTGATCCTTGCTTTTGACCTAAAAAAGAGTTTCAAAAATAAAAAAACACTTCCTAAACTTTGATACCGTTCATTTTAAATACTGTTCGGAAGAAATAAAATTTTACATTCGATAGTTTACGTATATCACACGAAAAATACGAAACAATTTTTTTTTCATCGATATGCAAAAAACCGAAAATGATACGAGAAGCTATATGATACCGTTCCCGAGATATAGCGACCGAAAATTAAAAAGTACGTTTTGAAGCAGCGAAGTCACCCCCATACACAAATCTCACCAGGGCAAGCTTTAGACCAAAAAACTTTTTGGCCTCTACTAGTTTTACATTTTCTTTAACTCGATGGGCCCACAGTATCCGAGGAACATTGTATTCGGGAGTGGATTTTATTCTTCCTTCAACCAAGAATCATGCAGGAAACATAGAAAAGCATTTAAGAGCAGATTCTAATAGTAAAGCGGACTCCAGGTCGTACTAGAAAACTAGCTTGTAAAAAAACACCCAAACCCCAAGTTTATGCCCACTTAATGCGCAACCGGGTGCGTTTAAGGCAGACAATTGGAACTAAACAAGGGAATGATGCTGCACAGAAAAGGTAAAATAAAGAATTCCCGAGACATCGAATCGAGCACCCGAGCCGGACGAAAATTTTGTTTCACTGTTTGACAAATTCATTTCGACTACATACATTGTCTTTGATTGTTATTAGATGTATTTCGGTCAAATGAGCCAATCTGTTTTCTATAATAATATATAATGTGAAATATTTTTTTTAAACATCGACAGTCATGTAAACAGTAATTTTAATATCAATTCCATTTCACTCTAGATCAGAATATGAGAATAAAGGAAGTTATGCATTATTAACATGCATTAATACGCCCAGGGGATAAATACTATTTTCAAGGTTTTAATTAGATATTTGTTTAACAGTGAAAAACCTCCCAACCGATTACTACTAACAAACAAAATTATAAGAAACGGTGTATTTATAATGATTTTTTTGAAATTTTAATTCTCATAAAATCCCTTATTTCGTGGGTTTTATTTTCACGGCTTTGTTCCAAAATCCGACATACGATTTGTCCGGCATATTCTGACCAACTCTTAAGAGTACCTAAAGTAAAAATATGGGTTATTTAAATAAAAATTATTGCGGTCTTTTTTATTCTTTGCTAATAATGTATTTGTATTCCAGCAGCATCCAGAGTGCCTCTTCGGAAAATAATAAACGAAAACTGGAAAATGGACCTTCTCAAATCAAGAGACTGAAAACAGAGGTAGAAGACAATTTTGTAGCAAGAGACAAAATTATGAACGAATTTGTGGAAGTAGCCGAGTGCAATAACCTAGAACAGATACAATCATTTAGTGACCAAATCTTGTCCGAAATTAAAATGCTGAATGAACTTGCCAAAGAAAAGGTAATTGTATTCATATCATCCCTGCCATATGGGAACAATAAATAGTGTTTAATGTGAAAGATTTCTGCGAATTAAAACAAACATTTTAAAAACTTCTTTTTAAGGTTGTAAAAATATAAAAATAAAAAAAGTTTTTTTGAATTATTTTTTATGAAAATTCTTGAAATTTTAAGGATTATCTCTTTAAAGTTCAGGTTTGCAGATTTAAAGATATGTAGTTCGTTACTGGCCCTCTACGTAAGGTTGAAGTTGAAAAATAAGAAAGTCAAATAAAAATTTAAAAAAAAATTGAAATGACATTATGAACAATTCGCAACCAAGTTTTTAGAAAACAGCGTTTAAAAATATATTTAAAAATCCATTCGAATTTGGAATAACAATAACGCGAAAGTTTTGAAATAGAAAACAAGATAGTAACGCAAAATTGCTTTCGGAATTTGAAATAATTTAACACAAGTTCTTTTATGCAGAAGTATTAATCACCGTTTATCAATTTAAAATTAACGTATGCTAATCCAGACAAACCCCAACTTAAAGATCATTCATTATTTTAGAACCTTAAGAGAAAAGACAAAGACACATTTTTTTATGCAGAAGTTCTATACATATTGTAAATGGCGAGATTGTTTTTATTAGTCGATTTCTATAACACACCCTATGTGGGGTTTGAGTCCTTAAATATTTTTTTTTCGACCGGCTTCCTAGGTTTTTTTCAAACACAGATCGCAATATCCAGTGTCAAATATCCAAAAAATGTACAAATGAACATAAATCACACTTGGGGGGTGGTATTAACTGTTAATATATAACTGACTGTATATGTCGATACGCGAGAAGTAGGTAGGTTCTCTGGTGAGGTTGGTAAGAAATTGGCTGATTGCGTATGTCTCTGCTGCTCTACCTTGGGGATCGGTTTTAGTAAAACCTAACCATCCCTTATTGTGAACGTTAAAGTATCCAAGGATAATGATTTTAGAGATAGGGAATTTAAAGATTAGGACTGCTTAATTTGGTGTTGGTTAGGAAGAGAATATTGGAGATAGTGGTGGACAAATTTGAGATTTTTACTCAAGCCAGAGATATTGGTGAATGACAAATAACATTTCGATGGTGGAGCGCCACAAGTACCTCTCACCCGAAGATCCGAACTTTGTCTCTGAAATATTTTACTTGAGGAACAGCCATCATTATTTTTTTATGCAACATTGTTCGGTTTGGATACAATAGAGAAGAAAAAAGAAATTAGAGAAAGGGAATATGAAATCCAACTCATATGCGTAGGGCTGTAAAGATTTTACCTGTCCTTGGAACGTGTATGTGTGGTAGTACCTCCTTGTAAGAGGGAAAAACTCCCCTACCTACCTTCTTTTTTTTCCAAAAAATAAAAAATAAGATAAAACAAAGATGAAATAAGATAAAATGAAAAAATAAATTAACAAAAGAAAATTAAATAAATTAAATTATCGTTTCTAGACCACCCAAGACCAAGGCGTAGCATCTGCACCCACCAATCTGAATCTGAAATGTGAATTTTATCTCTATCAAATCGTCGATAGTAATAATATTTTGATACACAAAATTCATATTGGATTCGAGCCAAAATTTTACCAGTTCATCCCTACATCACAGACATACAGATCAATCGAATAATTTACTAGGAATAAGATTTGTTTAATTTAAATATTTGACACCTATCTTTGGCAGTATTTTAACACTGAATAAATTAAGTTATTATGTACTCTGTAACGATGGGAGAGTGAATCATTAACGTGACATGATTTAGACCTCAATGAGTTTGTACATGCTCTCTGTAGACCTGATTAATTCTTGACCATATCCCGTATCTGTGATGGTCAATGAATGCCTTCAATTCCTTCAAAACTATCTTATATCAAGATGTGTATAATTTTTATATTCCATTACACTAGACCATTGTACTAGAGAATGTGTTCTACATGTGTGTATATGATCTGTAAGAAATCTTGCTCTTGCTACTGTTAGCAGTCGACCCAAGTCTACGAACAGAATAGTTCTTTCATGCCGAGCACTAAAAAAGTGCATGCCAAGTACTGAAAGAGTGCCTGCTACTCCAAGTCTCAAACCTACGACGTTCCTATCGAAAGGCAAGCTCTCCTTGATCCTTGAGCGAGGACCTGTTTTTTAGGCATTATGTTTCATATCTTAAATATTTTATATTTTTATATCATTGGATATGTATTGTGTTGGAGAAGTTGAAAAACTGTTGCCAAAGTTGTAAGACTCCCCCTCAATATTCTCTTTTCGATTTGCCCCTGGCGGTTAATACATTACCATTTTAGTAAAATCGATAAAACGAAAGATATTTGTAAAAAGTTCATGAACTATGTGAGGCAAGGAGAAATCGTGGGAATTTGCACGCTCTATGTAACAAGATAGTTCTACATATTTCCAGACTTCCTTGAACGTACTCTACAAAACAATTAAACGGGCTTTGTATTTATATGTAGGTATGATATAATATTTTAACTTTTTTCTATAAATATATATAGGTATTTACGTAATAAACAATTTTAGACGAATTTTATGAAATTTCTATAAAACGACTTGATGGTTTTTTTTGCTCATTTTTTTTTAGGCATTTTGATATTGAACTGAGCAAATTAATGCAAAATAACTAAGATCCACCAAAATATCATAACCTCTCGAGCTTAACTAATTAATTAAAGTTTATTTCAAACTCGGGCTTGCTTAACAAACTAATTGTAGTTTGTTTCAAAGTCGGACTTGCCTTGTCTATATTGATAATTTGTTTACGTTAGCATAGTATCTGTAGCCGTTATCAAGAGTAAACTAAAAGCTTATCTTATGAGACTACTTTCTGATATGCTAGTTATGCACAGTGTTGTGCATAACTAACGCGGCTCAGGTGAAGACGCCAAACATTGGATATTTCAATACTCAGCTTGCTGAAAATACTGGTGTTATATTCAATTAATGCTGCTTTTTTAAATTTTCTTTTGTTTTTCCAGTGCTATAATTCTGGCAACGGACCACTGTATTTTATAGTGTTTCCACCAAGCATGCTGAGCAATACCCGATCTTGATATATTTCCTTCTACGTGTGTATTCGGTGTTTGTTTCACCGATACAGGACTCACCGCACTCACAAATACTGTTTGTATCGCTCAGTGTATTTAGTTTAATTTTAGTCAACAAGCTCCGTAGGGTATTTCCTGATTTGAAAGCTGTTTCGATTCTCCTTGTTTCGCGAAATGTTTCATTTTTCACAAAATTCCTCTAACATACGGAATTATTGACTGATCTTCAACTGGATGTACATCATTCTTGACATTTCGAAATTGTCTTAAGAATCAACATTAGACTAATTGAATCTTTCTCCAATGGATTTACGGTGTTGGGAAAAAGCAGTTGTATTGAATAAATTGTATACCAGAGGCCTAATCTATACATTTTTGATATAATTCTCTGTTTCCATCCTAAAAGCACTGTAGCGCAGTGACGATAGAGAGCTCAGTTATATTTTATCACGTATTTCCATTTAGAGTGGTAAACAGAAATTAAATTTAACTCTAAATTTTTAATTTATTTTTCTACGCTGTGAAAACATTACAAAGTTCCTCTAAAATTACTGTATTTCGAAATTCAGAAATAAATAATAAATGAAGCAAGAGATGCTTCTATTTTTTAGGTAAGATCTGCGTATTCATAATAAAAAGTAGTTTGTATGCAAAATAAGTTACTAAAATCATAATTTTTCATATATAATAACAATAATTTTTATTATACTTGATTAATCGTGATTGATGTCTTAAAATTTACAATTTTCCATTGACATACACTCAAAATACGGGAAAATACAATACATATGTACAATAAATACGGGATTGAAACACTGATCTTGCAATAAAAATATATATCCGATCCCTGCGGAAATAGTTGAAAAAGATAAAAATAGGCTTAACTGTAGAGAATGTAAATGCTAATTTTTAATTGTAAATTCTAAAATGTTTTACTATCCCACTATGCTATTAGTTTTCGCTTAGCAGCTTCTTGGAAAAAAAGAGTGAACTCCCCATTACGTTATCGATTAGATTTTGGTAAATAATAAGCGTCATTATCAGTTATAATGTAAACAGGAACTCATAACACACGACTAAAGTAAATAGGAATGCTAATATTTGATAAGAAACCCATTATTACCTGTGAGTGATTTTGATAGTTTTTGCTGCGACCACTCACTGATAGGAGAAACTCTAAGTAGGGAAGAAAATAATTAAACATTCATCCTTCTCTTAAAAATATTAAGCCAAACATTTTATTTAATCTGCCTAGTAGCGAATTGACAAAAAGTGTAAAGAATGAAACATGACAAAAAAGCAACATAACCATAAAGAAAGGTTTTTGTTAATCAGAAACTTATTGTAAGATGTATTTAGACGTCAAACAATGTGCCGCAATGAAATTAGTCGATATACGGACATTTTTTCTTTGACTTCAAGCAAATATCTTAAACTTTATTATTTTCATATTTTTATTGACACTAAAATTTGATCAACAGGATTTCAACTAGTAGTTTAGGTCCAAAAAAAAATTTAACTGTGTTTTAGGAGAGGGAATGGAATCATCTTCTCCATATGAAAAAACTCAAAGAAGAACTCCTCATCAGACTTCAGCGAAAACGACAAGTAATAATCATCAGTGACAGCGATCTCAACGAATATCAATCTGAAACAAACGGTAAGATATAAGATTGCAATAAATTCGCAATTACTACTTAGTCATTGATATTTTAAATAGAATATATACGCTGGCGTTACCATAAGTGCAAACGGTACTACCGCTTATGACGACATGGACAAGGGGTGGCAATCTGTCTCCGCTTTATGAAACGTCACGCCATTTTTTCATACGATTTTTTTTACAATCACTGTTTTGATATCCAAATAATTTTCACAAACGTTGTGCTTAAAAATTCTGGCTATACGGATCGAACACGATATCCCCCCAAACTGTCGGTCTAGCAGTCGAATGCTACATTTTCACCAAACGAACAGAACAGAAACAGAATAAATAAAAGGTTTCCTATATTTAAGAACTCACTCTGGTTAGTGGACGATTGTGTTTATAGTTTAAACCAGTTAATGTGTAAAAAAATACTGTCTATTGTCCATCAGCACTTTTAGAAATATTTCTACATGTAGAAATGTCTTCCAAGAATAGGTTATAAAAAGTTTCGAAGATTACTGCAATTTAAGAATTCCAAGTGCCGTGAAGAGGTGAAGGACCAATAAGAATGTAAATTTAAAATCGAATTAAGAAAATATTTAAACCATATATGCGGACGACTCTTACTCAGACTAAATTTTAGCAGTCACAAGGAAGGACAGGATTCTGACAGTTTTTATTTCCTAACAACTGGGCTTGAAACTCTGAAGATGGGCACCAAAGTCATATTCAAATGTCAATAGGAAAGCCTCATAGTCAAGATGAAACTGAAAAATTCATCAAGACCTAAATACTTAGTGACTGCGTTCAAATAAAAAAAATGTAAAAGATTGGTAATGAATGTCTAGTCCACAGAAATCAGATAATTAAAGAAAATTCTCCATTTCTGCAAGCTTTACAGAGTATAGTGATCAGGAGGTTCTTTTTGATGTTATAAATACTCTCAAAAAAATTCCAAAAATGTTTTACTGGTGGGAAAGTCGATCAAATGTTATGTGTTTGTGGTAAATAAAACAGTATAACGTAAATAAGAATGTTGATTTATTCGGTACTCTAATTAAATTATGTTTAAAAATAATGGACTTTGTCTCTATTCAACTGAAACGATCAAAATCTGAAAGTAAACTCGGACTGAATTATGTGTTCAAGTGCACATACAATTTCTGATTTGTTGCGGTTGTGTGGTGAACGTGTTTATATCACGAAACAAAATAAAATACTAACTGAAGACTATCTGTATGTTCGGTGAAAAAATTATCATAATCACATTGTATTTTGTGCTCTCAGTTGACTTGTCCATTGTTTAAAATCGGTATTTCCAAAATCAATAAAAATCAATTTAATTTTTTTGGTTATTTATATTTGCGAATTTCCTTCTAATGCTGTGTATCTTCTAAGTTTATAAATCTTAAACCTTCTAAAGCTATATTATAAAAAAGTGCAATTATATGCAAGAAAGGAGGAAAAGGGCGGCACAACAAAAGTTGCACAGGGCGGTGAATAAGCCGGCCGTGTATATACGGGTTAATTAACACGCATGTCAATATACTGCACTGCATAGATTTGTGATTAAATTATACAAAATAGGGATAGAAATAAGATACATAAAAAGGCAAAAATCTGGACCAATTTTATTAGTTTTTAATTAAAATAATTTAATTACTAGTTTTGCCGTTAATTTTGGAGGGTCTTTTACTCCTCTGTAGCACTGTCCACATAACATTTTCAATGGCGTAGCAAGGGGAACAGTCCGACCGAATTATCATTGTTAGAGGGTGTCTCCTATCACACTATTTTCTGTATTAATTTAAAATCTTTCAAATTTAATACCCAGGGCTGAATAATGTAAATAAATATTATTTAATTTAACAATGAAACAGGATATATACGAAAATGTTTTGACATTAAAATTTAAGAAATATTGCTAGTTTCAAACACTGTTACCTTGGTTGACACGCACACAACTTTAACTTTAATTTAAATTAGTTGTATTATTATAAGAAATCATAAACTATTCCAACTGTTCACAAAATTGATAAATCTGATGGTCTGTCATTGGCTTATAGTAAGAATAAAAAACTCTAAGTAGTAATGAAATGCAATATTGATATATTTTTCTTTTCGACAAAAATAAACTGTTTGTCGTCGTTTCGACAAAATGAACGGCAAAATATTTTTCCGGCCCTAGATGATGAGAAATCGATCATTCAAAACTTCATTAAAATTGGTTATAGTTATAGTTATAGTCTTCGAAAAACAGACATGTAAAACTAAAGACGGATTATATTTCGGGTAGACAGTTCATCAGGCACTTTCATAAATTCGCCACTTCAGTCGCAACAATATTTGGCTCGGTGTGGCCAGTAACGTAATTTAGATCTACTTGTTTAGAAAAACGATACAAAAATTGTGCTTCAAAGAGACAAATAGTATTGCCGGCTAATAGTTAACAATCTATAAATTAATTTAGCAAGCAGATCTAGCCATTGGGCTAGCCACGGGGAAATCTCTTGAAAAATACAATACATTTGAGGGTTTTTTTATTGTACCTGGGATGGATCGTTTATCCGAAATATTATCTGTCTTTGATAAAAAAATGTATCCTTCGTTTTATTTTAGGGTAATTTTAACGAGATCTTTTTATAAAAAATTATAAGCATTTATTCATTATTTACTTGGTAACATCTTAATATTACATTAATAAAACATAGGTGGCATTGATTTGGTGAATTTGGGGACTCCCTGCTCAACAAGGTAGATAATCGCTTCGGGTACCGTCCAACTTAGAGACCCCACTGAATATGTTATTAATATAATTTACCCCACTACACCAGAACTGGATAAAATTTTTCGAGTGTATGTATGTATGTTTGCTCTTTCGGCTTTCTCTCTAGTTTAATGGATTTCAATGTTTGAGACATTAAAAGATTCGTTTGCCTCCCACCAGTGTTCTTAGTTACATTTTCGTTAAAATAAATCAAAGTGAAAACTGAAAGTGATTTTATTTTTTTAACATATTTAGAAAAAATATGCATTCTTTAACAACAAATTTATGAACCTGAATTTATTTTGTGTAGGTAATTATTTTGCCATTGGCATATATTTAGTATTTTTAAGGAATATAAATTTTAAAAAACAATTCATCCCTCATGTTTGTCATTGGTGGCGTGTACACAGACATGTTATGTTTACAAACAAATTTTAGTCAAGATCGATACTTCTTAAAGTGGTCTTAATTTTAATTTCTTGCTACTTCTTACTCAGACTTTGACTTTTTAGTATTTCTAGGCCAACAGAGTCTTCTAAAATGTAGCCAAAAAGTCAGTATGTTGAAGGAACTCAGGGCGGCCAACCTAGAAAAACTTAAACAACGATCAAATATGTTAAATTTTGCATATAAACAAAAGCCTATGCTGGATGTTCAGTCCATTATAGCAGATTACAGGTGAGAACTTTTTTATTTGGTACAACTATATCGGATGCCAGTAACTATTATTTTTATTTCATATTATATTATTAACAAATATAATATAGGGAAATATTGTGACTCTACAATTCGGTTTTTGATGTTTTATACAACACGAAAAAACATAACTTAAGAATGCTCAAATGAGAGGAACATAGACATTTTTAAGAAGCATATTTTTGCAGAAATATGTCTTGACAACGCGGAAACCAATTTCTATCCCATCGAAATTAAAAATAGTCAGGATAAATATTATCTTAACATTAAAACCATATTTTGAGAACTAATTGTGTAGAAACCTTGCGTTGTATATTTACATATCATGGATCACCGGGATCATTGGCGTAGTTTTGCTCCCCAAGCGTCATCGTACAGTCACAGATTACACCTACCAGATGGGAAAGTATTAATATATACCCAAACTCAGAGATCAAGTCTCCGCGATCGTGAAATAACAGCTATGCGTAACGGCGTGAGATATATCAACGGGACGAGATGGTGAGAACTGGACCCGGCAAAAATTGGATTCTTTGAATATTTGAATGTATGTAAAAATTAAATATATATATTTTAATGGTTTGTTCCAATTAAATTTCGTATGCAGTATTTGAATGTTGGCCGGTCTTTTTTTAAACATTTAGCAGGCATCAAGCAAATAAAGGTATAATGCCCATGGAAACGGCGTTTTCAACAAGGCAAACGTAGGTGAACGTTCGATGTTCGTTTACGTTACATTTGCGACTGCTGATCTTTTTTTTTGATCAACATTTGTGAAACATATGAATATTTTATTCTGATTTCAAGGTTTCCCCGCTCTTATCATAACTTTTCCTTTTGATAAAATATTTTTTTAAAAACTGATAAAATACTTCTATTAAAAATTTGGCTTTTATGGGCATAACGTGAAAATTATAAATTTAATAATATTAACGTAACCTAATAGCGATGGCAGATTTAAATCTGTTCAGTGAGGAACGCTGCACCATAAGGTTAGAATATTTGGTGGGATCAACAACGGTTATGATACAGGTAGGTTTGAATATGTAGGGACAAGTTCTAATGAGTTTCTTATCAGTGGTACGATAACGCAATTGGTTAGAGCAATGGGCTAGAGATCCAGAGGTGCAGGTTCGATCCCATAACTTTTACTGTTGATCAAATATTTCTAAAAAAAGCGTTTCATTTCATTTTAATGCCAAGTGAAAGAAAATTTTAAAAAATGCAAACACTATATTAATTCCATTGATTTTAATATGTTTTAAGTTATTCTAAAACATTCAACTAGTACGAAATTATGGAAAACGTCTAGATATTTGATGTGATAAAATAAATATAATATTACTCCTAAATTTGACCGAAAAGGATATACCTGAAAAAATGTGAATATTTCAGTTATTTCCCAATCAATTTTGCTGCTCTGCAATATCCTCCTTACTAGATCATTGATATAAACTATATCCACTAATAAAGCGTTCCTTAATACCACTTCTTTATTTTGGTCGAACTAGGCGTGTTACAAGCTAAAAGTGCCGGAGTACTAGGATGATTGGCGTCGTCTAATAGGTGTAATCTGTGGGAAGTGATTCAGAATAATACGATTTATGGAATTTTATGTATTAAAACAATTGTAGCAAGTATCAATAATTTTTATCAATTTTTACTTTTTAAACTTATTTTAATATATGATTGTCCGATACCTGTTAAGAAAAAGAAAAGCACATAATGCAATTTAAAACTTCCTTAAAAAAGGAAATGTAATTATTATAAATTTTTGGAAAACATTGTTTCTATGCTATAAAAATATTCTTGCATAGAAAAACATTTTGCATTTAAGTTATTAATTTTTAAAGTATTATTAAATTTGCACTTTGTTGACATTAAAAGCAATTATTATTATTAATACTGTCTTCGATCCTTTTACTTAAACCTTCCAAATTATTACTTATTTAATTGTAGACTCCATTCTTCAAATATCCCCATATAGAAGTTTATCTAAAGGTTTTCAGATGGCGCACCATCTTGATGCCACACGACGTTGATAAATTCCCTGAGAGGAAGTGCTTCAAATAAATTTTCAATTTCATTGGTTAGGAACTACAGGTATCTGTTTCCCGTTAATGAGTCTTCAAATATTAACGGGCCAATTATTCGATTCGTAAGGATACCACAGCAGACATTTAATGACAGACGTTGCTGATTTCACTATAACCGAGATTGTAATTGCAATATGCTGGTCTTCTAACCTTATGGTCATCTGTTAATCTTTGCACTGGTAGCATTTTATATGGACCATATCCATATTTGTGCAGTACCTTATGAATTATTTTTGTAAAAATATTTACCAGCATCTATTCCAATAATAAAAATAATATTTTAGTTTAATGTATGCCATTTCTGTTTATAGCATTAGCACAGTTATTTAGAGGGTTTTTAGCACGAGCAGAAGAACTGGAAACTTGCGTAGTCTTTTATTGTTATCATTTTTTTTTTACTTTTTACAACATACAACCCAGCAGATGCCCAGAGCATCTAATTACAGCGTAGAATGTTACAATTTAATTAAAAATTAACGAATTAAATAATTCACTATAGTGAACCTTTAAATTTATTTATGTTGTTTTTTTCTAAAATCCATAATTATGATAAGATAATAGTTATAAAGTTAATTTACCGTATTAAAATTATGTTAATTTTTTATTATAGTTAATTTTTTAACATATAGTTTTTTTTAAACTGTTATCAAGCTACAAGAGGTTAAGTCAGGATCTGCGCGACCAGAAAAGATATAATTGATGGCTTTCATGCATCTTTAATTAATTAAGTTTTTATTTCGAAATATCTGTTATAATCAGTGGCTTATTGAGATTTTTTGATATTTCTTAAGGTTTATAGTTAAATTAGGT
This sequence comes from Kuschelorhynchus macadamiae, assembly GCA_030620095.1. Taxonomy (NCBI): domain Eukaryota; kingdom Metazoa; phylum Arthropoda; class Insecta; order Coleoptera; family Curculionidae; genus Kuschelorhynchus; species Kuschelorhynchus macadamiae. The sequence continues at coordinate 623,465 of JAUTXW010000099.1, forward strand.
AACATAAAACCCCTAAAAATCTTTAATGTTATAGCATTTTATGTTTGATGGTTATGATGTTAAGCTCTGGAAGGGGGGGGGGGCTAAATACGTCACTAGTTAAAAATGGCAATAATATCAAAAAAAGTATAGGTACAAAATTCAAAAATATTTTCCGGAATTATAACCGTAGCGTAGTCTGCAAAGCATGTAAACAAATTCCAAAAAAAGCTTGTAATATATACTAAATAAAATGTTCAAACAATTTTCAGGCAGCGTCATCCGGAGACTGTCCCGCGAAGAGGTAGGCGTATAAGACATTCTCAAACTGACGGTAAAACCAGTATTTTGGGATTTTCAGGTGGAAGTCTCACTATTGAACAGAAACCTGAAGCAGACAGCAGCGAGATGGGGTTATTACTTAATAACGACAACGGAGTAAGTATCCTGTTTTTACTTTGATGGAAGACATATATAGTTCGAATAGACTATTCAATAAATAGAAAATAAAAGACCTCAATGGATCCCAGCTTTGCCGTTTTTCAGTAGAGTTGAGCACCATCGAGAGATTTTCGCGGAGCTTAACTTCACGGTTAGAGTTGCCAGACCGCTACAGTCTCTGATCTATAGTTAGCAATCCTTAGTCATGCCGCGAAACAAGACAAAATTTGTACTATCGTCTTGTCCCGTCTGGTCTCGACCTAGTCTCGTCTCGTCTCGACACTATTCCATTTCGACACTCGAGACGAGACGAGAATGAAGGTGTCGAGACCAGCGGCGACGCCAGGGTTTTCTGTTAGGGGGGACCAGAGAGAGCCAGAATAATTTAGGGGAGAACTCGTTTTTACATTACCCCTTTGGTACCCCATTTAATTCAACTTATACCAAAAATGCATTAAGAGGTACTTAATATCGAGGTGATTAAAAGCAGTGATATTAATAATTAAAAAACATTTTTCAATAACTCTAATTATATCGAAAAAATATATAAAAACATCAACGTACATACAAAATTTAGTCAAGTAGTAAAAATTATTATACCAAAAGCAGTAAAATGCTTCTGTTATTATGATTCTTTGCAAAATTATCAACAATATTGTCGAGATCAATTTTTTAATTCGATCTTTTCGATACTTAAAATAGATACAGCAAAGTCTTTCATTAAGGATTGTAGTTCTTGTATAAGTTTTAATTCTACTTGGATAAATATCGTTTTGGTAGTTGATATGGCACCAAAAAAAAACAAAAAGTATTTTGTGGTGTTATTTCGAAAATTCGGAAGATGTAAAAATACATCGGAATATTCCCAGTGCCTATTGTATCGAGCAAAATTAAAGACTTCAGGAAACACCACAAAGATGATATGTCACCTCCAAAGCACCCTTTGTATTTATTTGGAAGTTTTTCAGGGGGCCGGCTAAATTTCATAGGGGCCCCGGTCCCCTCTGTCCTCCCCTTGGCGTCGACTTAGTAAAATAAACCATCAACTTATAGATATAGTTACATACCCGTTTCTGTTTCTACCATAGCATATTATTGCACCAAGAAAAATGTGTTTTAAAAAAATGAGGTCTAATATTAAATACGGAAATTTTATAATTTTAGCTAAACCGCCAGGATTTGCTAAAAAATAAAGAACTGTTGGAAAGTAAAAAAATAAGCACGGTCATTGTTGTCTTGGCAGCTATTTTTCTTGTTGATGAATCAAGATATTTAGATGTTTTTTACGTTGCACATCAATTCGTGGACTAAAAAATTTACCTGTCGTTTATGTTTCTCCGTGTCCTGTTAATATATACAGGATAAAAAATATTTTTGACAAGTTACATGGGATTTCCCAGAAAATAAATGAAAATTAAATATACCTGCTTTTGTAGGCTGAAGTATCCTCGATAAATTGCTTTTCGGTTCATTATTGCAACTTGTTCTTTTTGTAGGTTACAGAGTTACAAGGTAAACGTAAATTTGATTTTAGTTGAACAATTTATTTTGTTCCAGTTCGAATCCAGGATTTTCAATAAATTCATCTTGTTCGCCACCTCTTACCGAATTAATGTTTATCCACGACTATATTATTACAGATGAAATAAAAAAATAAATGTAAAAATTAAATATAGAAAATACCTGCTAGAAAATTAAACATTATTATTAACAAACAAAACTCTTTGTTAACAACTTAATAATAAGTTACTGATCAGTTGCTAGCAATAATCAAAAGGTTACTACTATTTTAAAATTTGGATCTTGCTGGTTTAGATAAACCAAATCGTATGTGGTTTTTAGTATTCCTTAAGCCTGAGCCTGAGCATAAGGCAATTTTTGTATTAAAGCTAATAATACTTTTTTAGTTGAATGGAATTCTTCCACACATCGGCAAATTTTTATAATTTTTGGATATGTATTTTGTAGACCATACAGGGTTGCGTCAAAAATTAAATTTAAATTTGTTAGATTGGATTCATCTAACGCATGTAATGCCCAGTATAAACATTTTTATTATCTATTTATCTACTGATATGATATGAACTTTGTATAGCAACACATTTCTTAAAATCAGAAAGTAATGAAGATCATCACTTTATGATTTTAATCTTCACAACCAGGGAAAAATATATTCAAAACTTTTAAGATTTTATCGATATTGATCAGAATCCTAAGTAATCCCTGAGGATTTACCATGATTTGTTTCTCATTATATCCTATTTGGATTTACTCTCTATGATAATGCTCTAAAAAATTTTAAAAAATGGGTTATTTATAACAAATAGAGCTGGAAATGACCATTTAAGAAAATCATTTCTTCTATAGACAGATAACGAAAAAAAATGAACTAAACTCACGAAGAATATTATGGAGGGACTAAATAAGGAAATCCCGACCTAAGAGATCATATGTGGCGCGTGAAGCGGTGATTGTCCATTGTTTAGCGAAATTAGTTTGCTTGCTGCGTAGCTTGTATGCAATTGTTTGGTTATATTACTATTTTTATTTTTTCCTTTTTTAATAGTATTATTCTTGTATAGTATATAACATATATCGTAAAAAAACCACTGAAACATGTCACCAGTGAAAAAAAGATAGCCAATTTGACAATATTACCATTAATAACGAAAATAATAAGTTTGCTGATTGTTTGTTGTACCGGCTTCAAATTTCTCGTGGTGATGGAGGGAAAAGGCAGCTAACATGGTGGTCGGTTAATTCAAAACGCTATCCCAATTTGATGAAGTTTGCCAAAATATACCTTAAAGTTCTTTGCAGCAGTGTTTTATGTAAAAGACTGTTCACATTCGCCCTATTGACAAAATCGAATTATTTATAAGTTGACGTACATGCAAGAAAACGTTGTGGAGACTTTGCGGCGTGCAATACCAAGAGGACTCTTGTACATATAACTTAGAAGTATCGATGTAATATAATTCAAATGTTTGGCTATCTTCTTCATATAAGCCTCGATATAAGCAAGCAGTTGTAATCAAAATAGCATTAAGGCTTCCTTTCAGTTCTTTATTAATACCAGTAATTTCGAAAGATATTTCATGAACTAAATAAGGAAATCCCGACCTAAGAGATCATATGTGGCGCGTGAAGCGGTGATTGTCCATTGTTTAGCGAAATTAGTTTGCTTGCTGCGTAGCTTGTATGCAATTGTTTGGTTATATTACTATTTTTATTTTTTCCTTTTTTAATAGTATTATTCTTGTATAGTATATAACATATATCGTAAAAAAAACCACTGAAATATGTCACCAGTGAAAAAAAGATAGCCAATTTGACAATATTACCATTAATAACGAAAATAATAAGTTTGCTGATTGTTTGTTGTACCGGCTTCAAATTTCTCGTGGTGATGGAGGGAAAAGGCAGCTAACATGGTGGTCGGTTAATTCAAAACGCTATCCCAATTTGATGAAGTTTGCCAAAATATACCTTAAAGTTCTTTGCAGCAGTGTTTTATGTAAAAGACTGTTCACATTCGCCCTATTGACAAAATCGAATTATTTATAAGTTGACGTACATGCAAGAAAACGTTGTGGAGACTTTGCGGCGTGCAATACCAAGAGGACTCTTGTACATATAACTTAGAAGTATCGATGTAATATAATTCAAATGTTTGGCTATCTTCTTCATATAAGCCTCGATATAAGCAAGCAGTTGTAATCAAAATAGCATTAAGGCTTCCTTTCAGTTCTTTATTAATACCAGTAATTTCGAAAGATATTTCATGAACGGCAAAAAATCTTTGAGCAATACTTATTAGCATCGTTTGAAGTACCAGATCCTAGTTTTGAAACGTCTACTAAAAGTCCCATTCAACGACAAACATTTTCTTGTATAATTTTCTTTCTTACTTCCACTCTGTCCTCGTTTTCCTTTTTGAGCTGCCATTTTCTTAATTTCTCTCTATACGCTATATTATGTAACATAAATTCAAATGCTTTTATCCCACCATGCTGACTAGATATATCCATCTGCAGGTTTCCCTGTGTAATATGCCTTTTTCTTACACTGCTTAAATCATTGCTTTGTAAAAATGACAGTTTCGTACTGCTAAGTAGGCCATACTATACGTTTTTCCCCTGAGAAAATAGTGATATAATGTTTGCTTTGCACTAATACAATTACTCGCTTGGGGACAAGAGAGATGCTAAAAAAGAAGGAATCGTCATGATTTGAAAAACTTGCTTATAGCTTTTTTGCTCGGCAGCTCCATCGCTTCCCCATTTAAAAAAAATAATTGTAGGGCTTACTGAATCCAGGCGTATCATGTACTATGTGTTGTATCAAAGATTGTGGTTTTTTCTCAGAAATTTCAGTTAGCTTATTTCTTGAAAATAACATTCTTGCTGAGCAGCCAACAATAAATATCAGAAGTATAGCTTTTACTAACTGATCGAATAAACACATATTGTCATTTTTGTGTTCACGTGTATTGCTTCGCTATGTGAGAACTTTGAAGGTATCTGTTGCGGTTGAGGCACAGTTAAGCTTGTTTTTATTCTTTTGACTATCTTATGGCCAGAGGAGGAAACTTCTTGAACTACAGTAGCGTAACCTCAGAGCTCTTTCTGTGGCATATATAAGCTGAGTTTAGCTTAAAAAATTTGATTCGCTGCAATTTTTGAATTTTCATTTTTATTAGAAAATAAAAATCTATTTTCTGTTCGATGACTTTCCTGCCATTTTTTTTATCTTTCCACGATAATTTTCAATTATCTTTCTTACTAGATTTTTACATTATATTTATATATATATATATATATATATATATATATATATATATATATATATATATATATATATATATATATATATATATATATATACATATATATATATATATATATATATATATATATATATATATATATATATATATATATATATATATATAGACATATATATATATATCTATATATATATATATATATATATATATATATATATATATATATATATATATATATATATATATATATATATATATAAACATTAAATGATTTCCAACTTCGATTTATCTACTTCAAAATAATCTAAAATACGATATTCTGCAATGTTAAATTAACTTTTTTTGTAAGTCATTTGCTAACGCTAGAGTACGTTAATAATACTGAGTTTACGTATGTTATTTATATAAAAAAAAAATATATATATATATATATATATATATATATATATATATATATATATATATATATATATATATATATATATATATATATATATATATATATATATATATATACTTTGTATTATTTGCCTTGGCAACTAGATCCGGTCTCATTCTTAAATTTTTCTTCTGAGGTAAATCTGAGGGTAAACGAATTTTTAAAAACATTAACAAAATATTATCTTTTATAGAGTCGAGATGATGTCCGTTCTACGCAAAATTCCTGGTATCGCCCAGTGGAAGATATCAAATCTTATAAGGACATTTTACTTCAGTTCGCCAAATTATCTCAGGCTGAAAAATCTGAACTTCAGATGCAACTCCAACATTCGTCAAAGCCTCCGCCACCCTATCCAGAGGTTACTGTGCATCCAGTAACTAGTACGAGTTCAGTCACACCTACAAACTCATTGTTGCATGGAATTTTAACAAAGGTAAGACAATAACATCAATGGAGAAGTCATATAGGTTCTTGTGGCTATTAATTATCATATCTCACACCGCAAGTATGCTGTAGTATTTGTTTCGTATAGTTACAAAAATGGGGGTAACTTTACTTAGCCAAAATGTAATATAATCACAAAATATTTTTTTTACGTCTATAAAGCCTTCCGAATATAACAATTTAAAAAATTCTGCGGAAATCCCCACTTTATTTTAATTAAATTATTTTTCAACATTTTCTTAACCGGAATAAGTTATATATATATATATATATATATATATATATATATATATATATATATATATATATATATATATATATATAGAGCCTCCCGAAAATGATAATAAAAAAATCCTACGAAAATGTCCAATATTTAGTTTTATCTTTTATTTATTTGTTTTTTAACCAAAATTTGATATATTTACAAAGTATTTTTTTTGCCTTCTATAAAGCATAGAATAAAAGGAATAAAGAACAACGGACACATAAACGCGCCTATTTTCTCAAAATAAAAAATACAATCACAGAAAACGTAACCTAACTTAATCGGGCTTAACCAAATTAAACCTAATCTCAACCTTCAACACTTCTACCATTTAGTTCTGTAAAGGAAAAACAAGAGCAATACAAAATTATCAACAAGCACATAACATTAGTGTGCATTCCTTTAATTTTGTTTCCTTTGTTTATTTTTGTTTTAACTACTAATATAATATATTCTCCAAAGTTACATGAAAGTTTTGCTATTAAATTAATTAAATTAATGTTATTACTCTCATCCTCCTCTTACTCTCTTATTACTACTATTACTATTATTGGCTATAAAAATATACCCATGCATCTAGATAAACTCTCAAACAGTATTTATTTTATATGTTGTAAGTAGTAATTGGACTTTACTTATTTTTTAGACTTTGTGAAGAAAAATATAATATAATTTTTATATATTCGATCATTCAGATATTTCGTAATATGAAAGATTTTCTCCCAATCGCGAACCACTTAAAAATTGTTATTTTCTCTAAGCTTAGTTAACAGACTGTTTATAGATAGAACATTTTAATTATTATTTTACAACAATTAATAGAAAAAAACCTTCGTTCCTTTCAATATCATCTCTAGGCTGTATCAATCTGGAAAAAATTTGACTTTGCTCATTTATTAGACTTTTTGAAGAAAAAGTTAGATGATTTTTGTATATTCAGTCATTCAGATATTTCGTATTGTGAAAGATTTTCTCCCAATCGCGACCCAGTTAAAATTTATTATTTTCTCTAAACTTAGTCAACAGACTATTTAAAGGTAGAACATTTTAATTATTATTTTACAATAATTAATAGAAAAAACCTTCGTTCCTTTCAATATCATCTCTAAGTAACATCATTCTGGAAAACAATCATACAGAAAAACAATATTTTGGTCCATAAAATACGAAATGTTGCTTAAGACACAGTTGTTACCATCATGTCTCGGAAAAATATGGCGTCCTTTTTGGCGCATATTCGGCAACGATAATGAAAAGGTAGTACCGTTGTAGTTTATTTACATTACTTGAGCTCTACTTACTAAAAATGCTGCTGAGAATGTTTAGTGAAATACTAAATAATGAATCTTCCAGACACAAATGTTCTTTTAATATCTCTACCCACATTAAGTTACAAATTACACTAATTATATGTAAAAATGTATTTTTGCACAAAGCCTGATTTTGTCAGTTGAAAACAAACGACAGTAATTTTAATGAACACAAAACGTTAACTCATTATTTCTAAAACAGCCAAAGTTCTTTGGATAGTAACTTAATAACAGTCCAGTTCACATAGCAACCCTTGTTGGTTTGCATTACTTATAAATTTTACAAAATTAAAGCTGTTATGAATGTCTTAAATCACAGTCCCTGAAGAATGCCAATTCAATTCAATTTTCTTTATGTGTCTTATTAGATACTTTTTTTGAAATCTATGTTTTAAACGGTTATATTTAGTTCCAACGTCACAAATGTGTACTTCCTTTTTTAGTTTCATCTTTGTTGGTTAGTTTTCACGTTAAACGTTTACGGGGTTTCATTGTGTTCCAAGCGGTAACTTTCAGATATTCACCTTAAAAACTTTAAAAGTTTGACCAGGTGTAATTAATATGGGAAACAAAATTACTTCCCTGTATCTCAGAACAGCTAACTACTCCAAAACACAGCCTTACTAAATTCGATTGGCTTTTCACTGTAGTGTATTTTTCTGTTATTTGGAAGAGTTATTCAACATATGACTATCCAATATATTTATTTTTATAGCTAGTCCGTGAAATTTCCATTTTTTTATATTACTGGAAAATTACCAACAATAATTGCATTGGACGTAGATATATAATCTTAAAGTTGGAAAGGTAACGCCCAAAAACTACGTAGCGAAGCATGTCACATTTTTGATAAATAAATATGTTAATAAAAAAATATAAATAAAAATGTATAATTTTTAACATTTAACATAATAAAACTGTTCAATATTCGTTATAAATAGACGCTTTTTATTAAGGAATGTGCAGAAGAACTAGACAACTATACGTAATGAAGCTAATAAAAAAATAAAAAATTACAGTTTTTGGTTAGCTTAATAACTATATAATAAATTATATTAGTTATAAACAGCGCAATGTTAGAATCTCATATAGTATAGTTGTGATAAACTCACTTTTATGGCAATAAATGAAAAACTACAAGCTTACGTTTGTAGTTTTTCATTTATTGCCATAATTGCTATAGCCAGTAATGGACATGTGTGGTATCGCTTTAACATTACTATTTTAGCAGCTTCTCTTCTCTCTCTTTTTTATTTGTATACTTGTTACTATTTATTGTTTTTTTTATGTTTTGTTTTATACCCTTATTCCTATTAAGATTTATTGTCATCTTTATTTATGGCCTTTTAATTACTAAGTTAAGCTTTCCATCAGGTTAAGGTTACATGTAAGAAGAGCCGGACTGTTAAAATCCTTCAATGCCTAAATGGCGCCTTAATCTTGGTGTGTTTTATTAATTATTTTGTATTGTGTTTGGAAAATAAATAAGACAGCAAATAAAGACATTTATTATCATTATTAATAATATTATTATCAAAATTGACAATCAATTTCTCAACAAATGTTGGTTTCCAAGCCCATCCCATGCATGCATCAAAAGGAGTGGGCTGGTTTCTATTACTTCTATGTGTTGTCCTGTAAATTTCTCACTATGTGACAAGCACTGAGCGGGACTGCCTTCTGGATGTCAGTAAAGGTATTAGTATACAGTCCTATAATTTTCAGGTTCGGTTCTAGCGTTTTTGGAACTAGCCCCAGTTGAGCTCCGTATATTTGGCCACATCAGGCAGATTATTCGTCATCCGTCTGTCGGTGATAATTGCCCAGTCGTAGTACAGCTTGAAGGCATCGAACTTGGTTGGTATTTATAATAGGGCACAAAGGTGTTCAGAAGCCCGTATTTATCCGTGTTTGCTAAGTAAGTGTAGCCAGATGCTATATGCTGTATAGTCTCTGATTTCTCGCTACATTTTCGACACTTTTCGGATTCAACGGACCGGTCTTTGAAGATGAATTTCGTGTAATTCCGGGTGTTAATAACTTGCATGTCATCGGTGGTAAGATATTGATCGCCATTATAAATCCTCAAGTTCATTCTCCGCTGGTGTTTGATAGTTGATAGGAAATTGATGATCATAGGGTGAATTTTGTATATTCGTAGTACATCTATGAGCCAGGAATATGGTACACTGTGAAACGCCTTTTTATAGTCTATAAAAGCAGTGTGTATGTTGCGTTGTTTTTTTTGTGCCTGCTTAAGTACCACAGAGTCGATGATAAGTTGTTCTTTGCATCCTTGATGGTCTCGAATGCATCCCTTCTGTTCCTCGGCCAATAAGTTATGACTGTCAATATGGTGATAGATACGGTTTGCAATACATCCTGTTAGGATCTCGTACATGGTGAGCAAACAGGTGATAGGCCTGTACTGGGAGGGATCTTCTGCCCTATTGCTTTTGCATGAGAAACGCGGGGGTTCAGGATGATGCATTATTTTGGTGAAATGACGTGCCATAGCTTCAGGGAGGACCTCAAGTTTCTTATACCAGAAATTGTGAATATGGTCAACTCCTGATGACTTCCAGTTGTTCGTTCTCTTAATAAAGCTAACTTCCTCCTTGGTGATAGAGTCAAATTCCATTTATGGTGATGGAATTTGATCACGTCGAGATTGTATCCATGTAACATTTCGGTTATGTTCTTTTGGTTTTTCCTAGATGTTCGACCAATACTCGGTCAAATGCTCTTTGCTCGGCAGCATCTTCTCAGTATTGGTTTGATCTTTGGTGTTATTGATATCTCGATAGAAATGTCTTTGGTTGGTGTTGAAAAGCCAGTTCTGTCATTTTCTCTTTGAGCATTTGTTGTACCCCTTTGTTTTAAGTCTGCTGGAGGGGCGTTCATTCTTCCGAAATTCTGTGAGTCTTCCTAGTTCCTGTCTCAAATCATCATTTGTTTTTTTAAGTCTTTTCTACCATATGGATTTTTGTTGGTGTGTAGCTGTGCCTATTTTCTTCTGGGAATGCACTTGTTGTTTATGGCATCTAAGGACGGCCACCGTAGAGAAGTAAATGAGTGTGTGTAACTTTTCAAGAGTGTCATCCTCCAAACCAAACTCTGCTAGGATGGTGTTGAAAATCTTGAGGAAGCTGTGAGTCCCCCGACTAGTTCTTAGTTTCGGGAGCTTAGGTCTTTGAGTTGGATCTAGGCCGTTAATGTTTTAATTATTATTATTATTATTAGTATATGCAGTCTTGTTTCTTTTGGTAATCCTTTAGAAATAAAAAGGTCTAAATTATGTATATGTCTCTTTAAACTAAAATATTTAACCGGGCCAACATCAAACTGAACGAAAAAACTTTAAATTAGTAAAAGTTTTTTTAAATGCTCTCTCTGGAATCTCTCATAGAGTTATTTTTTATTATTCATTAAACAGATCATATATTATATATTTAAGATAGTCGTGTTATGTTTTTTTTTTAAATTTTAAATGTAGATATGAAGATATAAGGAATTTGGGCAAACAATAATTTAAAAATTTTATAAAATTCCTATTTTTAATCTGAGCTACCACGTTTTTGCCGCTGTTTTCGTTTAAATAATTGGGATTTAATTTGTCTGCCTGTTTTTGTAATTATATGTGTAAATTCAGTTTTTATTTCTGCTGTCTGTTGTTTGTTTGCAGTCAGAATAGGTTGGAAAAGTTATTGATGAGTCTTAAGATTCGGTACTTTATCCGTGTTACTTTAAGGAATCTGCAATATTAGGTTGACCAAATTGTTTGTAAATTTGAATAGTTTTTTACTATCACTGGCATCTCTACTTTTATTACTACTTTATACAGCGAAGCATGTCTTTACACTGATACTGTTTACTAAAATAGATTGTGTAAATAAGCTTCCTTTTGATATTGGTTCAGCAATCAAACCCAACAACTCTTCTTCGGAGAACCTTCAAAGATATTGATCACTAGTATTTACGGTTTGGCGCAACTTATAATGAATAGAGAAAAGATATAATTAGTAGAAGAAGGTAGGCATCAGAAGAAGGAAACGTAGTTTTATAGTAACAGCTGTAGCTGTGATGTGATTGTTGTTTTTATGCCAAGGAAACCCCTATTGAACCTCAGTGAAAAAAATAATCTTGATGTTGGAACATCAGCAATAAACGTAATTATACTTTTTTATTTATTACCAGTTATCCGCTTAACTATTGCTTGTTAAAGAAAGTAAGGTCGTGGGGCCTCTGATGCACTCTTTTTTAGAGCTATAAAAATATCACTACACAATTACTTCTGGTAGTAAATAGACTATTAGTCATGCTCAGAGCTTTAGGGGAAAGTTCGAAGAATCTGAAGGATATTCAAATCAAGGTTTAGATCAGGAGGTTCGAACGTACATTAGAAAAAGTTTAAAGAAGATGTGAAACAAAATTCCGTGAAAATTATCGCAGACAAAGTGACCAATTACAATATTTTTTCAAGCACCGTCTTTAGTACTAATCAATTTAATTTACAATCGGTATGTTTAGAAGTTTAAATTAGGTTTTTTTATATTCTAGGCTCCCTTAAAACAAACTAATCTGAACGGAGGTAATAATGCGGCAATTAATGGCGGTAAAACGTCATTTAGTCCTACTTTGGCAAAACTGTTAACCGCCCCAGAAAAAGCAACTGGATGCCACGTTACTCCAACGCCAGCTATGCTGGGAAGTAGCATAATGAACCCTAGCAATACATCAATATCCGATATCTTTTCCGGATCTAAGGTAATTTATGTGATTCTTTGATCGATTTTTGACATGTGAACCAGGGAAGCACCTTATACACTAATTGGAAATGGACTAGATAACTACATATTTCCGGCCAATGTCTGAATTTTAACTTTTTTATAGATTTTCTCTTAGAACATACATGTTGTAGAAATGTTTTAATATATTTTTAATTGGAAAATATTAGTCGTCAATAGCCCACCAAACAATATTATAATATAGATGTATGACCAGACATGTGTACGAAAGCTGCTTTTCATATAAGTATTCTATCATGATGGCTAGATGTTGCACACTCCTGCTGAACAATAATTCACTATTAAATTCATTAATTAAACTAGAGTTCGATAACTTTGTAGATATATATGCAGACATGTTGTAGAAATGTTTTAATATATTTTTAATTGGAAAATATTAGTCGTCAATAGCCCACCAAACAATATTATAATATAGATGTATGACCAGACATGTGTACGAAAGCTGCTTTTCATATAAGTATTCTATCATGATGGCTAGATGTTGCACACTCCTGCTGAACAATAATTCACTATTAAATTCATTAATTAAACTAGAGTTCGATAACTTTGTAGATATATATATGCAGATAATCATTTAAGGGGTATCGATAACTTCAAATTTCTTCGCAATCACAAGTCAGTACAAATCTCTGCAGACAAAAAAATGAGAACATGTAGGAATTATTTATGCTTATTTCATACTCAATTCATTATATTTGGAAATGTCCATGATGCCTAGATTTGGCACACTACCGAAGATATGTAGGCCTCTCTTTATTTTTCCATTAATATTTTATAAACTTAGAATTAGAATTAAATTGCTGTAGATTGGACAGAAAAATGTCTTGTGACTAAGGAGAGACATCTGGATTATAAAAACAATGTTACTCTAAGTATTTAATATTTATACACATACAGGGGTGATATTTTTCTGATTTTCCTAATTTTTATTTAGTTATTAAATTTCCTGTAATATATGACTTATTTTTGTTATTATTATTATTATTATTGCAACATAAGTTATTTTTGTACATAGCAGTAAATAGAAATCAAAATGCCTAAACAAATTTTAGTTTTTTTTTGTATATCATTTGATACATAAAATATTGTAAAATAAATGAACCTACACTTAAAAGTTTTTAATTTAATATCGGGGCGCGTGTCCAGTTTGTACATTCTTGTCCTGAACTAAAACGGGCATTGCAACCTACAAATTGTACTGTAGCTTTTATGTAATTTACAGTAATTACAGACAGCCATGTTATTGGGCTCCAGCTAAGTTATATTGACTGCCCCTGCTAAACAACTAATATATCAATTTTACTATGACTGATACCAACTTTTCTGTATTTGTAGCTGCATATTTTAGAAAACACCAGTGCGACGTAGTTATACGACTCCAGACTAGGCATCGATTTTACGCAGCCAAGGACGCTAATTTTTTTTTTTTTCTTTTTGAAGACATAAATAGTACATTTCTTTATTTTTTTATTATTTGCAAAGCTTAATGGAAACTTTCATTGGCAAGTAACATTTTAAGACGTAATACCTACAACAGGAATATGTAATCCGTTTTAACCTAAGCCATACCTTTTTTATTTTAGAGCTTTCAAAAGTTTAGGGTTCTGATTTCTAAAGGGTCTAACCTTCAAAAATACAAGTTTGCATATGTGCAACTTACTATACTTAAAATGTAGTGACAAAATGTAAAAAAAAAATAACAAGGTTAAGTGGGCCGTCTAAATGTCATAAATAATGTTATATAAATGTTTTATTTTTAGGTCAGAAACGAAATTACAATCACTCCAGTCTCAGCTCAATATGACACATCAACAAAAAGAGAATCTGTAAGTAAATGTTCTAAGAATTATATGGTAAAATTACTTTAAGTAACTCGCACATTTGATCACGTTGTGACGCAATTTCTTTAGCACGACTATAAAATTGCACAGCGTATTGACACATACCAAATATATAGTCCAAAGTTGTCCCGTAAATGAATTGCAACACTTGAATTTTTACACCTATACTTTTATTGTATGACAGTAATCCCTGACATAATTTGTTTAATTGCTGTTCCATCTTATGAAGCATTGTTTCCAGTAATTTTTTTTCGCAAAAAGATAAATTATTTCATTGGGTGGACTATGGCCTATGATTGATATTGTACAAGTAGAATATCAGTTCAGGTAAAAATTTGAATTTTCCAGATCTGAATCAAGCAGCCAGGCATGTTCTCAAAATGTTATTTTACAATTAAAAAATATTTGATGTGTTTGAGTCCGTTTAACATTTATTCTGAGATAAATATAGGGTCAAACAATAATCTCAATCAACTTTTCATTTCAATTAATTTTTTTAAATTTAGTTTAAGGCAATTATTAAACCTAATAGATTACTGTCTTTACTATTATTTATTGTACTCGCACAGGCAACTAGTTAATTTGCAACACAATAATATTTAGTCAGTGCTTGACTGATAATTAACTGAATATCTGCAGTAATTTATGTAGACAATCACAGTCATAAGAAAACATGCAACAATACACGTAACAAAAGAGGCTTAATCCTCTCCCAAAAGTGAATATTTTATTTAGTATAATATATTTGATACTACTTTTAAACATCATAGATAGATAATGCTTTATTTATTCCAAAACACTACAATTGTTACAAATGACCCATAGGAGAGTGGGACATATAAAAAAACTATTTTGACACTGATATAAACGTAGATTTAACACATAAGTACAAAACATAGCCTACTTGTTCACTACATATAACTACCATTATTTATAACTATTTGTTTTTTTTTCCCAAAATATCACTCTATACAGAGTGTTCACTCAAAGGCGTTCACTATCCATATCTCGGAAGTTCTTCACATACATTTTTTAGGTGTCATTTTTAGCATGTTAATAAATTTTAGGACGGGCTAATTTGCCAAAAATGGCTGAGTAAATCAATTTTTTTTAGATTTTTGAATACAAAATACAAATAACAAAAGTGGCCAAGAGTAACTGGCTGAAAATATTTCCTTATTGACCGCAAGGGGGCGCAGTTGCAAGGGTGAACTCCCAGAACTAGATATAACTTTTATTTCCTCATTGGAAGGCTGAGTTAATTTTCTATCACTTTGGTTCTAAACTTATTCTCATATCGCCCTTAATAATGATGGGGAGAGCTGCTGACTTACGATAGATTTAAATTGCTATATCTTCTGAACCCCTTATCCGAATTGGATGAGCTTACCCTTATTTAAAAGGAATGATGTTTTAAGATTTAGATCGAATGACACTTCCTGGTTTTTCAAAAATTGGTTAAATGGCGCTGTTTGGAACAATTACAGTTTTTTTTCAATTTTCTTAAGTTTTAAACGGATAATTATACTTCTTTTTACTCTGGTTATAAAGAGTAATAAAAGACCGAAGTTTTTACGAAAACCGCACATCGATATCTTTATTAGTTTGTAAGATATTGTCAGATAAGTGAATTAGGTATTTTTCGGACGAAATGATTAATATCGAGGATATCGGAGTACAAATAAAAGCTCCAGAGGCATCCCTAGACTCTTCGTGTTCAGGAAGGGAATACAAAAATTACCAACTTCAAAAAAAAGTCATGTTTTTTTTTATTATAGTGTTTTCGGTATAAATTCCGGTTCTACTTGTTGTTAATTGTGTCTCGTAATTTGTCAACTCAACCACGTTTTAACCAACTGCTTAATATAATGAGGAGCACAGATCCCCTGCCCTATCCCCTCTTGGTGACGCCTTTAAAAAACTCGATTCAGCTGCTGCACACAAATCACATGGTATCTGCGGTGTTTCAGATCGATATAGACCTATGAGAGAAACCTCATTAGTCTAGCAAATGAGCCAAAAAAGTGCATCGAATTTTTAAGGTCTTATTTTTTGACGAAGAAGAAAATAACTCTAGCGAAAATATGTGTTGTTTTTTACTTCCCTCGAAAGGGGAAGTATTGTAATCGTGAAAAAATCATTCTCCGAGAATTTTTCAGATCTTCACGTTTTAGGTCCTTAGATGACGAAAAACATGTTTTCTCAATTCCGTCGGTCTGTCTGACTGTCTGTCTGTCTGTTCGCGGCATATTTTGATCAAAAATTAATGGAAATGGAATGGAAAATGGGGGCCTAGTGAAATGTTAAAAAAGTTATTATTAAAAAACTACTCATCCAATATATCCCAAATTTTGCAACAACATCAACTATTATGGTGAAATCGAGTGACAAAATTTTGGTACGAATTCAAGATGGCTAAACAAAATGGCGGCATAATAAAATATTTAAAATCTGAAAAAACTGCTCAATAGTTTGATTTCGAATTATGTGCCATAACTAATTGTGGTATAGGGATCAAGTAGTAAAATAGTGGTACTAATTCAGGATTGCCAAACAAAACGGCGGCCAAATAAAATGTTTGTAATTCGTGAAAAAAATCACCCTCTCAGGTTTTACATATCTTTCAATTCTAGGGTAGCTAGATGTCAAAAAATATGTTTTATGAATTCTGTCTGTCTGTCAGATCGCGGCATAGCTTAGAGACTACTTACCCGATTTACTTCAAATTTTGGTCAAAAATTAAGGGCCATATAGGGATGACCTGGTAACATTTTGATACAAATACAATATGAAGAAAAAAAATGGCGGCCTAGTGAAGTCTTAAAAAAAATATTATTAAAAAACTACAATTTTAATAATTGATGTGGATTGGAATCAACTGGTCATGTTTCGGATTCGAGAGACCTTGATCAACTTTCTTAATTTAAATGCAGACCTGGAATCTTTATTTGACTGTTCAACGCCCTTTATAAGTAGCAAATAAATAGTGATTTAAAAGTCATAGCGCACCATTTGATTTTTTTGAGAAAATCAGGATTATTTGGAGAATTCCGAAACAACGCGGCAGTGACTACTAAGAAAGTCATTACGGTATAGTTTATAGCTCTACGAGTAGAGCAAACACTTTTTTTCGACTCCAAGTTGAATAAAATCGGTTCATCCAAAACAGAGAAATCTACATTTAAAAGTAAAAATGTTTGACCTTCCCCACCACTTTATTTTTGAAAATAAACAAAAATGATCTCATGCAAAAAAGTGCGTAATTGGTTGAGGAATACAATGCTTACATTTTGAAATGAAAATTAAATGAAAATGAAAATTGGCATTTACACTTTTGTGTTGCTGTTACGCCCCCTAGCGGCCAACTTTCGAACTTGAAAATAATTTACAGCAATTTCTCTTAGCCGATTTACCTATAAATATGGTTTTCCTTAAGTTGTGTCATGAACAGTTCCCGACCTACAGCCGACGTCCTCTATTATTGGACCACCCTGTACATAGTTATTCGTTATATTTTGACCCCCTCCTACAGTATTTATTTTTGAACCTTTAAATAAAAAAGTTATTATTAAAGTTTAGTTTAAGGTATTTAATCAATAGATTAAAAAATTAACCCAATTTACATTTTTTTATTATATATTTATCGAATGGGTATCTTTTCTACATAGTGGTCTAATGGAGATACATCACATCGTATGGCAGGGTTTTTCTCCAAATTTTCTGATGTCTTTAAAAATAAAGGTATCAAACTTAGTATATTAATAATCGGCAGTCGATAGACATATAATATTTAGGATGTTCCATTTTAAAAAATGTAAGTTGGGTTCATTTTTTGACCTATTTATAAAATATTTTAAACTTTAATAATCCAAAAAGATAATAGAGTAAAAATCCTACATCGTTTAAAGAAACGTGGAGTTAGTTTGTACAAAGTTTTTGTTTTTTTTTTTTTGATTCCGTTTGGAATTATAAAGCTGGCTCTAACTATATGAAAAATTGATTCTTTGGCTAAATAGTTTTATAATTAGAAGGTATAAAATTAAGAAGAACCACATTTTTAAAAATTCAAAAAGTTAGCAAAGTTACCTCAGCTTTGGGCACAACGTTTTTCATAAAGTTATACTTAGGTAACTCTTGGGCAAAAATGGCAAAAACATACTTCTTAATTCTAAGTAGGTAGGTAATCACAAAAGAAATTTAACAAATGGTTTAAAATAATCATGTTTTTTTTTCGAAACAAAGAACTAAAACGTGTTGTATTTGGTAAAATCAAAAATTTCGAATGTAAATATTTGTCTTAATGTTGATGTAAATTTTGGCGATTTTAAAATAGTCACAATATCGTGTTCAAGAATAATACCTATATCATTTATATTAAAAAAATAAAACTTGTTTTGTGATTTTAATCTTAAAAACTACACATTACAACAGTCGTCTTCTTTTTCAATTACTCGTGCAACAAAATGCTTTTTATTATTTTTTCCCTAAAAGTGCTACATGTAGGAAATCGGAATTTTTTTACTCTAATTTTGGTTCATCTTCAGTCTTGCTGGTTACAATATAACGGGAGTAATGGGCCTGGGGCTCGTTATTGCGATTCATCTAATTCTAAATGGTCCTCAAATTCACTTTCACTTTCAATGGGCCAGTCATATTATTCAGTTTCTCTATTTTTTTTATAGATTCTTTTTTTCGGAAACACTTGTCGTTAAATCCTCACTTGCACAGATTTTCGAGCTCTACTTTCCTTAAGGAAATTCACCAAAGTATCGCTAATCTCACTGTTGGTTTTCTCAAATCTTTTATTAGGCCTTCTATTAGGAACCTCCCCTCTGTTACAAGGGTATATTCCTGTTTCTCTAAATCAATTTTGAATGATTTGTTCGATTTTTAATTTTATTTCTTCAATGGGCTTAAAGAAACTTATATTCAAAGGTTGTGTCAGATGTGTAGAATTCGAAGGAGGAAGATAAATAGAATATTGTTTTTTTGACTCGAAGATTATCTCTGTTAGCACTTTCGACCCATCAATTTTCTTGACCTACGGTAAAACCATTTGTGTAAACCAGTCCTCGAACGCGTACTGATCAAACCACCGGGATTTCATTCTATTATAACGGGTCCCGTGGGGTCCCTCGGTACACCAAACATCATATAATATCTCCGCTTTATACACAAAATATGGGGCAAACAAAGTACCATCTGCATTTTTTTCACGATCCAGGATCGTCCATGAGATTCGTCTCGTCATCATTAAGGACAGAACCGGGTGGAATTCCTTCCACGTTCCTTTCTAAATTGTTGAAATAATTGTTAATTTCCTCATCTGTTTTTTCATCTCTGGCCTTTTTAATATTTTGGTACTGTCTAAACCGGTTAAATTGTGTTTGAACTTCTTTAGGCGGATATCTTCTTTGTATAAATGACTCTTCAAAACTATTCGCAATTTTATCATGGTTAAGAGGTAACCTTATTCGGAACTGGCTATTATAACGTCGACAATGGACCGTTCAATCTCCGGGGAGATTAGCTGGGGTTCTCCAACACGACCTATATGTTTTTTTTACTTATTTTTCAAAGTTCTTTTAGGAATATTGAAGGTTTTGGATGCCTCGGTATAATTGATTAGTTTTAATCAGTAGATCAACTTTCTGCAAATGCTCTTCGGAGTAGCCTTTATAACGCCGTGTACCAATTTTTCTCTTATATAATCGAACCATTTTCTGAAAATAAAAAAAGCTGATAAATATATGAGGTAACTTTGCCATCCGCCAAAACTATATGAAATTTGGCATCTAAAAAAGTGTTAATAATATAAAGATTAAAATAAAACTTTTACTTACATGACTATCACGTATAACACACCTCTTTGCCAAGCTCCAGGCTTGCACTGTCTAATAATTCCAACTGCATTAAAGCAGCGTTGCCAGATTTACAAATAACTATTTTTTTGTTTGTTAACTGGCAGTCAGGCAAAGTTGGCCCTCTGGCCAAATAACCCCACTTTACGGTAATTAAAGTTCTTTTTCTGTTTCCAAAATTAAAAACTGTAGGTGGAGTGTCAAAATATAATGAATAATCCTGTACAGAGAAAATTATTATTATTACTCTTAGTAATAATATTATAAATATTACTAATTTTATTATTATTTTGGTCATTACAATATTTCTTATTATAGTTAGACGAAGAATCAGAAGACCAAACCGATAGGCTTGTGATTGACGAAGCTCTAGAAAATCCGAATTCAAGAAATAAAGACGATACTAGGTCAGAAGATGGCGAAGATATTCCACAGTGCCAAGGCTGCAACCAAAAACCCGCTCAATTTGTTTGTGCTGGATGCGGAAACCAATGGTATTGTAGTCGAGATTGTCAGGTGTGTCTTAGTTTTTATGGAAACCCAAGAGATATGTATTACGGGTCCCAATGACTCCCATATGCTGTGCTGTGAATCTAATAAACCACCGTTTCCCCACAGCTACCTAAGACTTAGCTAGATCCAAATACCGCTGTTCTTTCATTCTTATATATCAGATTGTTTCTTCGTAACATTTTCACTTCTGGTAATACATAATGTCTGATTATTTTTTAAACGGGGACTGCAAACTTAACTTAGAAATATCAAAAAATATTGTATACAAAAGTTTTATGGTTTTGACTCAATCAGCAGGATTGGCTAAAATAAATAAACAATGAGAACCGAAAAGTAAAAAAATAAGCATTGACTTTGTATTTTTAAATGGATCGGAGGGATTCGACAAGGACCCTGCCATAAGAGGCAGTATATCCCTTTAATAACTTTACTTTTGTGTATGTTCTCTTTCTTTCTAACACATTATGGCCAGGTTTTTCTCAAATTTCTCGATTGTCTTTAAAGATAAAAGAATTGTATGGTATTTTTATAATCAGCAAGAAAAAGGCCATTTATTGAAATAATATTGTAGAGGCTGTTTCACTTAAAATAACAAATTCGATGCTCAATTTTTTACATTTCAAATCCTGACGAGTCAGAGAAAATTATAAAACTTTTGTAAGTATACAATATTTGTTGATATTTCTAACTTAAGCTTGTAGTCCCCGTTCAAGACGAGATTCAAATAGCTTAAGACCAGGAACATACGATTACATTAACTACAGATGAAGAAGACTTTCAATATTGTCGATATATAATTGTTTCCTGGCTGTGTATATGTTCGAAAATAAATTATTAAGTTGAACCCAAAAACACTGTCTGTTTTTTCCGAGATCAAGGAGTCGTCATGTACCTACGCTGTTTAATGCATATATGGCCGATTTAGGATGTCTTTAAACACGGCAGAACGTATTTTTTCATCATCATACTATAAAATTGATATATCAGATTATGTTAAAGACTACTAAGAAATAATATGAAATTTAACGTCGTAATAAATTTACGAATAGAATGAAAATCACTTTTTCTTAAAAAAGGTCCGACGTCTCGACTATATATTCAGACTCCTTCAGGTCTATTCAGCACTTAACATACAAAAGTATATACATATCCATACAAAACCTAAGAAACACGATGACATGATTTTTACAACGTTACATGTGTTTTTAAATGTTATAAAAATCATGTCATCGTCTTTATTTTAATTTCAGTTCTAAACTCGCTACCCCATCTATTTATTACTAAGAAACTAATAGAAGATCTTTCGCCTTTCATTTATTTCGGCCGATACCACGTTTTCTTTCAATTTTACCCTTCATAATCAACTGGAATAGGCAGTATTTGTCTCCTCGTAAGATGTGACAGAGTTAAGCTGCATTTTATTGTCTCTTCTGATTCTTGCACTCCTAAGAATGTCTTCCTTTGTTACATGTCGGTCCAAGAAATACGCAGCATTCCTCGATGAGTCCATATTTCAAAGCTATCTAATCGATGTGAGTTTCGTCTTGCTGATTTGAATGTTAAGACCCAGAACTATTCCAAATGTTCTGATTTTATTTAACAGTTCTTCGAGACCGTCTGTATTATCACATATGATAACAGTATCGTCTACATACCTAACTATATGGAGTAGTAAGTCGTTTATTCTCCATGATCCACTTCTTTAAGGGCCTTCTTGAATATTCGATCCGAGTAGAGGTTAAAATGAAGGGGAAAGAATATACAGCCTTGTCGGCCCATTAAACGCCCCAATTAAACGTATATCCCGCCTGTCCAACCGTACTTCGCGTAACATTGATATTAATTTAGGGTGTAACACCCTCTCAAATATCTTTTCGTAATCTATGTAACAGGCCACACTATACGACAAAGCTTAATTTGTCTCAAACATAAATCGGTTTGTCGAATTCATTGTAGTTGAAAGACGAAACAAAAATATTTCAAAATGGTGTTTACTAAACAAATGTCTAAAATTTTATTTTATTATTTTGCAGGTAGCAGCTTGGGATGATCATTCAGAGGTTTGCTCAGGATAGTTTAATAAAAAATGCGAAGAAAAAATGTAATATTAATCGTACCTGCCAAATAAGTTATTGCTGCTAGTATATGGTATAATTTAGTACATAGTTCGTTTTGAAAAATGGAGAGGACATGCCTCTAATAACTTAGTGGAATTTAGAAGAGTAGAGCTACAAACTAAGTATCAAAAAGCTGGTTCGAAAAAGTATAATATATATTTTTTGTACTTGTATCGAAGCGTTAAGGAATTCTATGTTTAAATGATACATCTCTAAATGTGGGATGCATGCATAATAATTATTTATATTTTGTAGTAGTGGCACAGATTACACCTACCAGATCCTTTCGATGCGGCGCTCGACCAGTTTTCGGCGTTTTTTTTTTAGTTGGCAAACGCAATTCGGGTATCTTTCACGTTGTAACACGTGGCTTTTGTCGCCGCCGTTGCTCCGTCAAGTCCTCGGAATATGAATATATGACTCAAACTAATAGTTTCGCATTGGTATGTGAAATCTGTGGCAGTGGTTTAGGTTAGAATAATATTAGTAATGTTTCGTTTTGCCGCAATATCATAGATATTCGTTACGAGTTTATTAGTATTTTTTTAAACTAAATATTATTTAAAGCGTTTATTTAAGTTGTAACAAATATTCAGTTTAATCATACTCTTAAAACCCCATAAATGAAATTTCCATAGGTTACATGTTCCATATGAAACGATGAACTTGAAGACCAAAGAGATCCAAAGAAATATTTGCTTCTTAACCTTCCAGATATTTTAAATGATTCCGAATATAATAAATGCGCTTAATTCTTTAACATATTGACAAAATTCTATAGATTAATTGGTTTCTCATGCTCTTCGATGTAGACTGAAGACCTAGAATTAACTTAAACGATTGCCTTTTTTATCTGCTCCGAATACTCGAAAAGCAAGAAAAAAAGTGACTCAAAAATTATTTTAATTCTTATATATTATTTTACCGACAAAATTTGATTGCATATTTAATAACAATTTCAACATCTATTAAATTTCCTCGCTGCTTAATTCATTGTGATTGCTAAGTGAGGTAAGTTAGTTTAAATTGCTAATTTAATTTAATTGTTGTGTTAAATGATCTGTGTTTAACATAAGTATTTTTCTATTTTGCAATCATAAAGTCGTACTGGCCCTCTTTTCGATACTACTTTTTTTATCTACATAGTTGGTTATGCTAAGTCATGGCCACCTCGAATTTGAAACCGGTCATGTCTCAAAATTGAGAAACAAAAGTGGTGCGCATGTAATCGCCACTTTTGAAATGCATTGTCACCAACTTGAAATTGTAAATATGTTTTTATTTCATGTCATCGTTTATAAGAAATTTAATCTCAGTCGTCCTTTAGAAAACTCGCCTGCAACTAGTTTCCTCACCTGGGGCACGTGCTATAAAATTATGTCTTATGAAACAGTCTTGAATCGTTGTAGACTGTTATATAGAATTATTTTGATTTCCATTAATGAAAGAACACTTACGTTTTGAAAATTAAATGTGATAAGGTCGCACATTTTGGAATTAAGGTGGATTCAGTAAACCACTTTTGGTTTAACAGAAAATGTTATGGACTTTTGTTTGATATTATATTAGCCCTACAGCCTCCATATTATTTATGAAACTAGAGAAGAAAAAAATGACAAGAATACTTGATCTGAATAATGTTTTTTAATCAAGATTCTCGTCAAAAAGTGTCATTTTGCTTTGTAATTGATGCTCACTTTCCAATATAACATTTTTTTTTAACATTGAATTAAAACTAATTTTTAAATAACGCACTATATGTTCTACTTTGAAAATTATATCTATTTATATTACGACAATAGTTGGTATGAAGTAGCAAATATGAAAAATCGATTTTAACGGACTGTATATGTTGGAAACAATGGCTTTAATTAGCAAAATTAATGAATTGATGAATATTTATCCCGAAAGATACACAACTGCTTACCTATCACAGTTGATCCGAATAATTCCGGCAGATGGGTTACTCAATTCACCCTAGAAGAACATCACGCTACAACTTCACTAATATCCCATTTTTTTCGGGAAAATCGATCCGACTAAAAAACAAGCGAGACGAGATCGAAGGTCGGTACCACGTGAACCCTTTTACAATACTGTCTCGCGTAAAGTGATTCTGCCCTTCCGTGGATAGCAAGGGATTTTGCGCGTTCTCGACGAATCGGCCTTACAATTGTGTATAGAGATGTAGAATACCAAAAAAAAAAAAGAATTGCTGAATTCAGAAAATTGGAAATCAGTTGATAATTAAACAACCTATATTCCAATAAAATAATAATGGGTTAAGAAAAAACTAATACACTTTTTATTTATTTTACTTAAATATTTTTTATTTGGTTTTATAAAGACACCAAAAAATTCGATTTTTCGATAGCAGCAGTATTGATGTTACATACCAATTATAACCGTAGCTTGAAGACCTAGAAATGAACGCTTGTGATATATACGTAGAAAGGAAAAATAACATAGAATTCAATTAAGAAATAAAGAAGAAAAGATAAGATTCTGCTAAAAAATGAAAAGCTGTTATTTTTTAAATTCCGCATAAATCAATAACGAATCTTTATTGGATTGGCAGCTGTGATAATAAAATAAAAATTTATTCAGTACCGCCATGTTTAAATAAAATACTATTTGTGGCAGGTGGTGTTTCCATTATTCCATTCTAAATGTAAGGTACATTTGATTTAATCTCAAAATAGTGTACGAAAGGTAGAAAAATGGCCATGGATCTCATATTAATTGAATTTATATATCTTTTAGTTTGTGGAAATAACAACAAACATACAAGCAGTAAAAAAAAGAGATTGTTTATCTCATCTTTTTATTGCTCATTGCTTATCAATTCACCTCTCGCTTAGACCTTTTCTTTCTAGTGAAGTACATCATCTGGTAAAATTTAAAGAGAAATCAAAAAGGATTTTTTTAACACAAAGGATGATTTTGTCAAATATGATACAGTAGCAAGATGATTTGTTTTATTAAAGTAAACAGTGCATTTTACTAATGAAATCAACCTATAACTAATATTAATAATATAAGTTTATAGGTAAATATTTATAATTTTAATTAATTCTTTATTAGCTTCTTAGTTTATAGTATATCCGC
Source organism: Kuschelorhynchus macadamiae (assembly GCA_030620095.1). Taxonomy (NCBI): domain Eukaryota; kingdom Metazoa; phylum Arthropoda; class Insecta; order Coleoptera; family Curculionidae; genus Kuschelorhynchus; species Kuschelorhynchus macadamiae. The sequence continues at coordinate 649,383 of JAUTXW010000099.1, forward strand.
GAATAAAGGTGACAAGAGGACAAAATAAACAAATTATATTTTTTCGAAAAAAATCACTTTTGTTAAAATGTACTGCTTTTAAAAAAATTGTCATACGGGGTGCATAAAAAAATGTGAAATGTCAAGATTAATAAACTACCCCTGCATTAAAATGAAAAATAATACATAAAGAATAAAATTCAACCGTTAAATATTTTGAATTTTTTTTAATTCCGCAAATCTCATAATTTTGCATTTTATTGTTTTATTTATTTATTTATTGCACACTAATTACAAAAGAAAGTCAATACTTATTGGAACACAGCTCCATCATTCTCCACGCATTTTCAATGCAAGATTGACTAAATATGTTACTTTGATATGTGGCTTTAAGCAGTGGAATATGGAATATTTTTCAGGCGCATGGAAGGGCAAAAAATGGACGTTCTTACTGTTATTTTCTTTAACTTTCGGTTGTTTATTTTGTTGCGTCGTGTTTGTACTATATAAAATATATTTTAAATGCAAATTTCCGATGAGTCCCCTTTGCCTCCTGCCTGGCTGCGTCAGTGCCTAAAATTTGAAATAAAGCTAGTTTACTCTCGACAATATTTCATATTTTAGTATTTTTTATTCAACCCACATGGCAAAATCGAAAATTTGCAACCTAAATTGTATTTTTACAAGAGTTAAGAGTTACTTGTTTTCAAAACACGAGATTTTTAGTTGTTTCCTGCTTCTTGTTGCTTATCAGCGGGCATGCTGTATATTGTTAGTCAGTTTACTTTAACTGGGTAACATTTTAACACAATTTCGTCAGTATGTTAGTTAATACTCACTAACCTGAGGTTATTACTAGAAATATGTGCATAATTGCATTGTTTTTTAAATATTATATGAGTAGTATTAGCAAGTATTAGAAATACGTATGTACTGAGGAAATAAGTTATTAAGCTGACAATTAATATTACTAATCATCAAAACCATAAAATGTCTTAGCCGAGTCAAATTAAACTTTTGATTTCCATTAATTCGTAAAAAGCTGGAAATTATTTTATTTCAATTTGGGCATCTCAAACAGTTATATGAGTTTGCGTCAGTTTCTGAGAAGAGCTAAACTTTTGGGAGCCAAAAAACCGCGAAATTTTGACAAAATTTCAGTTACCAAAATTAAAGAAGATTCAGTGTCAACAAACATCTTATTAAACATCACGAACGGATTTCCTAATGAGAAAAATTTATTTAACATAACTTAAATTACTTGTGAAGCCTACCCCGGGAGTTTATATAGGGATATAAAACGACAAAAATGACCTAACAACTGACCGACGTCGTTGCTGTCCCTTGCCTTAAATTTATTGCCATTGTTCACTAGAACTAAATTAAAACATAATTAATAGTCAGAATCCTAAATCTTTTTCGCCAGTATTGCTATGTCAATGGATTTTATCCCAATAAAGTCAATTATGAGACCTCGGAGCTAAACAATTTAATTGATTTAGACGACTGAATGTCTAAGTTGGCCAGTTGGTTTAACCGGTGCCATAGAACTTATACACACACACGACTGAAGGTTGGTCCATTTTGACTAAGGATTTTTTACTACTCCCAGCAGAGTGTCGTTTTCGAACTAAAAACTAATTTTACCCCAAATTACCACCATGATCGTACCATTATAGAACAAGAGATCCAATGGTGCACCCAGCAGTTTCTCCGGAAGATAAAATATTTCGATATTTCCAATTCATTTGTTTATTTATTTTCCGGTAAGATCTAAAATGTATAACATCAGAAAGACCGTAAAAAAATTAAGATATGAGTTATAGATTTTCATTTAACATTGCAAACATTTTTAAAGAAGAATCAAATTGCATATAAATTCGATTCCTTAGATGAATGTGGGTTATTCTGGTTTCAAACGTCATGAGACTGTAGAAGAGCCACTTGGCGGGAAATGAGCGCTACGGCAACTTTTGCTTTTTTATGTGAATCTATGCGTAGGAATGAGTAAAATTTTAAATTTAGATGCTACCTGAACGCAGTATTTCATGCTCTACTCTCGTATGTTATATTTTTAGTTGAAATAGCCGTTTTCGAGTCACAGGCGTTTGAAAGTGAGCGCAATGGCCCAGGCGCGTAGCCAGGGGAGTCCTGGGAGTCTGGATCGCCCTGAAACTTTGAAAATATGTTGATATAGGCATGCTTGTTACTAATTTTCGTAAGGTTTGACCGTTTGGACCCCCCCCCCCCCGAACTGAATTTCTGGCTATGTGCCTGCGTAACGCGCTTTTCAGTCGAAATGGAAAAATTTTCTCTTTGACTGCTGTTTCTGAACCAAATTTTACGAATTAATGGCAGGCACGACTCTTTTTTGGTCTAATTTGACTCGGCTATTAAAATATTTTAAGACTTTTTATAATTAGTATTATTCGTAGAGCCCTGTAGAGGTTCATTTACACTACATTTAGAATGTGTGACTCAGAATTTACTAGATTTATTACCAATAAGAGCCCACCATCTTCTTAAATCATATAAACTGGGTAGGATCATTAATTTAAATCATAATTTATAATGACTTCGGATCGAAAATCTGTCTCTATGTAAAAATAATTGGCATGTTTCATTACAAAAAAAAAACAAATTTTAATTAATTTTCTAGTATACTGTGATGTGATCGTATCAAAATAAAAATCTTTAGATAACAAAAAGAGCGCCCATATACACATATTATATGCCAATGAATAAATGGAGCCACTGTGTAAAAAGTTATTTTTCTCAAATGTCAGTACCACAAAGTATTGGGGAATGGATTGTGATATTGTATATCAATTAATCTGTTTACTATTCTGCTCCGTATGTGATAACTAAAACTAGTGCGAAGCTATATTTCTAAACAAGCATCTAGTTTTATAGTCTTTTATTTATATATATAATATGTAAATTTCTTAATAATTATTAAGATTGAGTTTCGGAAACCGTGATCTCGAGGCATTGTTACCTTATACATTTATTATCCTCAGCAAAAGATTCTGGCAAATTTTTTTGAATATTATATATTAATCAAGTAAGGCCGTTATAATGATGTAGTACATTTTAGTCTAAGTTGTTAACTAGACTGGGAGTCAAATAATATCCTAATAGTCCCAGCGACGATGACAGTATATAAGTATAATATAGTATATGTGTATCTAAAGATACACAAACGAAATAAGAATGAAGAGTCCCTATTGTTATGATATAAAAAAATCATCTATGTATATACCTGAGTTATAAATACTCTTGTACTAAAACTTGTTATAAGTTTTTTTTAATTCATTCATTAGTTTTTTTGGCAAAACAAAATTTTTTATTTTTCATTCAAATTGCAAAAGTAGGACTCTTGCCCGACGGAACTGTCATTGTTTTTGAAGTACCTTCCTACCTAAATATACAGTGTGCTCCCTTTTCATAAATCCACCATAATATCTAAGTTATTAATAATAAGATTTTCTTTAAATTTGGGTGGTATCACAAGCGATCTGGGAGGCCATAGTACTAAAGGACTATTTCTATCTATCAGATAATTGTGTTTCGGGGGCACCATATATACTGGAAGTATAAATTTTCTCTCCGTGCTAAAGGCAGTTTCATAAAAAAAATCATGGAAGTCATTTTGTAGAGAATGAGGGACCAACAATTTGTTCATTTAATATGCCACACCGCACGTTAACTTTTTCACTGCAATAAGTTTCACAATTAATTACAGAAGTGGGATTTTCGGCGACCTACAGTTTTGACTAGACAGCACACCGTTTGTCGTAAATGTTGCCTCGTTTATAAACATTATGTTCTTTAGAAAATCTATATATATATATATATATATATATATATATATATATATATATATATATATATATATATATATATATATATTTAAAATACTAAGCCAGATTTTTCGGTAAGTTCGTGAATCGTGAGAGAGTTATACAGCACCAGTTTACATGCTTTTTTTTTAAATGATCGTCTGACTACCTAGACCTTCTAGATGCGCCCCATATTGTTATAATTCCACTGGAAAACTCATCGCGCCATCTAACGGAAAAAGCAGGGCAAGGTTTGGCGGGCCAGCTAATCTATCGTTAGGATAGTTACCTTGCAACCATAGTCAAAATTCAAACCGCCATTCAAAATCACCATCTAAGAGAGTATGCAGAAATGTTGGCTTAAATGCTCTAATTCTATTGCGTTTCAAACACCTCCAAATTTTATTTTGGGATTAAATTTAGTGTCCTCGCCACTGCTTTCATACGACCCTTTGGATTGTTCCGAAATTCTGCTAAGATGCATTCATCATCTAGATATTATCGTCGATTTAAATTGAACCTTCTTATCTTGAAAATGGCTCCGGTTCTTGCAAACAATTTATTGATGTCACCAACGCCTTTGTGCAAATTTGTGCTTGATCATGATGACGCTGATGAAATGTTCGAGCACCTTGACGTTTAAATGAATTTTTTCTTCACAATTGTAAGAACTACTTTCTGATTTCATGCCATTTTATTAATAGATTTGACATTGTTTAACTTTTTTGACAAATCGTACGAATTGCTGAATGTCAATCAAAAACTTTTGTTTCCAAGCACTCTTTTATTAATGTGTACTTTCTTGTAAGTTTTAGGTAGGTTCTAGCAATTTAATAAAGAAGTTATAAAAAATAAAAAGTGTTTTAAATAAATTAATTTTTTTTTTTCTGCCATAAATTAGTTTTTAAGAATATGAATTTTTGGGGGTGCCGAAAAATTGACACCTTTTTACCCCCTAACAGTGCAAGCCAATGATAAATGAAAATTTTTACTATGCCAAATATATCATTTTTCCAACACCAACACACAGTAAAATTGCCCCCGAAATTTAAAGAAAATCGCATAATTAATAACTGAGATTCTAGTGTGGATTTATAAAAAGCGAGAGACACTGTATATATTTTTTGTGCATCTAATCACCCATGTTAGTGTCGTCCTACCTGTCAGAAAAATGTCATATAAGCTCTTAACAGGTAAAAGCAATTCTGATTACAGCCATTTTGTTACACTACCTAAAAAGCAACTTTTCATACCTATTCGCTCTGTGTATCTTATAGCCCCGGTTTTCATGTCTTCGCTCCGCTATTAAGCTGTTATTGCATGCTCATATTTCAAAAATAACTAATAGAATACACGGTTTAACGGCAGCTTAAAATATACTTCGTAGTTAATAAAGAAAGATTATTCATTAATATTATATTAAAAAAAAAACATTTATATTTATTTAATTAAAAAAGTCGTAGTCATTGACTCGTCATTTAGTAGAAAAATATTGTTTCTTTTATAAAAAAATACTATTAACTTGACAAAAAATTGTTTGAATTAGAAAAAACAAATCTTTAGTCATAAAATACGGGTTTTTCTCCAAAACGTATAGAAAATTCAAAAACGCAAATATACATAAAATAATCTAAGCGATATTGTGTCTGGGGGTGAAAAGCCTGAAGGGTGGTTCATCTTTATTTCGGAATTTAAAAAAAAATACCTATATATTTCATTATCAAAACGACCTTTGTGTAATTATAACTACATAAATTTGAATAGTTATAGTTTTTATTCAGTACAACAAAGTGTTTTTGTTTGAAAAACTTTTTTTAACTGTTACCAAGAAGGAATATAAGTTCACAGAATTCTTTTGTTTTTCTTGTCCATTTTTTGCCCACACTTGGTCTAGGAATACGCTGCATATTAAATTAAGCACCTAAAGTTTGCTTACTATGGTAAATCTATTTAAAAGACGATTGCTTTTACAATATATTTAAAAAAGGTTTTCGACAGTAATCGTAAGTAACATAGTTATTAAATATAATGTTATTTCTTAACATAAATGTTACCAAAATATGTATTAATCTCAAAAAAAAATATTTTTTAAGCATTTTCTTTTCTTTTGACAAGTTGGTCAGTGTAATAAATTTATTTAGAAATTAGATTAGAAGTTGATCGGCCAAATGCATATGATATAATTTTCATAAGCATAAAACGTTTTTGGGCAGATCCCATCCCATCTCGTGTTTACAATATATGCATAGATTTAGGTAGGATATAAGCATGCGAATAGATTGAATATAATAGTTCACATAAATATTATTTTAACATATTTAAAATTGTTAGCTATAAAATTATTTTATATCCAATTATTCAATACTTATATTTAAGTAATTTTCCTAGTCATATGAAGTTTAGGAATTTATTTGGTTTTGAAACATGAAACAAAATGTCTTTAAATTATTTATATCTAGTTTTAGGATATATCATTTTCTAATTATTATTGTGTACAACAAATTATTATAAAATAGTTACTTACAACTGGACACAGTTATCTTTGTATTTTATAATTTAAATATCAGTTTAATGGATTCTGAGTGTCATGATTAGGATATAAGATAAAATCGTAATGTACATCGGAAGATCTAAGATCCTGATCCTGACTTACCGTTTTAAGTAGGAACATTCTGACCATCTGTTAATGAAAGGTTACACAGAAGATAAATAAAACTAATGTGTTTTTGGGGATGTTTATTTTAGTAGGTGTGTGCCAGAGCAAATGAATAAAAAGTGAGTAGTAATAGGATTATATTATATTATATAATATATCCCCATATAAGATATACAAGAGGACAAATGGGGAGATATTGTTTAAATTAAAATACATTTTAACGTAAGCCTAATAATTCATTTTCGCTGTCACTGTTACCAGTTATTTATCAGTGCTTCTATAATACCTGCATGAATGAACGAATCTTCAACTTTTACATGCCGAATGGAATTCATATAGCTTTCACAATGATTATTAATTTTACTAATTCAACCACTTACACACCCAAAGTAGGAGAAACGTTTTTCGCCTTTACTCTTTTGATTTAATTTGATGCCAAATATGTTCAGTCGTATTAAACACACAATAATATGGAGAAAGCTACAAAACAGCGTGTCCTATTTTTTCAGCTATATTATCTCAAACAAATTCTTTTTACAATTTATAGACTCATAAATCTTTCAAAAGATCACTTTTATAGCTAAATTCGAAATATATTTTTTAACGTATATTGTGTTGATTGCATCCGGAACTTAATTTAGTAAGCGGCTATAGTAACTTGCATTGTCCGAAACAAAAACGTTTGGGAACACTCTATAAAAATGAATTTTGAAACCAATTTTCAAAAAGTTCCGCGGTTGTATCTTCGTGATAGTCCAAACTCGAGTATTTTACCTTTTTAGTAGATTATCGCAGACAATTTAAAACACAGACGTATTCAGATAACGTAAAATAGTTATTCGTTTTACCTTTATTTAAAGGTGGTTGGTTTGACATTTTGTACTGCTATCAACCCGCCCTTTTGGCACAGTATCATAGACATCGAACCAAGTTTCATCAAGGTAAATTATTGGCCTATTGTCTGATCGATACTTTTTAATTTGTTGTATATAAGCATATCGCAGAATTCGTAATCTTTTTAATTTCATCACTACTTGCCTTTTGTTAATTTTTCTGAACATGAATCCCATTTTAATGGGAAGGGTTGATCGGCCAAAATGCATATTGGTTCTGTCCTGCACCATTCTTAGTTGTACGTTGTCCAATGCTGGCACCAACCGTTCTTCATACATGGAATATTTTTCCTCTGATGATATCTTTTTCACAAACGTTCATATGATGTGAAAATGTTTCCGCTTTAAAAAAAACGGGACATTAAAGAAAGTAGCGGAACATTTTCTTTATTGACATTTTTATAAAATATAAAATAATAAAAATTTAACATATGTACACTGTGGCGTATTAAGTATGTCTTCCTGGGAGGGGGGGGGCAAGCATCTGGTGACTAAAAAAAAAAGGTCCTTGCTTTTCGTTAACACACGCAACATTTATGAGTGAAAATTAGACACGACTAAAAAAAGGTTCTCACTTTTCGTGAGCCGAATAAGATCGTAGTAATGTCTTATAATATTTTGCTTTCATTAATTAGCTGATTAATTTGCCCCCTTCTAAATACGCCACTGTAGGTACCGAACAAAAAATGAAGTATACGTAATGACAAACTCCAAAAGGTACCTACCTAAATAAAAAATAATAATGTCTTTAGCTAAGTATATATTTATTTATAATATATTTAAACCATACAAGAAACATAACTTAAACCTTAATGTGTATCACGGTTATTAACGGAAGTCTGGAAGTCACCATCGCATCACCGCAGTGAAGTAAGCAAGTAAATAGCTCCAGATTCTCTAAAGATATCTGCGCATAGTTTAAAAACGGAGAAACGAATTGAACTTTCAACAATTTCTAATTGCTTTCAGTTTCTTCTTGCATAATAATAGATAATCATTTGAAATGTACTGTAAACATATTGCAAATAGATGTATTTATAATTTACATTAAAAAGCACAGAGCAGGACGCGGGACGAATAGGCACTAAAGCCTGACACTTGGCAATCCTATTTCCTTGCAATACCCTTAATCGTAGGTATTGGGGTTTTGTCAGTTCATTGGTTTCTTGCTACTATTTCAATTTTCCCACGGACGACGTCCATGATTAAAAGAAAGCAAAATAAATACTTTAAGTATCTTTCGAAACAAAATACACATTTTTCAAGAAATTGTGTGACCTTTCCAACTTCCTAATTAAAGTGCTATGTATGCTGTATTTTTGTAATATATAGCAATTTTATTTCATAGTTTAGATTTTAACGAGATCCCCGGACATGCCATATTTTATAAATTTACGGTATTACCAACTTCTTTTATGCGTGTTATATAAGTGCCATTTCATTTTAAGTTGTATGTACTTCGACAGAGCTATTGACAATTAACATAAAAAGGTGGAACACTAAAATAGGTAATATATTTCCTATGAGCAAATAATTGCCTGTGTTTTTTTGCAACAAAATTGTAAACATCGATATTTTAAAACGCTATTACGCTCAGAAGTGGCTAGTTTAGTTGACTTTAAAAATTACACTGAAACTAATTGTCATTGTCACTGGCTCTATCTATATTCAGTTTTAAAATAAGTTTTTCGAAAAAAATTGCAAATAAGAGACTAGTTTTATAAGATAATTATGTAAGATAAAATTCTGTGATATCCTTTTGTGGATCAACATTATTTACTTTAAATAAATCCAAGTATGTTTTATATTTGAAAATCTTTTTTTATTTCTTATCCATTTTACCACATAGTCTTTCGCAATAACTATCAACCGCGTGATAAGTTTATCAAATACTAAACCATAAGACTATAAAGTAGTGCTCCAATTCACTGAATTTGGGGTATATAGCAATAAACAGTTAATAATTAAATTTATTTAATATGGCTCACATAAATAGATTATAACAAAATTATTCAGCAATTACTAAAAATCAGTAAAGGGTTTAGACCAGATTGTCATGAGTGACTGTTGTCATCAATGTTTTTGGGTACAATTTACTTTTTTATAGTTTTTAGAAAATACCGACTCACGACCATATGAATGGTTCAGAACCAAAGATGCCTATACAACATTATTATAATTCTGAGAGATTTTGATATAAAGTTTATATTTATTTTCCTTTTGTCCTTATATTAGTGAAAAATATAATTTTTTTTTAAATAAAGCAAAAAAAGTTAAAAAAGACGCATATGTGTTTTTCCCTCTTACAAAACAAAAAAAGTTTTGAAAAAATATTAGAAATAATAAATTGAATGACAAAAATGTGTAGGAAAATAGTTGATAATATTAATTTTACTCATATTCTTCATCCTCACAATCTGTCACTGGATCTGCAAGTCCCGTATCAATTTCGCTATTTTTTTTTAGCCTTCGGAAAAAATTGTGGTAGATTGGGGGTACGTAATTTAGTAGAGCTCTCAAATCTTTCTTTTATTTCGTTACTACCTTTCCTTCCAGTGTAAGGATGTGTTGGTCAATAACTTCGAGTGTTGTTCTTCAAGTCTAATTCAAAAAATAAGAGTCGGAATTATATTTGTATTTGAAATACATTTTGTTTAGATCATTTTGTCTTAACTGAATCCAGGACATCTTCAAATATTCTACTTTTTCTCCTGTGGTAGTGTTCTTCCTATTCACTATGTCGTTCTCTAACTTTTTTGTGCTGAAGAAATCTTTCGTTTCCATGTTAACGATGCAAAATTTGGGCTCCCTTTTTTTAGTTTTCATTTTACGGCAACCCAATCTTTGGATACAAACATATTTTAATGGTATTTTTTTCTCCTTATCTATTATCCCGGAATTTTCATCGCAAGTAGAAAAACTATGGCGAGACACAAAGAATTTTAAATTTATGTCTTCTATGTTCCTTCTCTGCATGTCTTTAAGGAGAGCTAAAATAATTTTAATATTCCTATTTTGTGCTGCACAGATGTCGCTGTACATGTTTAGGATTTTTTTGAGTGTCTGGGAAAATGAAATATATTTAATGAGGCATGATACAACTTCTTGACCTCGACGAGACACAATACTAGTCTCAGACAAAACCGTGTACTTTATTCTTAAATTCGTCATGGATGCACAAGTTGTATACCTACATTTGTGTTTTGTAATAAGCAACAGATGTCGATAGAACTGGAAGTGGCAATATATATTGTAAGTCGAAGGCTACCACATGCTTCACCCCATGGCTTTTTTATATATCATTAGTTTCTTCCTTCTTCAACGTCAATGTACAGCTTTAGCTTTTCTTTGATGTAAAAATCGCTCCAATTCTACTTTCTGCTTTTAAGAACCATCAGTCAAAGTTTTAATTTTGTATTATAGTGGCCACATTTTTGGCATGTCTTTTTGAGGCCTTTGAAACGATAAGTTAAAACATTGGGTAAATATGACTCTGAAAACAAATAGAGTAGTGGTATCTTTTTCAATGATTGACAAGATAACTTGTATTCAAAGTAAATCAAAGACATGATCAAATTAGGTGGCAAATACTTTTTGGTTGTTTGATGCTGACGATAATGTAACTGGTACACAGGAAACTTCTTAATAAATTGCCTCAGAAAATGTTTATCTGCAGCATTTTTTTTGTTATATGGTGCATGTTTTCCCAATTCGTTAAAAACCGCAGTTCCTGTATTTGCTCTTCTTTTAAGAGTTTTAGTTATTTTTCTCATCACATACGTCTAAAACATTTTTGAAAAATTCTTTGTATAATTTGTGGTCATTGCCATTTTCATCCTGCAACCAATATGTTCTTATTTTTTGTCTTCTGGAAGTATCATTTTGAGTAAATTTTCTTTTGAAAGGTTTAACGACAACTTGCCCAGCAAGTTCTTTCGAAATCCAATCCAATGTATAAAATTTATGATTTTGACAATTTTACGTCATTTTGTTGGCTCAACCTTTATTGCAATTTCTATAGCATCTTCCTGGATTGCATATTTTTCTGCAAACTATGTTGCTTTTATTTATAATATCGATTAAGTTCTATGCTGATTTATTACGTAAACTATTTATTTTAATAAACTATGTATACACTTTAAAACATTGGAAACAGAAAATTTGATTATGTCGGCTCATAGTTTTTCTAATTTTTTTGTGGGAAGAATATAAAAGGTACGAGTATTTCAGTTGAAAAGGCAAAATAACAACATTTATATTTTTCACAATAAAATAAACAAGCAACATGACTTTTGGAATAAAGGTAGAGTAAACGCGAGATAGGGAAGAGACACGGTTACGTGCTCGGCTATGTTCGTCGACCGCCCAAGCGGCCGGCGTGGCTTAACAATCGGTAGTGATACATCGGTCTCAAATATTTGTAAGAATGTGGATATTGTGAGTTTAAAAAAGAACGATATATATTTCTACAGACAATATTTAATAACGCAGGATTGTAGATGACCTCTATGACAAAGTACGCTGTATTTTAGTCACTTGAATCGGACCCCGACGGGACAACAGTTTCCAAACCTAAACTACTATCACACAAAAGTCTGGGGAACAGATTTGTATGAGCTCCGGGTTTACACGATTGGCATTCACAACGCATGTAACGCTCTTGTGTTGTTCGACCGTGTAGAGTACAGAGAATACTTATATTTTAGTGCTTTAGTTTTAAATATGTTGTCAATTAGATCTTAGATCACAGAATACTGTTAAGTACTAAATTAAATCAGAAAACGTTTTCAGACCCTCACTACAAAAATATGATCGACCTTCTTCAGAGCTCTCATAAATCCGTTCCCCAAACTCTTGTACTTATCACAGCTTTCGTTGTGTGTCCAACATAGAGATGGGTAGGTCCGGAGAGATATGAATCCACGGACCTGTATACGGTGGTATCGGTACTGATGAATGTAGATCTTGCTAAATACGAACCGCTATCCTTTCGACCGATATACAATGCTGCGACCTATCTCTCAGGCCGTCAGCGGAGCGGTAGAAAACGAACATGCAACCGAATATCCCGATCCGTTTACGCGGATGTGCATCGTACGGCGGAATAAATCGGTACAGTTATTGATAAGTAATGGGGAAACTGCAAACTGGAACTGCTGCAGAATCTGACAAGGTATTTAAATGTATGTAATAAATAATGGTATGATTATCAGTCCAGTTCTGTCATTTACATTCAGTATAAATAACACAAATTGACAGATAATTGATAATTTCAACCGGTAATCTCTGTTAGAAAAATAATGTTCCTAGAAACTGTATAGAAATTGTAAATATTACAATAATTACTGAGCCGTTTGTTAACTGTAAGGCATCAATGAGACAAAAAATTAAAATATCTATTTTTGCCGAATAGAATATATGAAAAATAAAGATGTGTATAGAGTATTGTTGTAATGTACTGTTTATTTGATTCGAGTTAAATATATTAGGTTTTTTAATTATGCTTCATAAAATTAACACATTGTATGACGGAACTGTAACCTAACATATAACTGTAAAGGATTAGTTTTTACTATCTGGACCTGGACACGTTATAATTACAAAGTAAAAGCCAAATGGTTTTGCACTTTGACAGTTTCAGGTTAGGTTACAGATCCGACAGAACTGCAACCGGGATGCAGGTCCGCAGAGCTAGATGTACCTCCTGACCCGACTCCTTCGAAATCCCGAACCTACCCGTCTCTAATCCGACAAATGTCCCCTTCAGTGTTGCCAATTGGTGTGTAATTACACGGTTTTCGTGTAATTTGAAGTCAATTAATTTGAAGTCAATGCCTGTAGTATTCGTGCCCTTGCCAAAAGTGTGTAATTCCCGTGTAATATAAAACACAGACAAATTATATTCTAAGACGAGCGTCAGCCAACTGGTCAAGCCGAGTTGAGCACGCCAATGGAAGTTCAACGATAGCCAAATGGTGCAAAAACTATACTTATTGCATTGCAAGTAGAATATACAAAAAGATGCGCATAGTTAGCTTTTGGATTCGTTTCACAATATTCAAAAATTTTTAGTTATTTATTGGGTCGATGGTTAAAATTGCAAATAGAAGATAGAAAAAGATGCGTATAGCTTGCGCTCGGTTTCATTTGACAATAGACAATGAATTTTAGATTTTTAGTTATTTATTGTGCCAATGATGGGCCGATGGTTAAAACAGGTAAATAAATATCTAAGTAGCTTGTTCTTCTTGTTCTCGTACTATCTCGTAGATTAATAAAATTATAATAATCATTAAATATTTTTTTCTGCCAAGTTGCAAGACCCAGTGAGTTCTAACCGCATGACAGCTATTTAGCTTTTTTTTTGGTCATCAAATTTGAGATAGAAAATCCGTTGACGTCCACGATTTCACATGTAAAATCTGACAACACTGATGTGTGCTATTTGAAGAGCTGCAATTTGCCAATTTTATGTTGGCAACACTGGACCCCTTTCAATCTGAGCATATTCGTACTTTTGAACCACCTGTTCAAAAGTACATATTTTATTCCAGTCATCAACTTGCAACTCTTTGAACTTTTGACGAGTTAACTACTCTATATTGGCCAACCTGAAGGTCGGATTATGAGCAGCAACCCAGATTTTAACAAGTGTCCATATTTTTTCAATTGGATTTAATTAATTTGGAGGTAATCTCGAAACTCTATACCCATGTACTTCTAATAGTCGGTCTAAATTGTATACTGGTGGGAAACGAAATTTGTTATTTTGGATGATATTGCACAATTCCGCCTTCGTTAGGTTTTCATTAAATGGTATTTCCTTTTCTGTTAACCAGTTAGCAGTCCAATGTTCTACCACTAGGCTAACCGACGGCCTGGAAAAACTTTAACGAACTTTGTTTTTATATCACTGGCAAACTGTAATCAAAACATCATAAGATAGCGCGGAAAATAGTAGGGAAAATATAGTAAGATTTTTCAAATCGTATTCTACACAAGCTTTTCAAGCCGCAATAATCAAAATAAATTATTTTGTTCTTACAGCGTAATTGCATAGAGATGCGTAGTTGCATAGTTGAAGCATTATTAAAATAAAATGAAACAATGAAAACTTCGAACAAGAAATAATGAAGAATACATGACAATATAATTTCTTCCTTGTAAGCAGCATGCAAACAATTTGATAAGTAAGAAAAAACACTTACCTTTTAGGTATTTACACAAAATCAAACAGCAATGTTATCAAATAGCAACTATCAATGGCCATATTAAACTTAATTTAAATTCAAAATAAGCTTTATTATCACGGGCATAAATTATAATACAATATGGAGGAAAAGGAAGAGATGTTGAAAAAAATAAAATCTAAAAAACATTTGTGTATCAAACTATTGGCTAAAAAAGAAATACAATAGTATATAAATCATGGATTAAAGTAAAAAATACAAATATAAGATAAAGTCACTGTAAATTGATCATTTTTTTTCTTACGGTAGAATAAAATATGAGAACCTTTAACCCTGATTTATAAGTATAAACAAGGCTTTAACGCAGTAGACTATAATAAATGTCAATTCTGCCAAAAATTGAACTTACGAGGTTTTCAAAGTAAGGTACCAATATGGTCTTCAGCTTTCATAATTTTCCGTTGTCTTATGCCTTTTTGGTTAATGGTTAATGCTTTATTATCTAAAATAAACAATAGATTAGTAATTATAAACAATAACTTAAATTAAATAAAAAGGCTTAAAAATACTTTAGCAGCTAGGTACCGAATATTTTGATTTCTGTTAAAGCCAAAAGTGCCTGTACAACATAATGTTTATAACCTACATCTTTAGAAAAATTGTTACTAAAATCAGATTATTTTTTGGTGAATATTTATTTACACATTACCATAGCCGATTTTTGGTGGTACAACGGTATATACTCAGACGCTGATAACGAATCCGAAGTTACATTTTTTCGACGACGTTTCGTTTCGTTTCTAAAGTATCCGCCATCAAAGTTCACATTCTTCTACACACACTTTTTCACCTTCTTGTCTGTTTCTTGCAATAACTTTTATAAGAAAATGCAGTAAATATTTAAATTTAAAATTCGACAAATATCAAAACAGTACATTATGGATATTTTGTTAAAAAAGTGGATCGTGACCGGGTTAGCACTAGGTTAGGCGCCAAGGTACAATAGTGTGGAGGCATCATCTTTAAAGCTGTATTACTAATCTATACTTGTGGTGTATAGTGTGGAACACAATGCAAGTTATGCAATCGTTTACATCTATTTACGGCACACTTATTTTTCTTTATGTGTTTTTCGGTGTTTTGTTAAATACTTTTTTGAACTATAGGTTATAAATAGTTATTTATTTACAACGTCTAAATTATCACCCATTTTTGTTCCAGAAATGTGTTCTTTTTTTAGTTTCATTTTTGTAGCTTAGTTTTTACGTTATTAAACATTTATCCGCGTTCCATTGTGTTCCAAGCGTTATAGATTTAACGATATTTTCCCGCTACCACGCTCCGGCACCTAACCTGGAGCTACCCAGTATCGGTCCACCTAGTGCTCCGGGCTCCGGCGCCAAACCATCTGCTAACGTGATACTGATTCACTTATGTAACAAAATATCCATAATAGTAACAAAAACTGCTATGTTGATAAAATTTATCAATTTTTTTTTTCTAATTACAATGGTTGACAACATAAAATTCAAAATCAAGAAACATTTCTTAATAAAAATAGCATATAATAATAATAAATTGGAAAATATGTGTAATTTTGATATTTTAATTGTGTATGTGTTTTCTTATAAAAATTACTGAAGGAAGCAGGAAAGACAAGAGAAATTTTTTTATGTGTACATTTGACGAGCGGCTAAAGCTACATTTACATTCACTTCAAAATCTAAGTTGAAATTGACATTTCGTAAAAGTGCATTTACATTAAAATTGATATTCATGAACAGCTGATCAGATTTTGTAATTTAATTTTATTATTTTCCCAAAATATTAATATAAAATACACTAAACTGGAACAAGAATATGGTTTGGTAACTTTTTTACCCTCTTTGGTTGTGGTTTTAGGCATTTATGTCTACTCTAGTCTTGGCTATACCTTCAGAATTAACCCAAAAATATTCAATTAAAGGTTTTTTTTTTCATTAAAGCGGTAAAAACATTTATATTTTTAAATAGTTAGATGTGTAAAAGTATTAAGAATTTTGTTAACTAAAATAAAAATTATAATCTGAAAATTTGACATTTATTGAATTTCTGCTTGCCATCGGCAAGCTCCTTGCTTCAATCTGAAGTCAACTTTGAAGTGCACTTCGAATTTTGCCTAATGTAAATGACACCGTACTATTGCCATTTGACAAGCATGCCAATTTCATAACAAATTCGAGTTGAAATTGAATGTAAATGTAGCTTAACTCTCGCCTGTTTGGAATACAATGTTGCCGCGTTTCTACACGTAAACGTCACGTGTCAGTTGTTTGAATACTGACAACTTTGGCACCATTCTCGTTGTAAAAACAAAAACCGAAATCGAGAAAAGTTTTGTGTATTATTTATCCTCTTTTTTTTGAATAATTTTTGTTTAATTTTTGTTGGAATTTGAAATGGCTTCTAATTTAGAGTGCGGTATTTGTGAAAAAGTATTTTCTTCTAAAGGAAATTTCAATAAACATTGTAAAAAGCATCTCCAAGAAAGTGCTCCTAAGTGTAAGTTAAAGTCATTTTTAAGGTTTTTCACACAGTTTTTTAAAGTCTATCTACTTATATTTTAGATTATAGCTTCGAAAAAACGATTTTTCGATGTTTTGAAGGTTGCAACATTTCATTTAAAACGAGCAAAGACCTCAGAAACCATTTAGGTTTGAAACATGGTTTCCAAATTACTGAAAATCACTTAGACTTTGATACATTTGAAGGTAAGTAAATATGAATAATTAGTTAATCATTATTAGCTTAAATGCATATACCAAAATTGTTATTTTAGGTTTACTTATAGGTATTGAATAGATATTAATAGGGTTTATTTATTCAAATACAAAATATAGTTGTTGTCAGTGTTCAGTTTTAATAAATGTACACATTGTAATGTATATTGTTTTAGAATTTGAAAACTGGCTCGAGAGAGAGAAGATTAATTATAATATAAATTTTTACAAAGCTAGGGGAGTAACAAGGAATGCAAGTGGTGATACTGAAAAATTAGTTCTGATGTGCTCAAGATCAGGAAACAATTTAAACAGTATGTACATTATGTATAATATTTGTCATAGATACATTTTTATTTTAATAGGGAAATCAAAACCCGTCCCTGAAGAGATGCGGAAACGCAATGAAAAATCTCAAGGTAGCTGTAAATATTTTGGTTGTACCAGCCAAATAATTGTAAGAAGAGCTATTCCTACCAACAAATGTACAATTTTATATTTTTCTACTCATTATGGTCATGATGAAGACGTCCAGCATTTACGTATTTCCAAGCAATGTAAGAAAGATGTAGCTCAGAAACTTTTGATGGGTATTCCTACAACTAGGTTTGTATTCTTATCACTACTTTCTCAAAATTGTTTTATATATTTTGTACTATCTTCTTATGGTAATTAATAATATTTTTTATCACAGGTTATATCACAGAAAATATAGCTAACATGGTGATAATATTGGAGCGGGCAGTTCATTATGTTCAAACCAAATGTAAGAATTTTTTTCTTGGTGGAGGGAGGTGGTATAGTGCATGTTTACATATCCTAAATGGTCTAGTAAATGCAACAAAATGCTAAATTGTGACTAGTTCTTTTTTTAAATATTGGAGTATAGACATATTTTGTTTCTGGTGTAAGTTTTCATGTCCTAGTAGGAAACTTTTTTTTATCAAAACCTGTAATTTGGTATGTAAACTGCATTTTTGATAGTTTGGGCCAAGCCTTTTTTGTTTTGATGTAGAAAAGTATGCCTTCTGTTACTACAGGAATCAATCATAAGTTATTGTTATACCTTTTAAGAGTTGTGAAATATGGGGTGGTGGTATGTTATATATAGGTACCTAATTTAGATAAAATTAATTGTATTTTTTGTTCTATATGTGTTTGAGTTTTATTGTAAGTAATAAGTAGTTACTTGATAATATGGTGAATGTGTGTGTTGGTCTTGAATTCAATACAGACCATGCTGAAAAAATGAAAATTACCATTCCCTAATTTTTAACATTTTTTCAATTGCTTATTATAAGACAACCCTAGCAATATCTTGAATAATCCCTGAAAATGTAATTCAAATTTGTGAAACTTTCGAGGAATAATCAATGTACATGCATACAAAAATACATAGGGTTATACTGTAAACTCCTCATTTTTTGTAATCAGTTAAAAAGAATATTTTTGCAGATTACTTTAATTTTTCAGTTAGCTATTTCATAGAATATTCTGTGAGTGTTCCAGACATCTAAAAATTATTTGAATGGAGTGATTATTCACAGAATAATCATAGAAAATCCATGGTAACTTTAACTCTTGTCTTTGCCTTTTAAAACTGAACACTGTTTTAATATATTTTTTATTTATTTTGTTTTCTTTGATAGAGTGTTGGAGTCTGCATGGAATTATGAGGGGGGCATCAGTCGCGACAAAATTATTACTCGGAAGGATGTTAATAATATTAAAGCTGCATTCCATATTAACATCAATGATGGAGTCAGACACCAAGACGATGCTACTAGTGTTCAACTGTGGGTAAAAGAATGTAGCAGCAGTACCAGTAACCCAGTACTTTTTTTTAAAGAACAAGGAGTTGAAACATCTGAATGGAATTTAAGTATTAATGACTTTTGCTTAATATTTATGAATTCCACTCAAATTGACATTTTCAAAAAATTTGGTAGCAAAATAATTTGTGTTGATGGCACTCACGGTCTAAACGCTTATGATTTTGAGCTGACAACAGTGTTAGTCTTAGACGAATTTGGTGAAGGGTTTCCAGTTGCATTCCTTTTTGCTAATAGGAAAGACACATATGTATATGAAATTTTTTTTTTCCTACATAAAAAAGGCAACTTTGCATGTTAGCGAAAGTTGCTTTAGTTGTGATGTATTCATGACAGATGTTACAAATGTTTATTTTAATGCTTGGACATGGATTATGGGTTTAGTTAAAAAACAACTATATTGCTCTTGGCATGTAGATAGGGCTTGGCAACAAAATTTGTCTAAAGTAGATCCAGAAAAACGAAAATGGGTGTATAAAACATTAAAATATCTTCAAACTTGCTTGGATGAAAATTGTTTTGAGGAAGAATTTGCATCTTTCTTATTAATTTTATCTAATGATGATAATACCAAGAATATGTATGATTATTTAATGAATCATTACTGTTCTAACCGATCTCTTTGGGCTTATTGCTATCGTAAGGCTAGTGGCATTAACACAAATATGCATCTTGAGAGCATGCACAAAATCATTAAATATGACTACCTAGAAGGGAAAAAATTAAGAGACTAGACAAATCCTTACATTCTCTTCAAAAATTTTTACAGGACAAAACTGTGGGACGAATTATCAAATTGACAAAGGGAAAGGCTAATGTACATCTAAACAAAATAAAAAATAGACACAGACTTGCACTAAACATTACTTTGGATATTTCTATAAGGGATGCAAATGTTTACGACATTGTGGATGGAAATAATGAGATTAAATATACTGTTACGAAAGTTAAAAATGATATTTGTTGTGCTTTAAGTTGTATATATTGTCATATATGTGTGCATTCTTTTCAGTGCTCTTGTTTAGATTACTCTATACAAGCTACTATATGTAAACATATTCATTATGTTAACCTTAATGCATTAGTCAGTTCAGTGGAAAATAATTGTACAGCAGAAGGTATTCAGGTAAATGAGTCAAAAAAAAAGACAGAGGTGACAGATTTGCTAAGTAGTTTGGCTGTACAATCTGTTTCTAAAAAATGTTTAAAAGAATTGTCGAATAAGGTTAAAGATGAGGTGCTTCAACTTCAAAAAAATTTGAACTGTTTTGTTTATACTGATGAAGAGAAAGAACATATTTGTAGACATGTACAATCTCTTAATACCTTAGGCTCTATGGCATCACAATCTTCAATAATTAATAAATCAATAAATGTACAAAAATCTAAAGAACCTGCCAATAAAAGAATCGAAGTACAAAAGTTTTTTTCAACAAAAAAAAGAAAAAAGTTAAGAAAAAATATTGCGAAACCAAATTCTATAGAAAAAAAAATTATAAAAGAAACTTTAAAAACGTCTATTTTGATTTCAAGTTCTACTTTAAATGATCATACTTATTGTAAAAAATAACTTTCAAATCTTAAAATATCAATTAATTTTATATATACCATACTCATATGCAACATAGCCTAGAAACCAAAGTCACTTTTAGAGGTTGTCACTTGAATAATATAATTTTGGACTTTTTTCATTCAACAATAATACCTCTCAAATGGTTGTTTAAGAATGTGCAGAGTGCTAATACATAGGCCGACCACATCACAAAAAAAATAATTTTTGAAATAAATTAATTTAGTTATCACCGAGTTTGTGCTCTCATATGTTCAGACTACTGGAAAAATGTTGCAATCCATCTCCATGATTCCTGGACTAACAGGCCTCTTGTCGTAGTTTTAAATAAGTACTAAAATACAGAATTTATTCATGCTATAAAAATGTTTTTTTTTACATAAGTATATCACAAATAGGGAAATATATGTTTTATTGTTTTTCGCCACTAATCTTTCTGGACAGGTTGGTGAATGTGCATTAATTGTCTCTACCTCATTAGACATTATTTTGTATTATTATATAATTTATGATATTTTTATATATTATTATAGCATAAGTACTTATATACTTATTTATGTACCTTAAGTTAGTTTAAAGATACGGAAAGATAAAACACTTCAAAAATGGAGAAAAATTAATTTTATGAAATTTATATTTATTACATTAAATTAATGTACCATAAGTACTTATATACCTATTTATGTACCTAAAGTTAGTTAAAGTTAAGGAAAGATAAGTTTTTTTAAGTAAAATCGAAATATTGTCCTTTAGTTTTAGGTTTTAGGTGTAGTTTTAGTTAGTGCTTATTATTATGTTTTTTTTTTAATATTTGGTGTTTGTAAAAGTATCAAGTAAATAATATAAATATCAAGATTCACATACAATTATAAACAGTACAATTCGTTGTTATTGCTCCCAAATAAATAAGCTAAAATGAAAAAAATAGTAGGTTTTTAAACTATATTTTGATATGAGAATATGTTTTTTTCCAAGTATCATCTGGTAAATACCAAAAGGTAGTTAAAATAACTAATTTTTAGACTGTTTTGTAAAAATATAAAGTATTTTGAATACAACTGTTTTTCATCAAAAAGTAGCTAATTACGTAGTTTTAACTACTCTTGTAGTGAACTATAAAAGTATGTCCAGCTCTGCTTCTAACATATGATTTGAAACTTTTTCCAAAATATTTAGTAACTTATTTTATTTGGCGAATGATATATTGCATTTTGGGGTTTTGAGGGTTTAGGCCCTTTTTATTATAATCAATATATTATTAATTAAAAAATGACAGCCCATATTTTTCAATAAAAGTATCTAGAAATGTATCTCCATTCTTTTATGCCCATCTTTGTCAGCGGAAATATCAAGGAATTTTACCTCTTAACATCTGTTGTACAGGGTAGCCCACATAAGATGACCCACTACCTTATCTCAGAATCTGTACGAGATAGGGAAAAAAGTTTTATACAAAAGTTTCTTAGGTTTATCTAGATTTTTTAAATATTATATTTTTATATATATAGGGTGTGTCATTTTGCGTTGACAGATGTCAACTATGTTATTTTAAATGGAACACCCTGTATATTATTATGGATTTGAATAGCTCTCTTAGAGACGATTTCAACGATGTATTATAAGATGGGTGTACGAGGCACCGTTTCGGAGATATTTACGATCATCTTCAATTTTTGACATACTTTCAACTTGTTGTATCTCTGGTATTTATCAACTTTTTTGTTTCATTTTTGTGCAGGAAAAAACATAATTTTATGCTTTATTGGACGTGTAGGTAAAAATATTGAAATTGAAAAAAAATATTACAGTGTTGTCACGTTTTGCGTACCATCAGTTTTCTCAAGATTTTTAAATGCAACCCCCTATATTTTATAACGGATTTAAATAGAGCATCGAAAGACGATTTCAACGATATATTATAACATAGGTTTACAAGTCACGGTTCCCGAGTTTTGGGGATTTTCTTCAGGAATCAATTTTAATATTAAACAATTTTTACTAAAACATAATATAAACTATTAAACGTGACATGACATGAACGAAGACAACAAAATTAATATTATATGCTAAAGAATATCTAAATTAGATTTTCTAATTGCTTTGAATAATTATTACCACGCCGTTTTCCAGATCAAACGTAAAACTCTCTAAAAATCAGTTAAATACATAATGTGTATTTTTGTTAAAATAGTGTGAATCTATTTAAAAATAGTTCTTTATGTTTCCTTCCCATATACTAAATAAGCCTTATCAATGTTATGATTAGCGATTACCGAAACAGACGGCCAAGGCGACTGTGTCGATAATGGTGCCGCAAAATGTCTTTGCTTACTAATCATTTTTGTTGTTTCGTTTTTATATAGAGCGTCTGAAAGTCAGTCGAGTATTGGCTTCGTGTTTTTTCTCTCACAATTATTTACCAACCTTTCCACAACCCTATCAACAATTTTAAGTAGGCTGTGCTTCAAAACCATGGAAACAAACGAAATATTATTTGCATGAAATTTGACAGCTTGGTTGCATTTCTTGATTAAATTAGTAAATTTAAGAAATAATTATGTCGAACTACACTATTCAACAACGTTTAAATTTATATGAGTGCTTCATTAGAAACAATAAGAGTCCCGCACTAGCGTTAAGGGAGTATAGAAGACTGTATCCAAATAGCAGAATTCCAAGTAAGAAAATCTTCGTAAGAATTACACGAGATCTGGAAAATGGCGTTGTGATAAACAATAAAAGAAACCGGCCTAGGACAGTTCTTACGGAAGAAAATCAACTTGATGTTCTTTTATATTTTGAGGAAAGCAATGAAAATTCCCAAAGGGATGCCGCACGGGACATACCGCATATTAGCCGAGCAAGTATTCAGAGAACACTTAATATCAACGATTACCATCCTTTCAAACTCACTCCGGTACAAGAGCTATCCATAGCTGATTTTGACAACAGAGCTACTTTTTGCATGGATACGATGGACCGCCACTTTGATCAACTGGTTTTTGACAAAATTCTTTTCACTGACGAAGCAATTTTCAACACCGTGGGAATATTTAACCGAAAGAACTGCCACTACTGGTCAAGGCAAAATCAACATAAAATCAAAGCCATCAGAAAGCAGGGACATCAAAGTGTATATGTTTGGTGCGGAATAATAAAGGACCGAGTGATTGGGCCGGTTTTTTATGATAGGACTCTTAACGGACAGAGATACCACAGTTTGTTGCAAAATGAAATACAACCTCTTATTAATGAATTACCGGATGAAATTAAAGATGGTCTTGTATTTCAACAAGACAGTGTGCCGTACCATACCGTAAGACCTGTAATTGAATGGTTAAATGAAAGATTTCCAATGTGGATTGGCAGATTTGGGTCGATACCCTGGCCAGCTCGTAGTCCCGATTTAACTCCACTAGATTTTTTTTTATGGGGAAATATTAAAGACAAAGTGTATAAGAATAAAGTTAATAACGTAGACGATTTAAGGGGGAGAATAATGGAAGAGATCCATTTGATCAATGAGAGCGGAGTAGTTCGTAGGGCAATAAAAAAATTAGACATTATTTATACAACATGTATAGCACAGAAAGGTGGTTATATAGAAAATTTAATTTAAGTAATGTTTATTTTTTTGTTTTTGTTCTTGTTATGTCATGTTTAATAGTTTATGTTATGTTTAGTAAAAATTGTTTAATATTAAAATTGATTCCTGAAGAAAATCCCCAAAACTCGGGAACCCTGACTTGTAAACCTATGTTATAATATATCATTGAAATCGTCTTTCGATGCTCTATTTAAATCCGTTATTAAATATAGGGGGTTGCATTTAAAAATCTTGAGAAAACTGATGGTATGCAAAACGTGACAACACTGTAACATTTTTTTTCAATTTCAATATTTTTACCTACACGTCCAATAAAGCATAAAATTGTGTTTTTTCCTGCACAAAAATGAAACAAAAAAGTTGATAAATACCAGAGATACAACAAGTTGAAAGTATGTCATAAATTGAAGATGATCGTAAATATCTCCGAAACGGTGCCTCGTAGACCCATCTTATAATACATCGTTGAAATCGTCTCTAAGAGAGCTATTCAAATCCATAATAATATACAGGGTGTTCCATTTAAAATAACAAAGTTGACATCTGTCAACGCAAAATGACACACCCTGTATATATAAAAATACAATATTTAAAAAATTTAGATAAACCCAAGAAACTTTTGTATAAAACTTTTTTCCCTATCTCGTACAGATTATGAGATAAGGTAGTGGGTCATCTTATGTGGGCCACCCTGTACAATTTACCAAGGATGAGCTCTATAAAATTGTAGGTCTCTGGGTTTTGATTTAAAACTTTTTTGATTTGATTTGATATCACGACATTTTTTCAGAGTTACCCACCTTTTAGAGTATCTTGTACATATCGTTCATTGAAAGATGATATTAAAAATCTTGGTATAGTAATCAATATAGTAAATCTAAATGTGTTTGTTCATTCAATTTTATTTTTATCTAGGTACATGTGATTTTATGTGTTTTATTAGATAAAAAAATATATATTTTAATTACCTACTGTTCAGTGTCGCATTTTTACTTATATTTAAAATATTGTTATTAGCAAATTATTTTATTTTCAGCAATAAAGGAAATTAAAAAGAAAATAATTATAAATTGATGAAAAATAATATATTTGAACAAAATTTAGAAAATGTATTTTATATTGCACAACAATCCTAATTCCCAATACTATACCGCAGGATTAATTGCTGCAGGTATGACCTTTTTATCCAATAAAGAAAATTATAGATAAAATATTACTTTGTTCAGAACTGAAAAGTATAGAAATGTTAGGAAAAACGTAATATGAAAGAAAATATAGGTACACGCATAGGATTTTAATTTTTTTTTGGACGGAAAAAATTATACAAGGACTTTGTTACCTAAAATAAGCTATTTGATCATAGCTAGAGATACAAATATTTATTTGGTGCCATTATATATTGTACTTACACAAGTCAACAAAGAAAATTAAAAAAAAACAAAAAAGTTCCTTAAAAAAATTATACGCTTATAAACAACTCTTGAACTTGTCAGGGGGTAGAATGTGGTAACGAAGTATTTAGCACGGGCGAGTACAGAAACCCTTCGAATTTGAAAACGAAAATTTTGTGGAGTAATATAACCTATTTGTCTAGGACCCCAATTATATATTTTCATTTCACACTATAGTGTTGAAAAGATATATGACGTCAGCGCTGTGAATGACAATGCTGTGGTAGCATTTTTTTTAACAATTTGTTTTTTTATTCACTATGCGTGTGATAAGTTTCTAATTTAGAAGCAGTGTGTTTTTTGTCAGTTTCGTAAGTGGTCGTTGGAGAAATTTATTTTAATAGATTTTTTGTAAGGTATATCCTTTACGGCATATTTGATTTAAAATTTAAAAAAAGCAATTTAAAGGGTCGAGGTCGTCCCTGAAAAAAGTAACATTGAAAAAGACTTAAAAGCTTTTGGGGTTAAATTTTTTTTCGTAACTGCCCTATATACTTCTAATAAATAAACGGATTCAAACCCCTTATATGGGTATTATTTTATTTAAATCACCCTCCAAACAAAATTTGTGCTAACTCCCTTATATACTTCGATTAAATAAGCTTAATGAATTTATTCAAAGCCTCTAGTCGTATATTATATTTAAATCACCCGCCAACGGCCAAACAAAACTATATTATACGATTTAAATCACCCGCCATACAAAACTTCAAAAATTGACAGTCAATGGACATACAATCGGCAACATTGTATTCCAAACAGGCGAGAGTTAGTCGCTCGTTACATTTGCTGGAAGCATCTGTAGAAGAATCCTTAACAGTGCTGCCAACCTCAAATTTCGCATTGTACGCGGTATCCTTGTTTAATAAACAAGGTTAATATCTAATTACTCGCAATTTTACCCGCATGAATGAAATTAGAATTTAAAGTATGAAATTGATGAAATTATAATATTGTATTAATTCACTGATAATAATAAAAATGTAAATACCAATTTCAAACTAACTTTTATAGCCGATGTCGTTTAGAGTTCCTATAGGACGAACGAAATTTGTATGGACCTCACCAACCTTGCCAAATTACGGATAGGTAAAATTTTCATTGGGATATATATAGTTTGGTTATAAATAAATATTGATTGCAAATGAATATTAATATCCTTAGGCATAATAAAATACGCTATACTAAGCTAGGCTGGGCAGTCCGAATTGCCTTGATTACCTTAAAGCTTGACGAAAGTACCCGAAGATTTCACAGCTACCGGGCGACAGCCGAACGTAATAGCAAATGGAATATGAAATCGCGATTTGGGTCATCAGCCGGCCTTTTCTCATAATTCGATCGATCGTTCATGGCATCACATCGGCATGCGGAAGTTTAATTGTGCGTGGGTGCGATTTTGCACTTATCATTTCGTTAGTTAACGAAAATTTTCTTCATTCGGAGAGCTGTTCGGCATGACAATCGGATTTTCCGATCCTGGTTCGTTAACAACCAACCTACTACTAAAGCCGCCATTTTCCGAATCTGTCAGATCTTGAGTTTTTGGTAATATCTAAATTTACTCCCTTGGAGTTTAATTTCGTAAGATAAAAAATAGTTTTGATTACTTGAAAGCTAAGCCATGATATATTAGCATATGTATCATACCGTAAATAATCAACATATGCCAAAATATTCAAGAAAATCATGAAAACATGGAACCTCCAAATATGCAGCGAAGATACGAAACTTGTAAAAAAATCCTTCAAATTAAACAAGGTAAGCTAATCTGTTTAAAAAATATTATCTATATCATATTATTACGAAACCTGTATATTTTAGTTATTAATGAATCATTATTTTTAATTTAGTGAATTCTTTCCTGATTTGATCATTTTGTTAGAAGTACGGGAAAACATAAAACGCTATCCTCAAAATGTACTTCTTTTGAAGATTTAACAAAGTTGTGAATATTCTGTTTAAATATTAATTACATTATTTGCTATATGGTGCAAAATTCTATATTACGTATTTTATTTTTAAAAGAAAAGGGGGGCCTATGTTAATATCTATTCTAATCCAGCACGGTGACTTTTATGCAACCACATAAACATCATACATCTGTCCGCCTTTGAAACAGGGCGCGCCTTCCACAGAAAAATAATATGATAATATAGGCGAAATGCGTTCCTCGGGAGAACAAAGCGTTTTAAACTTAGAGTAAGAATAAAAATCTTGCTCTAGGTTGTAATTGCCCGTTGTTACTGGGGAATGGCTCTACCTATTTTAAGAATAGGCAGTATTTTATTTAATTTTGGTCTCTCGTAACCTAACCTAACGTTTTTAGTTCACAAATACACAGTAAACAAGGAAGTCGAACATCTGATGGATCAGTTGCAGAAACATAACAGTGATTTAATAATGGTGTATTTAAGTATTGCAAAATTGAACCTAAATTTCAGTATTTAGGCACCAATTTAAGAATAATATTTTCTATTGATGGAAATACTAAAGAAGCAATAAGGGCAATTGAATCTAGATTATCATAATACTGTTACAGGTAGGCATGAATTTGTATATTTTTAAGCAAATACAATGTACGGGGTGGCCAACTAAGAATGGACGCCGGCCATAACTCGCTAACCGTTAATCATATAACTTGGGGGAAAAAAAATTATTAGCTAAATCGACTAAGAGAAATCGCTGGAAAATATTTTGAAGTTCCGCATATGGCCGCTAGGGGGCGCAACTGTTATGGTCAATCAGAAAAAGGGCTGTTTCTTAAAAAATATTCATGTAAAGGTATATTATAAATACTGCCATCGTAAAGAGTAGAAAAATTGTGATTTTTTTGTTAAGGATATTTTGCTCTATCTCGTAAAATGTAGTGGTGGGGGAAGGTCAAACATGTTTTTATTTAAATGTCAATAACTCCGTTATAAGTCAACGGAATTGAACAAACTAGGTCTCGTTTAAAAGAGCCCATCTTAACTAATAATCTGATGTAAAAAAAAATCCGATTTGATTTCGCCGTGGTAACTAGAGGGCGCTGATTGACATCACAACAATTATTACTTATTATTTTGAAAATTTTAAATAGCACGCTATATCTCTTTTAACACAATTTAATAGAGGAGGGAATTCTCAATAAGTCAGTGCAAATTTCAGCTTCCTAACTTTTTTCAAACCGGAAATATAAATAAAACAAATATTAGGGCGCTGGGTACGCAACATCTCCCTAATCTGTATGGACATAGCCTACATCACAATAATTCAGTAATAATACCACAGATAATATTCAACGCAAATCGCTAAAAATTATACTAATGTTCTGAAATAACCACCAGGTGGCGCAGTAGACGTTAATAAGCATAGTTTTACTCGCAATTTTACTTTTCTCTATATTTTTTTGTAGTTTACTCTATTTTCAGTAAGTTAGATATTATAAGGTAATAAATAAGAAAAATCCTAATATATTCGACCGTTGCAAATCTCCGTCTTTCTTAAAATCGACAATTTATGCCCAAGAATAACAATAAACTAAAAACATAGATAAATAATAATTCCTTAGCAATTTTCTGCTACATCAAGCAAAAAAAATAGTAGGCTGTGAAAACAAAATTGAAAGTAATACGTCAAAAAATAAACAATAGTTTCTTGTCACGATGGTTGTCCAGCGCACTTCGCCGTCAACGTTCGGGAATTTTTAGATGCCCACTATCCTGGCCGATGGATAGGGCGAGGCGGCACCCTTCCATGGCCAGCTAGGTCACCCGACCTAACGTGTTTAGATTTTTATTTATGGGGTCGAGTGAAAGATTTAGTTTTTGCCACCAGACCCACTACACGGGAAAATATGATTCAGCGAATAAGAGACTGTATAAATACTATTTCAGTTGCTGAACTGGAGGCTGCAGTTTTATCCACGACAATTTGAACATTTAGGGCGGCATTAATTGAATTATATTTTTATTATCGTTTCTTTCACACGTTCCATTTAAATGGCTTTCATTTCCCATTATAATGAAAATTTAATATTGCACTTATTGACTCCTACTGCGCCACCTGGTGGTTATTTCAGAACATTAGTATAATTTTTAGCGATTTGCGTTGAATATTATCTGTGGTATTATTACTGAATTATTGTGATGTAGGCTATGTCCATACAGATTAGGGAGATGTTGCGTACCCAGCGCCCTAATATTTGTTTTATTTATATTTCCGGTTTGAAAAAAGTTAGGAAGCTGAAATTTGCACTGACTTATTGAGAATTTCCTCCTCTATTAAATTGTGTTAAAAGAGATATAGCGTGCTATTTAAAATTTTCAAAATAATGCGCAATAATTGTTGTGATGTCAATCAGCGCCCTCTAGTTACCACGGCGAAATCAAATCGGATTTTTTTTTTACATCAGATTATTAGTTAAGATGGGCTCTTTTAAACGAGACCTAGTTTGTTCAATTCCGTTGACTTATAACGGAGTTATTGACATTTAAATAAAAACATGTTTGACCTTCCCCCACCACTACATTTTACGAGATAGAGCAAAATATCCTTAACAAAAAAATCACAATTTTTCTACTCTTTACGATGGCAGTATTTATAATATACCTTTACATGAATATTTTTTAAGAAACAGCCCTTTTTCTGATTGACCATAACAGTTGCGCCCCCTAGCGGCCATATGCGGAACTTCAAAATATTTTCCAGTGATTTCTCTTAGTCGATTTAGCTAATAATTTTTTTCCCCCCAAGTTATATGATTAACGGTTAGCGAGTTATGGCCGGCGTCCATTCTTAGTTGGCCACCCGGTACATGCTAAAATTATATTTTATTGTCTATGTCGAGGTCTGTGTATAACTTGTAAACAAAAGTGTATGGTTTCGGTAAACTATGTTGACACTGTTAAATCTCGTTTATTTTTGTTTCTTTTTGTTTTTATTTACCATTCTAGCAGTCCAAATTGAGAAAATGTGTGGAAAACTCTCATCAGCACTCAAAATTTTTCTTTAAGATGTAATTATTATACAAATCAAAGGTAATTTTGATTTCAAACATCTTTCCGACTGTTCCCATCGCCATGCCTGTTTCGAATTTGATGTGCGACGTTGCCATATTCATAATTAAAGAAATACCTATAAGTTTTGATACACGTAAAACTAAATTTTTTATAACAAAACTTATAATTAATAAAAATGCGGATTAGGTTAGGTTAGGATTAGTTAGGTTTTCTGTAAAGAAAGCACGCAGTAGCGCGCCAACCGAATTCCGAGTCTAGATTGAAAGAGGGATGTTTCTGTAACAAAAACTACATTGTTAGGTGAATCTGTCCCGCTAACGTTAGGTTAGCCCAGGTTCGTCAATAAAACCTTCATAAAAACTATAATAATAACAATAAATAATTACAATTCTGTTGTCCAAATAATTTTTAATTGGTCATTTCATTTCCTCTAACAAATTGGTAAATCTAAAATCTGGCAACATTGCTAAATTTTTCGTTTTAAGGCTGTCAAATTGTGACCAAATGTGACTTCTAATTAATTTTTTTTTTGGGAAAACTCTTGCATATCCCGCAATTTTTATTTTTGTAATATAATATTACAAATGGTTACTTTCTGGAAAAAAAAAATAAAATATGCAAAAATCGTCTGTCAGGTTAGTTTACCGGACCCCAAAAGTATTCCTTAACAGGTATTATCAAAGAAAATTTATAGCATAAGCTATTATTTTCTTTGGTATTATGTATTTTCACTGTTGAGGGCGAAATGAAATAATCTTTGTTTTTCTTTAAAAGAACTATAGTTGGAATTATATAATGTTATAATTATTAGAGTAGGGAAATAATTAGTTATATTATATTACACAGTATGTGGTGTATAGCACATTTATTGATTATACCAATATTTTTACTTTTTTGCAGAATATGACACTAAAAAGAAGGGAATGATAAAAGAAATGATGTCAAGTATTTGATACAGTATTTTAATTTATGTTTCACATACTTAGTCAATATAAGAAAGAACAATCACCGAAGCACAATTACAAACTCCTCGATAAGCTGTTTTGTTGATTCAAATTTGAACTGGACCATTTTGATTGTAAAAGATATATACCTGTGTAAGTATTAATTGTGATTATTTTTTTTATAAAGAAACACTATAATATTAGACTTAAACAGGTTAGACTAGTATAATTCATAAGCTTATATTTAGCAAAGTCTACTGCAAAACATACCTATGAGTTTGTTATTATAACAAATCATCAGTTTACAGTATCAAACAGAATTTAACACTTGAAACCTTGTTTGATTTGACTAATTGTTTTTGCACTGATATTCTGTCGGAAAACAGCAGCAAGATAATGCATAGCAACTCAACTGATGAATGGTGCACTTATTATTTTATTATGTCATCCATTAAACTTTGTGCTAGACACCTCGTTATGTTTTATATGTTTGTCTAATTTCTTACAGTGTGATACAAATATGTTTGAAGTGTTTGTTTTTCCTTGGGTTTGCAATTTTTAATATGTATTTTTAAATTAATCTTTTGTTCAAATCTATGAATCACTTTTGAAGTTTCACATCACAATAAAAATACTCTATTTAAAAAAATAACTATTACCTATGTGACTTAATAAGTTCATTATGTTTAATAGAATTTATTTGTTTATTCTTATGTAAAATTGTACAGGGTCCTTGGTTATATTTTAAATGGTACCCTAGAGGCTTTATTCTATGAGTTATCAAAAAACTTTAAATACAAATGTTTTTGGGTTTGAACAAAATCATCATTCATTAATCATTCTTGCCGATTATAAATATACTAGGTTTAAACTTTATCTCTAAAGATAATAGAGAAATTTTAGAAAAACCCTGCCATAAGAGGCAATGTGTAAGAGAGAGATGGAGAAAGCTCCCAATATAGTGGAGTCAGTTGGAATACATTGCTTCTTTTTATAGGGTTTTTCTTAAATTTCTTGATTATCTTTAGAGATAAAGATCTTAAACCTAGTCTATTATTAATAATCAGCAAGAAGAGACCATTTGAGGTGTATCTATTATACAGGGTGTGCCTTTTAAAATAAAGAAGTCGATGCCTATTTGCTAAATTTCCGATTACTTTTTGTTTGTTTTTCTTGTAAATTGCCCAAACCTAAACACTTTTATATTTAAATTTTTTTGATAACTCATAATAAAGTCTCTAGGGTACTGTTTAAAATATAACCAAACATCCTGTACATAAAATCTGTATAAAATATCAGATGTGTTGAAAATTTAAAAAAAATTACATAGATATACATAAAGGAACAAAAGTGAACCAAACTTAATTTTAGAAAAAAAATTAGACACCATATACATACCTATATCATGAAGAAACCTTATTTTTTGTAAGTTAAGTTTACTGTGTTTACCATTTTTGACCAGAAGAGGTTATTTCAAATCCATTATTATGTAATTCTGGGATACCTTGGTAGGTACTGTAAGATACTAGGTTGCTAAAAGTACATTTTGTAAGGATATATTAAATATTTATACAGGATGTCCCAAAAATGTCGTATAAGGTGCAGCTGCTGTTTTTTTATTATGAACTATTTTGTTTTATTAAAGAACAAAACATCTGGTTTATATGCAATTTGGTAAACTGAAGTTTAATACCTTAAAAAAGACCATACACAAATTTGTAATTCGTTTTGTTTAAAATTTTATTTTTTAAACTTCAATTTACTTCCCCCTATACATATGTATGTTGCCTTTTTTTAATCATATCAAATAAAGTATAACTGACTAAAGTCTATGAAAATTAAGATTACTCAAAGCGAAAACTGTATTTTGTAACAAGAAACATTTCTTTCTCGATTTTTTCTTCAGAATAACTTTATTTTATAAATTCAATTTTGTCTCTATTTTGTAAGATTTGGAGGTGATCATGGTATCTATTGTTCAGAAAGTCAAGAACTACAACATATATAAAATGTAGGGAATTTCCCTCAAGCTAGTTTTATAAGATTTATGTGTAGTCCTAGTAGCTACCTCACAATTTACCCATTCTTATAAGCTTTGTTCAGTATAATTTTTAGAATACCACTAGATTGTGACGTGACGTATAAATAAAACTTAAAAATGGAAATTTTTGGACAATATTCGGGTCTCAATTTTTGTTCAATAAAAATTAACATATTTAGTTTAGTTAGTTAGTTAGCGGTTTTCGACACTGTCTAGCAGGCGCGTAACTAAGGGGGGCATAGGGGAGGCGATGTCTTTTTTTTTGGGATATTGCATGGGCGACCTCAGAACCATAACTGATAAAAAAGAAACCAAAAAAGGTCATGCATAGTCCCTTTGGTATATAAATGTAATTTATATATGTAATATACAATATTTACCGTTTCCAGGGGAGGCAAGCGTCCCCCTCCGCTCTTCCCCCGTTCAGTAACAGGCGTCTAGGGACGCCCCTACGGTCTAGCACTAAGTATGGAGTTTATAGCCTAGAGGATGTAAATGCAGAGGCCTTCAACAAGTTGTTTTACAGAGTGTTTAGTGAAACACTTGTAAAAAAAGTTTTCCTTGTTTTTTTTTAATTTCTTTATTTTTTTTTACAAAGGGTGTTTTCACACAACAAACATGTTTTTTTTTTCTCAACTTTTGTAACCCCTTAAACTATTATTTCCTACCTCAGTTATGAATAAAGGTAATGTCTCTAAATTTATAAATGCGACTGTTGTACAGGGCTTTCATTTATATTTTGACATATGATGTAATCCATGTTATGTAGTTTTTTCTACTTTTCAATAATTTTTAGAATATTCTTAGACCATAATACAGTAATAATCCTACAAATTTTTAACTTAAATTTTTTTTTTAATTTTCTATAATTATTAAAGATGTAACTTTATTAGTAAAGTTATAGTAGTATTAGTTACATCTTTAATAATTATAGAAAATTTAAAAAAAAATTTAAGTTAAAAATTTGTAGGATTATTACTGTATTATGGTCTAAGAATATCAAATATTTCTAAAAATTATTGAAAAGTAGAAAAAACTACATAACCTGGATTTTTTAAATGTGACACCTTGAATATTATTATCTAATTAAATTAGTCTTTTCATACCGATTATAAATATATGAGTTCAGAGAGAGAGGACGAATATCTTTCCCTCTTATGAAATGGTTTTTATCAATTTTTTGGATAATCTTTAAAGATAAATGTACCAAACCCGATATAATTGCTAACTTCAGATTTATTTAATGTTGCATTAAATGGGGCCAGCTAAAAAAAAATATAGGTTATGTAATTTCTTATATTCAGTAATATTTTGTATTCTTAAAAGATAATAGTGAAAAAAATCTACAATTATTGTGTTTTTATTTTCTATAGTTAAAGCTGTATCTAGATGTCAAAATATAAATAAAAACATTAAACTTATAAAAAACTGTTTTGCATATTTTTTACTTTGAACTAACTTCAAACTCATCATTAGAATTCATTAATATCTATGTAAATTTAAGTAATAACAGACCTTTTTGCCATTATTTAAAAAGTTTCATTAATTTTTAAACTCTCAAATGACCTTTTGATCTGATGTATCATGAAAGTTAGTTTAAAGTTAAAAGTACACAACAGAATGGGGTAACAAACAATTGTTTGATGCATACAGGAGCTGAGAAAAACAACACATCCAGAAAAAATTACATTTTGGTGAAAACACCCTTTATATAAAGAAAATTTTTTTGGTATTCGGGTGTGGATTATCCTGGGTAGAAAAGAACAATATAATATATCGTTTTGTAATAGTCATTGTGTGTGTATAAACATTTTGTGAAAATGGCAAGGGCTTAGATAATACTCTGTGTAACAGATTTTCTCACAACTCAATATATAAATTCTGGTTGAAAATTAGCAAACTTGAATTTTGTCTACAAATTTGCATGTATAACTGCGTCTGTCCAGTAGTTTACTATAGGACATCAATATCTAAAATTAATTAATTAATATAGGGGTTATGGTTATATTTAATAAAAAAAATTGGGTGGAGGCACTATACATGCTGTTGGTTACAAACAAAAGTTTAAAAAGCCATATTTATATGAATATTCTTCTTGTTTTCTTAAGGGGAATATGCTCCTTAAGTATTGCGTTTAATTTTAAACTAAAATTGGAAATATACCTATTTTATCAATAACGAAGTTTTTTAATAGCATATTATTTCATTTAAAATATCCTTCTTTTACAGCTGATTTTTCGAAAAGCAATTTTTTTTCAATATTTTTCTTCTTTTTAGGTCTTTCAAGTCACAGTGTGAGTCCTTTGGACCCTTTGTAAAAGAAAATGGTGTGGACTTACGTATCATCAGAAATCAGCAGCAATGGAAACTAATGTCAGCTTGTAACAACTTGAACAATAAAAACATGTCCAATTGTAATATTTTTTTATTTAGTGACTAATATAGAATTGATTTTTACTATAAAATATTGCAACACTTTCCAGTCAATTTCAAAATAATCATAATGGAAAATTATTTCATTTAATTTTTAATTTCATTTGTGACGACCCAATGTTATGCTTAACTTGAATGGCAATAAAAGAATTTTGAATTTTGAATTTTTTATATCTTAAAGATTTATGACTACACTTAAATCTAAAAAATAATTATATTTAGGCGTTTTATAGATACAGATTTACAGGGATATGGAGAGTTAGAGATTGATACCATTATGAAATTAGTTATGGGTGGTATTATGTATGGATCTTTAAACAAACTTCGAAAAGTTAAGGTATGAAAGTAGAAATATTTATTTTTCGGTTCCAACTGTTTCTTTTGGTAGTTATGTAAACTCTCCTCTATTAGGTATAAGATCAACTGTGCAGTAATTTTATTATTTTTAATGCAATGAAAAAAAATGAAAGTAAATTTTCTTCTTCCCAATTATATGGTAATTATCAGTATCTTTGAAATATATATAGAGAGTGACAAAATATATATTTTTATAAAATGAATACCCTGTCTATTTTTTACACCTATGAAAACCTAAAAAATATCTTTCCAAAAAACTTCATGCCAAATTTTCTGATATACCTACCTATGATATTTAAAAAACTAAAATTAGTACCTGCCTACAAATGTTCATATTATTTTTGAATAGATAAGTTTCAGTCAAACAACAGTTACAAATAGAGTATTTCTTAAAAGGGCTTCTTTATACAGAGCATTCCATGAAAAAAAATACACTTTATGTAATATTTTTTAGTACGAGAAATAATTAAAATATTAGAGAGGGACCACTTTAAATGGCAATCTATTTCCCTCATACAGATTGTCACTACAATTTGCTGCATATTCAAATAATCTATTAGGCTGTCATTTAGTTTTGTCATACAAGATTCGGACTAAAATTTTACAAGTCTGTCTCTGTTTATCACTTGAGTTTTATGTGATTTTATTTCATTAGGCCGCCATATTCGATACATTTACCAAAATGTTTCCATTCCGTTGAGAACTTAAATTCAACTGGATAAGTAGTTTTTAAGCTATGCTGCGTACAGACAGATTGATAGAAGTGGGAAAACATGGGGCCCAAGCACCCTAAAATGCAAAGTTCTGCAAAAATGTCAAAGGGTTAATTTTTCATTTTTTACTCTTGTAAACTGGTCTAAATGCTTGCCCTTCTGCAATAAGGACTATTTATTTTAAACTTTATAATTAAATGGTAAAAGTATTAATTTTTATTTGTTTATTTTTCTAATGATACTTTTCTAATGCTTCAATAAATCCTATTAGGTATTTTAATAATTTTAACATAGGATAAGTGTGTAACTTATTTTATTAAGACCATATTACCATTTTATTAAAAATTGTCTTAAAATAAACAATACATTTGGAAAGAGAAAAAACATATTTTTATTGCCAATTCATTAGATAAATACAGAAAACAAATGTATTAGAAATTAAAGTAGGAAGTTTCATTTTGAAAAAATATTTAATTCAGAATAAATATAACAAAATTTTGACTAGTACATCTAAAACTAGTCTACTCTAATAAAGATATGTATGCATTTATCACTACAGTACATTGAATTTGTAGACAATAAACAAAAAAAAAACTTAAACTCTATCTCAAAATATGGCTCACTAAAGTACTTAACAATTGTCTGTTAAATTTATTAGATTTTAATTTAATGTTGATTCTTTAACAAAAGTTTGTTTAGTGTTCTATTTATTTAAAGAGGTGTTATGTATCTAAAAATAGTTATTTCCTACCTCGAAATACCTGACAGTGCCTTTAAGAATATCATATTCTCTAATGTCTCTAAAATATCTGGAAATACAAGTGCAAAAATATTATATTACGCCTTTATAATAAGGTGTAATAACATTAATATCTGTTCTGGAAAAGCACAATATAATATCCACTAAAATGTTCACTTTTTTTCACTGCACTCACATGTAGCGATTAATTAAAGTCAAATTTAGGCCTCTTGAAATCACCACTTATTTGTTAACTTCTGTTTTATTAGAATATTAGTAGGTATTAGGTACAATAATTATTCACCATCACCAATTGATGCCAGCAATGCTGCTGTATCTTCCCTTTTAGAAGTATAACAAACACAAGTATTAAGGATCTCCAGGCAGACCTTCAGATTTTTAATTCTTCATCACCTTTTAATTATTTCCAAAATAATAAAGTATACTTAAGTAATTAGGCCAAACAAATTTGTCCTGTTTTGCTCAACGTCAACAAAATAATTTTAAGGTTAACAGTAATTGTCAAATCGTAATGAAAAACTGGCCTACTTGATGTCAAAAAATACATGCAATTTTCCATTTAAGAAATGGATGCTACTTCCAACCTTTGTCAGTTGTTTGTTAGTTAACGAATCGCTAAATCACGTGATTTAGCGATTCGTTAACTAACGAAATGATAAGTGCAAAATCGCACCCCAGAGGTCGCGCGGCCGATATTCTAAGCGGATATTGTTTCCGACGTTTTTAATCGATGAAAATTGGTTTATATACTGTTTTTTTGTAATATGTATATTTTTTTTTATGGCCCGTGTGTGAGTTGGAAATATACAGGAAATAAAATGTTGGTAGTGTCTAGTGCAAAAAAATAAACAACTAAAAAGTGCTTACGAACTTAATTTTGCAAAAATAATCAATTTCAAGGGGGTTTATGTTTGAGTTGTGAATGTAGATGAAATAAAACGTCGGTAGTGTAAAAAATTAAACAACTAAAGGATGCTAACGGACTTAATTTTGTGAAAATAACCGAATTCAAGGTAAGTGTTCGCAATTTGCCAGAACTTAGTGTACGACAAACTAGTAAAGACAAAAATAAAGAGAATCATCGAAACTTCCGCAAAAGTATGTACGATTTAGCTAACTGGATATGTGGTTGTGAAGTCTCTAACTCATTTTACTGTTATATTTGTTTGTTGTTTTTTATGGTGCAAAACCAGTGTTAAAGACTTAAAACACTTAAAATAAAAAAACATGCGTTTTCTACAGATCACATGAAAAGTTCGGTGAACTATGCTACGGTCGGAAGTATTGATATTCTCACTCGGCTAGACACAGCTTTTAGAAAAACCCTTAGGGATTTTAATGAAAATGTATCCAAAAACCGTTATATTTTAAACAAAATTATAGATTGTGTAAAATTTTGTGGGCCATTCGAGCTGGCACTACGTGGCCTTGATGAAATGGCTTTGTCAGAATCCAGGGGTTTTTCGAGGGCTTATATATTTTGTTGAGGAGTTGGGCCAAGATAAACTATCCACTTTAGCAATGTTATGTATCGAGAAACCGTTTATAAAAGGAATGTGCGTGCAATTTTAACGAACGTGTCATTCAGCATTTTTCTAATTCTAAAGAACGAAGAGTAGACCTGAACTTCAGGAGAATTTAAAGCTCAATTTAAAGATAAAATATTAATTTCTATTTTAAGTATGCCTATTTTTAAATTTGTTATTGACCTCCCAATATAAATCACTACGAGCCGCCACTGGTGGTAACACATTTTTTAGATGCTTTCACTTTTCAGACATAAATAATATTTATAAATATTCTTATCTCCACTCTCGCTCAATCATAATTATGTATATATTTTTCTCTCGCGTCCGCCTCATATTTCATTATTTCTAATGTAGGAAGGTTGAAGGTTCCTACATTAGAAATAATTTCCCCTATAAACTTTTATCTATGGAAATAATATTAATTTAGAAAGTGTGAAACCGAAACCAGACTTCTAATCTAATTGATTTATTTTTCCATAGATGTCGTAAAAACTCAAGAGTTTATGAAATCTACTAAAAAGGGGTCTACATTTGCACAGGCAAACAATTTCATTGCACAATCATTTACATATCGTGCAAACAATTGAATGCAACGTTTTGAAGAGCAGGTGTGCCAACTAAAATTAATATTACTTTGACATTAAACAGCTGATTAATCAATTCATAATAAATGTAATTTTGCTTGTTAGCTTGATGGTTGATAATTGGTGTTGTTAAAAAAATCGTGAACAATGAATTTTGATTGTGAATGCGAAAATGTAGTGGATATGCAAATTGTCCTCTCGATATTAATAGTGACCAGTTTTATATGTTGGTACTTCCTAAAATGCGTGTTATTTGCAATAAAATTAGCGACGGTCCTAATTCGGTGCCATGCAAATAAAATTGTATCAGCTGATCGCAAAATCAGTTATGCGCATGACTGTGGGCAAATTTTCATTGCATGCATTGCCTGGGGAATCTCTTAATGTAAACTCCTCTTTATATTAAGAAAGATATATCCAATATCCGATCCACATAATATACACTCATATGCATAATGGATATAGGTGCCTATCAAACTAAACATTCTAGAAATTTCATTTTTAATGTACTAGAATTTCCTAAATTATACTGAAAAAAATACCAAAAATTCAAAAAAGTAGAAAAATACTAGATGCGCTGAAATGAAATGAAATGACCCTGTTCACCCTGTATTCCGCTTTTTCCTACATAAGGGCCCACCTTTACTCAAGTGGTGCAAAAAATTGAATTGGAATTTCTTCGCCGTTCATTCGGATTCATGAAAAAATGTTGCGTAACTGAAGATCAGTTCAGTGAACGACTACTTTAACAATTTTGCGATATGTTGTGGACCAAAAATGGATTGATACGATTTTTATTTTTAACTTCAACGTCGTCAACTTCAACTGATGGGAACTTTGTTAATCTCAACATTCCCAACCTTATCAAACAGATGTGGTTTCTATTTTAGACAAGCCACTAATATACTTATTCCAACTTGTTTTTATTTTTTTGTTAAAAAAAAAAATTCAAACATGTCAGGTGTTACAGTTTCTGATAGTTTTTTATTTGAAAGAGCAAAAACATTGGCCCCACCTCTAACAGGTGGCAAACATAAAGGACAGGTAGGTAAAACTAATTATTTATATTAATTTTATTAAGTGGAACAGTCCCTTATTTGTAACATACCTCTCCTCTTGACAGATGTCCCCTAAAACTTCCTCCATTGCTTTTTGAGGTTTTGCAATTGAACCAAAGCTTACTAAAGACTACCCTAAGTACAAAAGCATGACATTTTTTTATTTTTAGTTATCTGTTGACCATTGCGGGTTGGTTGTTGTTACCCTAATACAAAAGAGATGTTCTTTTTTCTTTCTTTTTAATGTTAGATATTTTTGGCCCTTATATATTGTAATTATTATCGTCCCTCATTAACTTCTTAGGCATCTGGTTAATTTTTACAAACATAGTTTAGATTAGTTATCTTAATTTGATTAAGAAATACAATACTTAAACCGTACCATTTTTACATTCGGCTATGGTTAACACACCAAAATTAAATTATGTTTGATAAACCCAGTTTAATATACACATAACAGAAAAACATAATAATAGAATAAAACCAGTTTTGAAATTAGCCCTTTTGCCTTTTTCACATGAATGTGACAGTTTGGTGTAGGAGTAGGTGAGTGTGAAAGGTGGCACTCAGATGGGTTATACACTGTATTTTTTTCCATTTCTTACATGGCAATGACATAATAGTATATTGTGGAACATGTTGCATGCTATATTTTTTTTGTAAATAATACAAATCCAAATTAAAGTTAAATTATATAGTTTTCTCCTTTATAATAATTATAATTATTAATAGTCACACTGTTTGTATTGGCACTTTGACAATTACAAATTGAAGAGCATGGCCACCTAATAAAATTATTACTGGTGCCTAAAATTAGTGCCGGTCATTACATTTCTTATGGGGCCGATGTCTAAAGTTAATTGTATAAGAAATGTATTTCAGGCAGCAATGTTTAGAAACAAACTTTAGCTACTGTGATCAATGTGTGAAATAATATTTCAAGTACAGTCATAGAAAAAATATTTTTGACCATTTGATACTGAAAAGTAGAACACAAATAGAATAGAATAGATTTATTATTGTCAAAACAAGTTTCTTACAAACGTCAGACATAGGTTGTAGATTAGGTACCTTAAAATAGATTAAAATTTAATACTAAAAACAAACAAACATTCATAAACCTAGTAAAATAGGTACTTACACTAAATTATACATTAGTTCATTTATTACAGTGAGAAGTCAGATTACAGTTTAAAAAATCATTGAAGCTATAAAATACTTTTCCCAATAAATACTTTTTCACCACAGGTGAAATTGATTTTAGCAGGCAAGTTATTAAAAAAGGCAGGAGCAAAATGCAGAGTAGCATTCCATGACCTTCTTAGCCTTAGAAACCTTATGCGTAAGTCATTATGTGATCTTGTGTCATAATGATGTTATTTATCTACTCTACCAAATTTATCTTGATTTTTTAAGGCATAGCTAGCATAACTAGTTAACTCATAAATATAATGTCCTGGTAGTGTTAGGACATGTTAGTTTGTGATATGTGAACTCGTGTCATCACAATATCTGACCTGAGCCACAACTCTGACTGCCCTCCACTACAGGGTGAAGACTCTTGCAGCATGAGTCGAGTGTCCCTAGGCAAGCTGGCCATAAACACATAATGAGTAAACAAGAGCATGATAAGTGGTAAGACATACACTTTGGTGGGCAACTCTCGACAGGTTCCCCAGCAAAAAAATTCCAGAGGACACCCTCTTGGAAATGATGTCGACCTGGCTTTTGAAAGTGAGCTTAGGATGTAGAGTGACTCCAAGAAACCTGACCTGCCCTGGAATCTTGGCCACCCCATGTGGCCTTAGTGAGAAAATTACCTGCTCTGTCTTTCCAGATTGACACTTGGTTGGATGTAAACCAGTCACTCACACTATCGATTTAGTCTCTCATCTGCTCCCTCAATACTTCCCACTCTTTAGACCGCAAAACAGGAAGCTGGTATCATCCGCATATAAAATAACCTCACCTGTCAATTATGATGACACATATGATGGCCCCACTCCATAATGCTCCAGCTTCTCCAACAGGATGCCATGTGAGATACAGTCGAAGGCCTTGGAGGGGTCATAGAAGGCAGCACCCACAAAATTACCCACTTCAAAGCCTCCAACTATGCCCGCACACAGCCTATTCAGGGCCATTAAGGTGGACTTCCCCTTCCTGAAGCCAAACTGCTCATCTGTAAGTATACCTTTTGATTCAGAGTAATCACACATCTGATTTCTTAATAGGATCTCAAATGTTTCCGATAAAATAGGGATTAATGAGATATAATTGCCTGGCACACCTGGATCACCCTTCTTGAAGTTTGAAACAGTCTTGCTTATTTTATACAGGTATACTTTTTGTTCAATGCAGGCATTATATAACTTTATCAGGGGTACAATAAGAATGTTTTTAATAGACCTGATTAAAATTTTGTTTAAGTCATAAATGTCTTTACTATGATCATTTTTTATTCCATCTATTGCATCCCTGAGCTCAGTGAAAGTAGCCTTTCAAAAGGAAAACCTACTGTGCAGAAGAATTCAGTTGAAAAATGATGCAAAAAATTAGACTGTGGGAAAGCCGACAAGACTCTCTCTGCCACTTCTGCAAAGAAATCATTTAGGTCACCCACTTCTAAATCCACATTAGATGTTATGCCCTCTCCAGGACACTTCCTATTGTTATTGATAACCTCCTATCCAGCCTTACAGGGATTATCTGTACTATTTATGTGTTTAAGAATATTGGAGTCAAGGAATTGCCAATTTTCTTGCTCAAGCGAGTTGTATATTGTAAAAACACCTTTATTTGTTACAGGACAATATATAAAGCCAGCAACATTTATAGCCGTACTTTGCTTAAAATTATCAACATTAAAATGTAATTCTATAGCACAATGATAGATAAAGATGGATTAAAAACATTAATATTAAAATCCATTTGGTTTAAAATTATAAAAACATTGTCGAGTCA
Source organism: Kuschelorhynchus macadamiae (assembly GCA_030620095.1). NCBI lineage: Eukaryota > Metazoa > Arthropoda > Insecta > Coleoptera > Curculionidae > Kuschelorhynchus > Kuschelorhynchus macadamiae. Next base: position 693,548 of record JAUTXW010000099.1, read on the forward strand.
GTGATTTAGTATAGTATTTTCAAAAACTTGTTGACTAAAATTGAACAAGTTCATAACATCTAGAAGCCTACTTTTTTCCAAATGTTAACAATAATATATTTATCAAGACTGATGGTAAAATCTAAAATCTTAATCATAATATCTAAAAACACATTAAAATCACCATTGGGTGGATCATAAACAGTTATTAAAATAAAATCAAAGCTCAACAACTTCAAGCCACAAACCTCACAATACCTTTCAACTGACTAGTTCTCCATTTCTGTCGTGGCATTTACCTCCATACCCTGTCTTGCTAAAATGAGTGCACCACCATGTCTGTTTACTGGATTGCACATATATACATGCACACATTCATTTACATAATTTACATAACAATAAAGCCACTGCTTATATTTCAGTAGACCATATTTAATTTTATTACTTCCCTCGTAAGAGACTGATAATTCTTTAATGTGAATCCTATATGCAAAATAAAATGGGGCCTAATAAAATGTTTAAATATTCAGCAAAAATTCCAATTCCTGGAATAAAATAATTTTATGGAGGAAAATAATAAAGGACATAAATGAATATTTTGTAGACTGAGTAAATAACGTTATGAAAAATAAATAATAATAGTAAATAAATTAATTAAAAACTTTAAAAAATTTACGTAAATTGCAGTTTATAGGATATGTACAAAGTTATTACCAATATGCATATATACTGTATATTTTATGAGGAAAGTTCTGGGTAAGGGCGAATTTAATGATTTTTTTATTAGGCTTTTTTATTTTATTATTTTTAATTTAATTATTCTTATTATTTTTTCTTTTCATGTCATTATTAACATAGCCCTTAAAAAATTGTCATTTATTATTTTCCTCTATAAAAGAAAATTTATTACAGGAAATGGTATTTTAGTGAATTTTTAAACAGTTTTTTTGGGTCGCCATTTTGTTTTTACATATAGGATTGGCACTAAAATGTTTACATTTCAAATATATCTAATGCTATTTGCTTTGGAGAAAATTTAAAAAATTTAAATATTTATATTTTCAACCTAGATATATTTAACAATCTTATTGAGAATGTCTACATTTTAAGGGATTTCTGAAAAGGTTCTTTTTTAGGCAGGAAGAATTGGTGTCTTTGGAGGGAGTATCGAATTCACAGGAGCTCCATACTTTTCATCCATAGCAGCTCTTAAAGTAGGGGCAGACTTAAGCTATGTGTTTACAATAAAAGATGCAGCATTTGTTATAAAGTCATATAGTCCTGAGTTAATGGTATTACCTTTCCTAGATGACCCTTGTGCAATTGACAAAATCAGCCCTTGGCTGGATCGACTACATGTTGCCCTTCTAGGTATGGTAAATGAGTCTTTTTTTCATTATTAAACTCTCTTAAGTGCTTCTATGAATGTTTATATGTTTTTCTGTTATTTCATAATCTATCTTTGATAATGTGCAAAAGAACATGGTAAGAAAAATCTCTGATATATTGATATTAAAGCTTGTTTTTATATACTTAAAATAAAAAGTAATATTTAAAGAAATCAAGTTCATTCATCACATAAAAGGACTGCTAAAATGTAGATATTTTTATTGCTACTGTAGCAGGGGTCAGTGCTATGGTATTGCCTGAAAAGCACTGTAACACAAATGTATGTTTCTACTCATGGACAAACAAAATGTACTACCGATCTCCTTTGATATGTAAGGGGAGGGGTGAACCACAATTTAACTTTTATTTATTTATTTATTCATTGAATAAAGCATCTACAGCATTTAAGCTAATTACAGATACCTCAGTTATAATATACTAAACTCAACAGTACCCTAACTATACTAAAAAGTTCAATCCTGAGCCTGAGAAGCAAACAATTTTTCATTTATAAGGTCAGTAAATTTACTAACACCAATGTTGTCTATATCTATATCATTACCATAAATATTAAAATAGTTGCACATTCTATATGCTGGTGAATTTTTATAAACATTTATTCTAAGAAAGTCCACGTAAAATGTTTTTGTCTGTCTTGTGCTAGATCTATTTATCAAAAATGGAAGATTAGTTAAGATCTTGAATACATACAAGAGGCATATTTTTTTGGTCTATTTTCAAGGGATAGCCTTCAAAAAATATTTAACAGATTAAAGTGGTTATAACCTTATTTTGGATAGTAACCAAATTTTTTAAAAAACATATATTTCACACTCATACTGTGATGACAACAATCAAACTTACATATTCTAATCCAGGTAACACAAGACAATCAAACAACCTTAAACAAACCTCAACCTTAAAACTTTTTGTAGATCTGATGATGAAACCCACGATTCAATGGGATTCATTAATTTTATTCATGATGTGTTCTGAAAAGTTTAAATTAGTGTCAAAGAACACTCCCAAATCTTTTTGAGTAGAGGTTTGCTCAAGGGCCCCCCCATCAATAAAATACTCTTTGCTCACAATATTCTTTTAAAGTGCAAAATACATTTCTGAGCATTTTCTTACATTAAGGTTAAAACCATTGGCCTTGCACCAGTTAACCACACTACTTATATCCTCCTGTAAACAATCACAGTCATGGTCATTTATCACCTATATAAAGAGTTTAAAGTCATCAGAAACAGTAACTTATTAGAATGTTTAACAACTCGGCATATATTATTAATTGTTATTAGGAATAATAGAGGTCCTAGGTTAGATCCTTGGGAAACCCCGGAAGTACTAACATATATGTTAGATTTGGCGCCTTTTATTTCAATGTATTACTTTCTGTTACTTAAATATGACTGGATTAAATCCACTGAATTTGGTGTTACATTCATTTTTTTCGGGAAATCAATTACAACACTATGTGACACCCTATCAAACGCCTTTTCCATATCAGTATAAATTACATCAACTTGTATTTTATTAGTTAAATTATTAGGATAAATTGTGAAAAGGTAAGCAAATTAGTAAGTGTTGATCTATTCAGCAAAAAACCATGTTGAAATTGAGAGGAGCTATGTTTAACCAAGTCATATATTCGATTAAAGAGAACTATCTCAAAAATTTTCGAGATAGCATATACTATAGTTATGGGTCGATAATTAGTTACCTCATGTTTAACCCACCTTTAAAAACGGGCACTACTTTGCTAATACACCAGTCCATAGGATAGGTCGGTGTAAGGTTAAATATGTGCAGCATCAGCTGTACTAACAATTCCCCACAACCCTTCATTATATAGCCTGGCAACCCACCTGGTCCAATAGCTCTGCCTTTCACTTTTTTAGAGCTGCTTGTATCTCAAGATCAGTAAAAAGAGACTCACAAAAATAATCTCTGGTCCCTACAGTCTGATCCACAGTTTCTCCGATATAAAAACAGAACTGAAACATAAAGCAAAGCAGACATTGTATAGTGCGATCAATTTATCTTGATAACATTTTAACCTGCTATATCTCCTTTAGTTTTAAACTTAGCTCTATAAACCAAAAAAATAAATTGTAGAGTTATTTAACAAGTTTTTAATAATTCAAAAAAACAAAAGTCTGTAATTTTACAAGATATAACAATAAGTTGTATTTTTTTAAATGGGACACTCTGTATATTATGTCCTTTAATCATATATTTGAGTCTTTAACTACATCACAAGTATGCAACATGGTTTTTACCGTGGTCATTCAACAACTACCAATATTGCAATATTTCAAAACTACTAAGTCACATCGGTTGAGGCTGGCAAACAGATCAATGTTATTTACACTGACATATCGAAGGCTTTTGACCGTGTTTGCCATCAGCTTCTATTATGGAAATTACTGCAAATTGGTTTTTGTGAAAAATATCTTGAGTGGATTAAATCGTATTTATTTAATCGTCGCCAGCAAGTCAACATATGTGGTTCAGTTTCCAGGGAGGTTCTTGTGACATCGGGTGTCCTGCAGGGTTCGCATGTTGGTCCAGTTCTCTTTCTGCTCTTTATAAATAATATAGTATCTTGTTTAGAATTTTCTGAATGTATTTTATATGCAGACGACTTAAAAATTCTTTTTACCAGTCTCCTCAGACTCCAATCCTCTGCAGTCTGAAATTGAAAGGCTCGTCAAATGGTGCAGCTCTAATTATCTCTGTCTTAACATCTCGAAATGTAAAGTGCTAAGTCGAAAATGTCTGCCTTGCTAAAGAAAACAAATACCAGCAGTAGTTGTGTTCTTTCAGTTGAGGCTCATATTCTAAATTTGCTTTTAAATCAGAAAAATAATCTTCAATCAGCACTAGGGGACCTCAAGGAATTTCAACGTGCTAAGGATAAAAAAAATGAGTTCTTGAAGGTTGCAGAAGTGAAAAGAAGTGTTAATCAAATGACAAGTCAGGTTTTAGCTTCAGTAGCGTAACTGCGAGTGGTGCGGTTGCGCCAGGGCTCGAGCCTTTGTGGGCCTGGCAGCTTGGTTAAAGTCTACTAAAAACTGGCACTGGCTGCAATGCTTTTAGAGGATAGGGCTGGTAATCTCAAGCGGGCCTAGGGCCCCAAAAATTGTTTGGGTGCTAATTGTTTGTGTCCTGTGTTGGGTGCTAGGCTAAAACAGGTAATTGCAGTGATACTGATTTTAAATTTTGTTTTGTGAGTATTTAGCGTTGTAGTTGTGATAAAATTTTTTCAAGTTATAGACAAAAGTAACAGCAGTCAGTCGCCTAATCGAGAATTATTATTATACTTTAGAAAATTGTTTTGTATATTTGTTTCTTTTTTTGTTAAATTTATTTAGAATAGTTTATATGGAATATATTATGGTTGATATATAACCTTATTTCATTTTTCTGTGATTTGATTTGCTGCAGCTATTCTGAATGTTAAAACAAGATTTTAATATTTTTTGTGATTTATGAAATTTCCTAATTTTTTTATTTATATGTACTTATTATACGGTTTTACGATTTCGCACCAGGGCCCTTTGTTGTCTTGATACGCCACTGTTTGGCTTCATAATCTATTTAAACCAGTACAATTACAGGCGAGACGCCCAAGTAGTACAATATTATAAAATATCACAAGTACTTACAGAATTACATACTCCAAATTGTACATAAAAAGAATAAACTAATTTAATTACAATTGATAATAGTCAATAAGAACAATACAATTCCACTAATTTAAATATCTACTTAACTACGGTTTTTAATTGTACATTAAATATAATTCAAACTACAAGTAAAAAGGTCAATGTCAGTAAAATTATCATTATAGTTCCTCATTAGCATGTCCGAGAAGCGCTGGCTACCGTAATTACTTCGATGGAAAGCAGGTCGAAACAGCTGCCTTGATCTGATAGACCTTTGAGATATAAGGAAAAAAATATTTGACAGCAGTGGACTGCACTCTATTTTTCCATCTATAAATTTAAACAAGATATTACTTGAGCGTTCTGCCTTCTGTATTCTAATGTATTAATGCCCGCTAAGTTAGTGCGTGTTAAATATGATATATCCTTATAGGGAAATCTCAGTTTATACAGCAGAAACTTGACAAATTTATTCTTCACTAGACGCTTAATGTAACAAATATAAAAGGAACACCATATAACAGAATTATACTCCAAAATACTAAGGACCAGACAATTATACAGACACTTAATAGCCTTATTATAACATATGTCTATACAGGTACGTTATAGAAAACCCAGCATTCTGGATGCCTTCACAATTGTACCATCAAAATATTTGTTGAAGGTTAAATTCACTTCACTATATACAACACCTAGGTCGTCAAAACGATTTACAGACTCCAAAACAATATTGTCACTAGAGTACTGGTACAGCAAGGGAACTTTACGTTCAGAAAACCGCATGACTTTACACTTTAATTGTTAAGATGTTAAGGTCCATAAAATTTAGATTACACCATTTGACATAGTCATTTAGTTCCCCCTGAACACTTTCGCAATCATTTAAATCGCCAACGGCACGAAACAGTTTAAGGTCATCCACATAGAGGAGACATCTACAACAAGATCAAGAAAAGAATGGGTCCCACATGTGAGCCCTGTGGAACTCCCGACGTTACATTCACTTCGCGAGACATAACATTTCCAAGTTTGAATTGTTTGGTTGGTTTGTCAGGTATAAATTTTTCCAGTTAATGTAGGGCCCAGTCAGTCCCATTGCGGTGAGCTTTCTTATGAGTATATGATGACACACCCAATCGAACGCCTTCGAAAGATCCATATACACAACATCCACCTGAAAGCCATTCTCAATGCTGTCTACCAGATAATCCTGAAACACTCCCAAGGTTAGTTGCTGTTGATCGACTTTTGAAGAAACTATGTTGATTCTCTGATATGTTATACTTGAAAGATTCAATCTGTTATTATGGAGTCAAACACCTTGGAAATAATTGGTATTAAGGAAATACCTCTGTAGTTTTTCACATCTTTTTTATTACCAGATTTAAATATTGGAACAATCCAGGAATGTTTCCACAAGTTTGGAAAGTTGCCTCGATTAAATGAATGTTGGAAAATCTGGCTTAATGGGCATGCAAGTGAAAAACTGCAATTTTTAAGAAATAATGCAGGTATTCCAGTACTTTTTCTTTAGTCCAAAATTTTCAATTTCTGGAACACTTTATCGGATGTAAGAGAGTGTCGAGATACTGTGACACACTCTGTTTCAACTATTGGATGGCTTTTGTCTACCGGATAGGCCGTGTAACAGCCTGCAAAATGTTCAGCAAATGTATGCGCAATCTCCGTGGTTGTAGAAACAGTGGTATTGTGACTGTAATACTGCAATTGATTACCTCAAAAGGCATCATAGGCTGAAATCATCCGATATTCACATAAAGGCTGTCCTTCAGAAATGCAATGAAAGAATATTAAAGAGCTTTATGAACAGTTGAATGAAAGAAAAGCTAATGGTGAAGAAAATCTGGTAATCTGATAGGGGAATGGTTGAAAATGGGGGAAAATGTTAATGAGTTTGCTAAATTAAGGGCATGACAGGGTAACAATGTTCAGCAGTCTGTTTCTAGGGGATTGGCAGGCAGAGGGGGGGGGGCAGGAAGTAGTTAATATTTTCGCTGTACATTTCAGCTCGATTGTTTACTTGAATGTTTATCGTCTTTAAATGTTAAGAAAGGTGCTGGTCGTGATGATTTAAAAAATTACAGACTAATCTACAATTCCCAAAGTTAAAAAAAGAATGGTTTTACCATTGGCTTAGTGCAAAATACTAGTCTTATGGCCAAGGCAATAGAAGTAAGCACGTGGGGCGCATAACTCTGCTAGGCTTCTGATTGGCCAACCATTGCCATGGTAACTGAATGTTACAGGCTCTGGGGAGATCACTCTGCTTTGTTGTCAGAATTCAAAATTTCTCAAAGTATTATGTATTGCTCTGGTCGTGTACACTAATGTAGAAGAGTTACGAGCTTTTATGTGACATCACACTTTCCTAATTAAATAACTCTCTAACAATCAAAATTTGATACATATCCCAATTTTTGATTGAGCTGAAATTTTATATAGATGCATAACTAAGGCCATAATCCAATTTTCTGACATAATATATCTATAGGGTTGGTCTAAATTGAGTGACCAAATGTTAAGGGGGCAGTTGCAGTCAATTAGCATTGAGAAAATATCGCGTAAAATGACCAAAAATAGGTTGTTTTCTGTGATAGTCTGCGAAGTTATAAAAAGGAATTTGAGGATGAGAGTTTAACACATATCTTCTAAAACACATCTAAATTAAATTGAGTATGTTGAATTTTTTATTTTAGCCTTTAAAAGTAAAAAAAATATGTTTATATGTCTAGTAATTTTTCGAAAACAATAGCGGTACTAACCTTGAGCTTTTCTATGCTCAGAAGTAATTTCGTCAAATTCCAAAATACTCAAATTGGAGAGCATACATATAGATAGGTACATTTCTGAAAAAAAATTGATCCGAAAAACATAGTAGTTTTTTTCCAAACTATCACCAAAGATAATTACTAAAATCTTGGAATGTTTTTGGAGGAATACGTTAGGTTGGCAATTGCAGTTGGTAACAGGTAAAGTTTGAACCCCTACCGCAAGAGGTCGGCCCAAATTTTTCAATATTTTCTAATGGAAGGGAGAGCGCAATGACGTCAAAGAAAATGGAATTCCGATCGCGTGTTGTCAATGACGTCAGATAAATAAACATTTATCTCTCGCATGGTCTTTCGTTTATTTTTTATAAGATTCTAGGGTTTTTCTTTTAAATAACGTTTAGAATATTTTAGTAATTTTAATTTTTAATTTTTAATTAGTTAATAAGTAATCAGTAGATTTGGGCAATGGAAAAACATAATTTTTTAAACAATATTTGTATTTTAAGGGAGAAAATCGATCTTTCCTTGAACTATGTGGGATATCAAGGAAGAGGAATGTATGTTTAGGTCATATTTTAGTTTGTTACGGTGGGTTCGTGTAACAAATTTTAGTTTTATCTTTTTCTTTAGTTAATAAGAATTCACACCGTTATTGGTTGTTTTTTGCCATGTAACATAAAAAAAATCAAACTATTGTTAGTGACAAAAAATTATGCCAAAACTAAAATTTGGAAATGATTTCTTAACTCAAAATTGTTCTATTCTAAAAAATAGAAATATATAGATTTATTTGACCCTACGCAAAGAAAACGAATTGATGTTTCATATAAGTATTTAGTAAGGTATACCTAACTGGACATTTAATTTCAAAATAAACAAGTTTATAAAATTTCCTGCATGCTTTTAAAAGTCCTCAAATGTAGTTTATCATTTTTATATCGGGTATGCAAAATAGTCCAATGTATAAAAAACAAAATACGCCTTGAGCGGGTGAAAACCTTCTCCCTCAAACTGTTAAGAAAATAGAAACAATTGTATAGAATTTAAAAGTAAAATAAGTACCTAAATGTACTATAATTCTGCCATAGCACAAAACATGAACAAGCATGTTGTTTCTACTCTTTTTTGCATAATTACAAACAGCTTTTTATGAACCATGACAAATTATTTTAGCATAAATTAAGCACTGAAATTTATTAGTCATGAAATGTTTTCAGGAATATCTGGGTAGAAGAGTGTTTTTTTCTTTATTTTGATTCCAACTTCTACAATTTGTTATAAAGGTCAGAAAAAAATAAATTTCAAATACAAAATTTTAAAAAATATCCCCAAGATTCTAAACATATTTAGCCTCGTTTGAAATCTTAGAATTGCAATGTCAGTAAAATGAAAATTGTTTTGCAAGTTTCTGATGGGATTTTTCTATCTTCTGATAGGTCTAAAAGATAGCAAGAGAAAATATAAAAAACTCTGTTTGCGGGTTAGTCATTTATTAGGAAATAATAGCATTTACATAAATGGTATTTATATATTACAATATCATCATATACATTTTTAAGATTAGGAAAATAGTATCTATCTACAGTAATAATGATTTATTGAAGAAACCAATAGATCTTTTATTTAATATATAATGTAGTTGCTTAGTTGCTAACAGAACGAACTAACTATGTTTTTAGTCTAATTAATATATTTAAGCATCGATTAGATTAAAAAAAAGACAATAATTCAAATTATGTGCTCGAGTTGGTTAAAATATAAAATAATTATGTTTTTATTTTTGAACTACATATATAACCAAAGTAGAAATGAACATATTTTTTATTGGTATCCTAAAATTACTAAAGTAAATATTCCTAACTAACAAACCAGTAATTATGTTTTTTTTTGCTTATAGCATTTAAATAAATAATATGAAAGATAACATTTTAGTAGCAATTGAAAGATATTTTTTGTAGTTTGGCTGGGTATTCATGAGTATGCTATCAAACTGTGGAACTTATACACTACAAATGTATAGTAGGTATATTAAATTATAAAATTCTGAGAATAGTTTGACTTTCTTGGGTGTAGTGTAGTGTAGAGGTAACATCCAGCCTATTCTGAATGGATTTAAGTTGAAACCTCCATACTCGAACACAAAAACAGCCAAAGTCTTAGAAAGAGCCAGTTAATACTTAATATTTATATTTATATTTATATTTATATTTACATTTATTATATATATATATATATATATATATATATATATATATATATATATATATATATATATTAGCTATTAACTGGCTCTTTCTAAGAGTTTGGCTGTTTTTGCATTGGAGTATGGAGGTTTTAACTTAAGTCCATTCAGAATAGGCTGAATGTTACCTCTACCTTACATATAATATATATATATATATACAGTGTCCTTGAAAAAGTTCGCATCATATGGGAATTTTTTTTATTAGGTCACTTTCTCAAAATTTAACATGGGTAATAACTTTTGCTTTACTAAGGATGAAAAATGACTTAGAGGGAATAGTCACCTGACTTGTGTTCCTTGCCAGAATTGATATATTTCTTTAAAGAAGTCGTAGAGAAGGGGTATTTCTTTAAAGAAGTCGCAGAGAAAGGGGTTATTTGCTAAAATAGGAGAAAGTGCTATAAAAAGGTGTTTCTTTTATAGTTTTACATGTCAAATTTTGGTCAGCAATTCTAATTTTCAATTTTTATAACTTTGTACAAGGCACTTAAATATTAAAAAAATAGTTTTAAATTTCGATTATGTTCCTAAATTAGTCAATTACGACTTTTTTGTATTAAGATATCTATTTACTATCGAGAATCTTTAATTAATATAATATAATAAAATAATAAAATCACGACAACTTTGCATCAAGCTTAACATACTTTTGAGAAGCAATTTTAATTTTTTTCCAAAAAAGACACAGTTTATGTAATATTTAGGTATAAAAAATTAATATTATGTTAAGGTTACTAACAGAAAACTCTTTTTTTTAAGTTAGACAATTATTATTTTTTTAGAATTTTCAAAAATCAGGAAAAAGTTAAAAAAATATTGGAATTTTTGACCAAAATTTGTAACGCATATGTAAAATTAAAAAATAAACAACTTTTCTTAATACAACTTTTTCATATTTTAGCAAATAAGACCATTTTTCTGTAATTTTTTTAAAGAAATGTCAATTTTGACAGGTAATGCAAGTTTTCTGATGTAAGTCTTTTATAAATGTACTATAATGTAACAAATAAACTTGAAAATCATACCAGTATAGGTGAACAAACAAATTATTAATATAAAGACATGGCTGAGGCAAGCATCGGATAAATGGTCCTTATGAAATGTACAGGGTGGGCCAAATTGGACACTTTTAAAGGGAAACTCCCTTTTCTAGAGGAGATAGGCAAAAAGTAATGTCGGTGTCTGGGGCTCAATTTTGACAAAAAACATAGTGGTGGAAACCGCACATCGATATCTCTTACCGTTTCAGAGTTACAGGGTGTTTTTCGAAAATGTGCATTTTTAACAAGTAGCTGTAATTTTTTTCCTATTGATTTTTTTTTGTTTCTGTAAAAACATTTTCAAAGCAACTTTTTACGTAGAATTTAATGGTTTTAGAATAATTTAAAAAAAATTAATAGTTTAATAGGTATAAGCAAAAAAAAAATTTTTTTATATGGTACACCCTGTATATTATTGAATAATTGAAAAGAGCTTAAAATTACCTTTCCGAAAACATAGCACACTTGATATTTTGCTCAAGTTCTCTTTGAAATAGAGAGTTTTTTATAGTTTACTCATTTTAAACCAAGTAGGCTTTGGACGCACGCGGCCTTAAATAAGAAACAATTGCGTAAGTAGTTGTCAAATTGTTATTTTAGCCATTTTGGCTGTATCGACGATCGACGCTTTGTTTTAGTTTAGGCCGGTTTAGGCTTTTAATTAAATTTAAAATGGAATTTGACAATTATGAAAAATGGGATATGATAGTGTGTTTTATAGAAGCCGGACAGAATGCACAGGTAGCAAGTAATTTGTACCACGAACGATATCCAGAGAGAAGGCAACCTTTTAAAGACATCTTCGGAAGATTGCGTTACAATTTAATTAATAGTGGCCAGTTTAAGAAAAATAGACCAAAACAGTATGCAGCAAACAGAGATAAAGAGTTAGAAGAAATAGTAATTTTAGGAGCCGTTCAAAATAATCCCAAAACATCCACACGAAAACTGACTACAGTAACAGGACTGGGACGAAGTAACATTCGACGAAGTTTAAAGAAACATAATTTTAAACCATATAGAACCAGAAAAGTGCATCACCTTAGACCCGGAGATTTTGGACGCCGCATAGTTTTTTGCCACTGGTTTTTAGAAAAATGTAATGAAGTACGCGATTTTCCGTTAAATTGTATTTGGATAGATGAAGCATATATAAGCAGTGCCGGTATTTTCAATCGGTATAACTCCTATACTTGGGCACAGGAAAATCCTCATTCAATAGTAGAGGTAAGAAATCAGGGAAGATTTGGATTTAATGTATGGGCAGGTATATTTAGGGGTAGGATTATTGGGCCAATAATTTATGATGGAACTCTCACCTCTCAACGGTATCTACAAATATTACAACAACAAATAGAACCTCTCATTGATGATTTACCCTTAATGGCACACCGTAACATTTTCTTCCAACAAGACGGGGCACCGCCACACAATGCTGAAATCATCAGCAATTTTCTAGCCGTTAACTTTCAAAATAATTGGATAGGTAACCAAGGTCCTAATCGTTGGCCAGCGAGGTCGCCGGACCTAACCCCTATGGATTTTTATCTTTGGGGAAGACTAAAGAACGTTATTTTTCAATTGCCCATAAATACAAGAGAAGATTTAGAAGTCGCAGTTATGCGAGGGTTTGCATCTCTCACCCCTCTTGAATTAATGAATTCTGCAAAGAGTGTGATGAAACGATGCCGTCTGTGCATAAGAGAAAACGGTCGACATTTTGAAAACCTCCTGTAGGAAAAATCTTTTATTACTATTTCGTATTATTATTTTAATTTTTTAATTTAATTTTTTTTAATTTTAATTAACCTTTTTCTAAATTTGTTATTTGTTTTTAAATTATAAATAATAAGTGATTTCGTTGTAAATAATACACTTTTTTGCTAAGTAACTACTAGTAGCAGTACGCAATTGTTTCTTATTTAAGGCCGCGTGCGTCCAAAGCCTACTTGGTTTAAAATGAGTAAACTATAAAAAACTCTCTATTTCAAAGAGAACTTGAGCAAAATATCAAGTGTGCTATGTTTTCGGAAAGGTAATTTTAAGCTCTTTTCAATTATTCAATAATATACAGGGTGTACCATATAAAAAAATTTTTTTTTTGCTTATACCTATTAAACTATTAATTTTTTTTAAATTATTCTAAAACCATTAAATTCTACGTAAAAAGTTGCTTTGAAAATGTTTTTACAGAAACAAAAAAAAATCAATAGGAAAAAAATTACAGCTACTTGTTAAAAATGCACATTTTCGAAAAACACCCTGTAACTCTGAAACGGTAAGAGATATCGATGTGCGGTTTCCACCACTATGTTTTTTGTCAAAATTGAGCCCCAGACACCGACATTACTTTTTGCCTATCTCCTCTAGAAAAGGGAGTTTCCCTTTAAAAGTGTCCAATTTGGCCCACCCTGTACACTCCAGAATGCTTCTACACATACCACATGGTATGAATTGGCAAACAACACAAATAAGTAGTAGTGAAACAATGCATTAATACTGAACAACTTACAGTGTATACAAAACAACAAACTCTCAATATAACATGACTATCAGCAACAAAATTGGGATAGCTATGGGGTCACCTTTATCTCCATTTCTAAGTAGAAACTTTATGTATTAAATATAATTCAAATATATCTCCATAAAGAGATCTTATTACTAAATTCTGCACACAACAAACACGCCTACTCATACTCATAAGATGCATTAACTAGTGATGGGGATTTACTACAAAAGCATAAACTGTTCTACTAACGATTACAAACTTAACTAAATCTATAAATTAAAGTATATTTTCCTTTTCTGCTTTCTTCATCGATGGTGAGATTCAAAATTACATGGTCTATTGGCTTGTACAGTTCGTAGCAATAAACAGTTTTCTTGTGATATGGAGTTTTTTTTGTACCTAGAGAAAAAATAACAAGAATTAGTTTTTTCCTTGTTTAGTTCTCTACAATTAATACATACCTAACAAAATAAAAAAATTAAATTCTGTGTCAAAATTAAATATGTTTTATCAGTACTACACAAAAGAGGTCCAAGTAAAATAGGTATAAGTTAATCTTTAATTGTAAAAGCTTTGGAAGTTTTAATTTAATACTAGATAGTAAGCAAATTTTTAAGAAGGGTTTGTTGCATTTTAGTTTCCTACATATTAGTAATAGGCAAAATACCTTACATAGATTTTTTGGCCTATTATTAACAGTAATGATATAGAACAAATTCTCTTTAATGCTAATTGGTAGGAAAAAAAGACGCAAAAACTAGCTTTATTAGCGAGTTGAACTTGATGTAATAATAAAGCCAGAATAATTAAATATTATTTATATAAACTGAAAAGCATGAAAATAATTTTATTTATAATTTCAACTTAACAGGTGTTTTCCATTAGATTCAGGCAAGGCCCAAGCAAATAAAGAAAAGCAAGGGAAAAAAGCATATAAAAAAAACATGTTTATTTTAATCATTATCACCTGTTGTCATACATATAAAAGTAAATTATAAACTATAGCTACTATTAAGACAAGCTACAGAACTCTCAAAATAGAACAGAAAAAATTTAGCAAGTTCTTTGAAAGAAAACATAATTGATGTACCACACCTTAGACCTAAAATTCTTAGTTATTGTTTTTTAATAAAAAATCGACATTTTGTGTATTTTGAATATGTACAAAGAAAAAAATGGTTGGAGATAAAAATAATATTTTAGTTTGCTTTAATATGATTTAAATGTTATCTTTTGAAAGAATAATTATATTACCTGATAATAATAAATGTGATTTCTTTTTATACTATATTTAATGTTTAGTCAAGTACTTAATATGTAAAAAGTCTAAATAAACAAATAGAATTTTGGGAATTTAATAGTTATAATAAAAAGTGTTTTACCATCAGGTGTAGCAGCTAAGTGGTTAAATTCTTCATGAATAAAATTGGCAGGTTCCTTGATTTTTGCATTTGGTCTTGACTGTGCGAATTTCTGCCCTGCAACACTCTCTTTTTGCTTTCCATAAAGTGTGTAATAGGTTTTAAAATGCCTTAGATTTATAATGGAACTGACCAGGTTATTGCAGGAAGTGTTATGTCGCCTTTTACATACTATGCCAAATACTGAAGCTGTTAATATGTATTTTCTAATTTCTCCCTAAAATGGATTATCCTATTGCCCAACTGTATTTCTTGAAGTAACCTAGAAAAATGTTCATATATTTAAAAATATTAGGGAGCATGTAATACACCAGAGTATTATATAGAGGTATAAATGAACAAAGCCTAACAGAAAATGAACACTATGCAAAAACATACTCGCAAAGAGAGATGTGCCAACTCAATACATAAATGCAATTCAGTTGTCTTACTATATTAAGTTGCCCAAGAATCTTAGTACTCTATATAATATATTTCTAAAAATAGTAAAAACTATAGACTTTTGTGTTGTACCTCCCACTACTATTACAACCAGTATAAGTATAAATGAAACAAGCCTACAGAAAATGCAAGCTATACAAAAATATAGTCACACAGCAAGATGTGTCTACATTTTCTCTAAACAATACATATATTGCTGCCCTTCAGCCTAAAATTAGTGACGGTCAATGTAATTCTTAAGGAGGCAATGTTTAAAGTAAATTCTATATGAAACGCAGTACACTTCAGGCATCGTTGTTTAAAAATCAACTTTTGCTTCTGCAATCAATGTGTTGAATACTATTTCAATTAATAATTTTACTTAATTTTTCTTTAATTTCTACCTTGCGCGAGTCCCTCCAATGCATACCAAAACCAAGCTTAACATTGGATGGAAGTTACAAAATGAAAAATCTAATATTATTGAGATATAGTAAATATAGAGTAAAGAGAGAGAACAAAAAAGGCGAGTTTCAAAAAACTGTAGTTTTAATCTCTTGATCTAAACAAAAATAAAAACTTTTTATAAACCAGTGGCATACTTTACTTTTTCTTTAATATGAATTATGTTGCCCTTCCGCCAGACCCCATGAAATGGATAATTATAATCCTAATACTTTCAGCCCCTTGTCATCCAATCAAACTTGCAATGCTTGACCAAAATCGTCGTGAAATATATTTAAAATATCTATAAAAAATTATTTCTTTTTATTAAGACAGCCTGTATCTCAAAGACAAAACAAAACATAGACTATAGGAAACATGTTTATATGAATTCTCATAAAATACGCCAAAGAATGATCTACTTAAAAATCAGCATAAAATGAAGGAACAATGTATATTGTTTTATGTTTTCTCAAACAGTCTCAAAATATATATATATATATATATATATATATATATATATATATATATATATATATATATATATATATATATATATATATATATATATATATATATATATATATATATATATATATATATATATATATATATATATATATATATATATATATATATATATATATATATATATATATATATATATATATATATATATATATATATATATATATATATATATATATATATATATATATATATATATATATATGTTATATATATATATATATAATTATAATATATATATATATATATCCAATATACTTATATATATATATATATATATATAAAAAATTATATATATATATATATATATATATATATATATATATATATATATATATATATATATATATATATATATATATATATATATATATATATATATATATATATATATATATATATATATATATATATATATATATATATATATATATATATATATATATATATATATATATATATATATATATATATATATATATATATATATATATATATATATATATATATATATATATATATATATATATATATATATATATATATATATATATATATATATATATATATATATATATATATATATATATATACATATATATATATATATATATATATATATATATATATATATATATATATATATATATATATATATATATATATATATATATATATATATATATATATATATATATATATATATATATATATATATATATATATATATATATATATATATATATTATATATATTACTAATGATATTAGTAAATCCAGTAATAATCAAGAACAAATAAAAGTGGTGTTAGAATTATATAAGTGTCAGTCTTCTTATATGCTGCTAGATTTGTTTTCACATCATCAAACTATATTTCTCTTCATGTGAACCGCTTCCCTATCCTACATATTTTAACAGCCTATACCAAGACAAATTTTTACTTTTTAAATTTGGTTGTAAAACCAAGTGCCCAAAATTATGGAATAATGTTTCTACAGCCAACACCTTACCTTTTGCCACCTTACATTGTTTGCCCTTACAAAACATGTCAGGGCAAACACCACTTGTGCATGCATAATCTTTTTTTTTATTGTAATTTTGTCATGGTTTTAAAATCTACTTGAATCAAACCTTTAAAAAAATTTTTCGTAATTCATTTTGGCACATTGTATTAGGAATAGTTTTACTAATATGTGATACTTTCAAATATTTTACTGAAAGATTTCTAAATTTATACTCACAAAGATATCCCTGGAGACCTCGCTGGAGACTCATCTTGGAACTTTAAACTCTCAACATCATTACCACGTTTCTTTGTAAAACTGGTTGAATATGTATGGCCTTTGTTAATATCATCCCTATAATAAAAGATGCATACATAGTAGTTGAAACTGTTGTAATATTATCTATTATATCCTAACAACATGGTAAACTGACTGGTATACCTATGGCACTTATATGATAATGCCCAGGGGCATACACTTTTGTTTGAGGGAACCAAGTGAGGCTCCAAAAATAGAGAGAGCGGTGAAAGAAAAAAAATGTCAGGTGGATTTTAAGACATACATTTGAAGTGAAAAAATTGAAATAATAAGACTAAGATTCCAAAAAATATATTTTAATATAAAAATATATTTATTTTACTTAGGATAACTTTAAACAAATATATAAGTAATATCTATAAAGTAGTAAAAGTAATCAGATCAATAAGACTTATAAAATTTTTGGAACATTAAATTGATTAGTTGATATCTCGGTAATACAAGTTGTAGGATATTATTTCTTGTTTGCAGTTTTAAGCGCATAGTTAAATCATGCGTCTTTAAAGCCTTTCACAAATTTGAATAATTCTGGTTATTATGTCTGAAAAAATATTAAAACATGTTAAGTTATTTATTACATTGCGCTTTTGACTCTACATATTTAAAAATCCTAAGTTCAATTTTTTTTGAAATATGACATTTGAAAAATGACAATTTGATATTTAGAAAGGCTGTAAAATCAAAATAATTCTACATAGAGCAGAAATTGTATACTCCTACCTCAGTTTTGTATGATCTTTCTTATGGTCCCGTAAAAGGGAAGTATTGTAATCGTGATAAAATCACCCTAAGAGATTTTTACTGATGTTTAAATTTTAGGGTTCTGGGATCCCAAAAAAAAAAACATGTTTTCCCATTTCGATTGAGATTTAGAAGAGCAGGAATTATGCACTCCTACCTCAGTTTTATATGGTCGTCCGTGTGGTCTCGTAAAAGAATTCTGTATGAAGAAACTTGTTGGTAAAGGTGAATTTATCAATTTTTTTTTATCAGAAAATCTTTTTCTTCTATTTAGACTAAAAGCGGATGCTATAAGAAAGACCTTCGAAAAGACCTTAAAAAACTAAGCATGTAATAAAAAAAATGGTATTATATTCAAAGAAAATTACCATCGATGTTAGCATCTGAACCTTGTATAGTGTATATATAATGTTAAGAAAAAGCAATTAACAATATTACATATTTTAATATTTCTGCTCGTATTTCTGTCTAAAATGATTATTCAATTTTCATTGAATTTGTGTAAAACTTAGGCAGTTGTGTTGCAGGCCAGATTTCTTACCATGGATACTTTTTTTTTCAAAAAATGGATTTAATAATAAACATGTATTTATTCCTGTGATATTTGTTGACTTGCACACTGCCTTAACAAATAAAAAACCAGTTCTGGATGGCACAATTTCGTTCAAGTTGATAAGAAATATGACAATACAGAGTAATACCAGTAATACCTGGAATTTTGAACTAGAAACAATTCTGTATTAAAAAAACATGCCAGTTGAAAAAAAGAGGAATACATATTTGGATGCTTATTTACTTTACTTATTTTTGTTACATTTTAGAAATATTTTTAAATATACATATTGGTATAAAACGTAGTGGTGGTATCAACTTTTATTTTTTAAATAAAACATCAATTTCTTCTGAGTTTTGAATTTTGTCCCAGATTCTAGTTATTTGTATATAGTATCTTTACTTGTTTTTGAGATTTTGACTTCTAAAAATTTGTATTTTCATATTTGGAGAGGATGTAACATCACAAAACAGATTTCGCTTATTGCAAGAGATAGAAAAATGGTTAAATATAGAAAGTTTTAGACAATTTCGTTACAAGCCTAATAGCACCTGCAGGCGAATTCTAGCCATTATGTTCTTGAGATATTTAGAAACGAATAAAATATTGCATTTTTAAAATTATGCAGTAACTTTTTTATTCCTAAAATTTTTTTAAAGTTATAAACATATTGCCAAAGCATTTTTTTGTCTAACATTTTATGGTTGCTGTCATATTTTGAATCTGATGTTTCGTAAATGAGGGGCCATCATCAACTTTTAAATACACACCTGGATTTTTTAATTTGTTTTGCAACAAACCTTTGCATTCCAAAATCTAACTATGTAATGCACTCATACATTAAAAGTATTTAAAATTTGAGGAAATCAAGGTTATCCCTCTCTCTCTAAAACATTGTCTCTTATGAGAAAATCTTAAATATGTGCTGTCCAAATATTAAGTCTGTTATATTATTAGTGTGGGAGGGTCAAATGCTTGTTAAAAAAAATTACATAAATTACCAAGCTTGTAAAAAACGAAAAAAAAAAAGACTGTCAATTTTACAAGATATTACTATAAATTATATTTTTCAAATAGGACATCCTGACTATTATATGTCCCTCAAATGGGTCTCTTCTTGCAGATTGTAATTATATCTGGTTCGATACCTATTCACTCCACTATGTAATAGTGTTGTCCGTCTCTCTCTAACACACTGCCTCATATGGTTTTTCTTAAATTGATCGGGTGTCTTTGAAGATAAAGTTATCAAACCAGATATTATATTTATAATCTGCAAGAAGAGTTCCATTTGAGGGAAATATAGTATAGAGTGTGTGCCGAGGTGTGTCCGATTTAAACAATACAACTTATGGTGATATCTTGTAAAATTAATAGTCTTCTGTTTTTCTAATAACCAGAAAAAAAGTTTTAAGTAACCCTACAATTGTTTTTTTGTTCACTCCGATAAGTTAAAAAAGTTATTAATATTTAAAATTCTATCGAGATACACTGATCACACTGTACATACATAAATACAGTAACATACATTAGTACACTAAATTACTTGAGAAATGAAAACTAATATCCCCAATTTTTTCTTACTTTTCCAGCGATTCAGGAATCTGTATGTACATTTTTGGTCAAGATTGAAAATATATTAAATATGTTATATATGCATAGCCATGCGCAAGAATTATTTTCTCACTAGCAAGCAATGCCTTAGTAAATTAGGTACCGATAAAAAGTTGCTTCCCAATAATTTTCTCTTTGTGATGTGATAACTGTGGGGGTATACGCTGTTAAAGCCTGCTACTATCTGCAAACAGCAAAACTTTCTAAGTGGAAATCACATAAAAAGGATCAATATAATACTGATAACTAAAAGCTTTATTCTTACACAGATTGTCATGGATCCGGTGAGTTAAATTGCATCAGCCAGCATTATCGGTCTACCACTATGAAAGTATTAGTGTTGCATAAAAAGTGTCTAATTTTATGAGCTTTTAATTTCTACCACAATTATATGACCAACAGGAAATAAGTTTTTATACCTACCGAATTACTATACCCCTGAAGGTTTTAATTTAATTAAATTAATATTACAAAACATATTTAAATTTTACAAATATAAAAACCGTAGGTATTTATGTGAATTTCAGAGAGAATTCACCTCATGTATAAAAATATGAATATGAAATAAAAATGAACCAGAAAATTCTAAAAGAATCGTGTTGCCTAGGTACCTATAAAAAACACATTTATTAGTTTTATTTATTTTCATCATTGTTTGAAAACAAAATAGTCTTCCTCCTTCAAAGTTGAGCTATTTTAAGTTTCAAACAAAAGATATGTACTTCAGAAATACATCCACCATGTACCTTCTAAAAAATTACTATAGCATGGACATACAGATAAAAGTTTATATAAGTAGTCCCAAACGTAAAAAATATGTTGATATTTTTAATATGATGTACTGTAATCAGTAATTGTCCATTTCAAATTCTTCAAATTCATGAAGGGTCTCAAAATCGAGCACCTATAGTTATATTATTTGAACTTACCTTATTCTGCATTTTCCCAGGATTCTCACTGCAAAATTTTTTGCAGTTCGGCGCCGAGGTCTTGCTGCTCTCGTATTTTTACGCCCTTTACAGTCATTACACATATCCTAATTACACACGTAACACAGGAATTCATAAACAAATATCTAGTAAGCTTAGACACAGTCACAAGAGTGAGAAGTTCTAAACTAAACGTCGACGTTTTAAAAATACAAGTACTAGTTATTTTAAAACACACCTATAAAAAACAAACAGGAAATTCTCAACCCGACTCAAGCTATCATAAAAATATAAGGAAACCAATATTCCGGGTATTTAGATATTAAAAAAACTGGTTTTTATCGGCAAACACCGAAAGGTGCCGAAAGTCGAAAGGCCTTGCAATTATTACTTCGGCTAGCTGATAAAAAACAGTCAATAGGGGAGATCATATTTATTATAGCCTGTAAAAGAGGTATTCTTTAACAGCACTCTGTCGTTTTATTTCATTTCGCAACAAAGATAGATATATCAACGAGGCAAGAAATACATGCCATGTACAATATTTTGAATTTTCTATCAAAGGAATGTAAAACTTTTAAAGTTATTTGCTTGGGATGGAGGGGATACCACAACGTTGCGTCACTGTTAAGCGTTTTCTGAAATATTTGAATTTTTCCGTTAAAAGTGAAACTACTTATTTGCATAGTATTTGATAGATTTTATGTAATGTTTGTACATAAATATGTTATAAAATGAAATATTGAACAGGATACAGTGTCATTAACAAACAGTGAAAAAAGTACAGGCCCCAGATGCGAACCCTGAGAAATACCCTAAAACACAAACATTTCATGTCAAACAGAGCCTGCTGTACCAACATTAGACAGTTTTTTCATCAGCAAAGGGTGACAAATGCTTTGCATAAGATTGTATAAATGCAATCCAGCCCGAACATTGGTAACAAGAAAGTTCTGATACACAGCGAAATTTGTAGCAGTTGAGCAACCTTTGTAAAAACCATGTTGTTTGGGTATTATGTAATTTTTAAATGTATTAAATACTTCATCAGTAAGATTGGCTTCAAGGACTTAAGATATGGTAGAGAGTAAAGATATGCCAGGATAGTTGTCAACATTTGATTTATCTCTAGATTTAAAAACATGAAAGAGATTAGAATTCTTCCATAATGAAGGAAAACAAATCATTAATTTTCAATGGAAGGTGGTATTTCGTTAGGTCCACCTTTCTTTGAGATAACCAAATGCAACAATTTCTCTTTTATTTCAGATTTGGTAAGATGTGTAAAATTCAACAGGGTTGAAATTATCCATATTTATATTGGTATAATTAGAATAACGGGATTGAAAAAGTGTCGCAAAAGCATCTGTGATGTTATTACTGACATAAGAATAGAAGTCTCTGTGTGTGAATATTTTCAGGAGTAAGATGCTCTGTGTTATTAATGAACATGAAATAACACATGTCACTCCCCAACTTAACCTCCTGCTTGATGCTGGAGTAGCCATCAAAGTCATATCGGAAACCAGACCTTTTGTACTTCTTGTACAGTTTATTTTTTTGCGCTATAAGTTTATGTAATTCTCTGTCAAACCAACGGGGATACTTCTGACCCTTCACAGTTTTCTTATATACACAGAGGTATCAATATCGTCAACAATAACTTCTTAAACAAAACAAAATAAGCTTTATTAAGAGAAACAAGCCTTTTTGACAAAGCAACCTTAAAAATGGGAATGTTTGACAGTACCTTGTGGAATAAATTGCACTACGGTAAAAAAAAAGTAATATATAGTACATAAGAAGGCTCAAAAAAGCATTCATATAAAACAAATAAAACTCATATAGTAATAAAATAATAGGCAATAATCAACAAATAAAATAAAAACTCTACATCTATATAAAAACAAATGTGTCAGGAATATAAAGAATTAAAAAAAGAAAACATGTAAGTCACAAATACTTAAAACATTGTACTTATTATAATAGAGGGCTATCATACAATTTCTGCAGGTTGTAATATGCCTTTAGCTTAAGAATGTTTTTTAGAGTCCTAAAGGACTTTTCAATAGCAATTAATTTCAGGTTCATGAGTAAGTGATTGTAAATCTTAATACTTTCATAAATCAATGAGTTTTTAGTTAAGGCAAATGTGGGTATTGGGAGAGGAACGCTGTTACTGTTGTGGGTAGTATAAGCAGTGTTTCTGGAAAAATTCCTGAATTTTTTGTGCATCAAACAACAAGTCTTCAAGATAAAAATGGAAATAACAGTCAAAATTTCTTTCCATACAAAAAGATATTTACAGTGTTCCCTAAACTTTGCTTTACATAGGTAGGTCAGTGGCCTTTTTTGGAAAACAAAAATGGAATTAAGCAAATGATGGTTACAAAATCCCCAAAAGGCATACCTTATGTGATATTCAAGTAAAGAATAATAAGTCATCACAGTATGACTGAAACCATTGTAATGAAGTGGCTCTTAAACCATAGTGTGCCAATTTTTTAAAAAGTAATTTATGATTAACACTATCAATCACTTTAGAAAAGGCACAAAAAACAACAGCAGTAAGCTCCTCTTCACTCACTCAAACCCAAGTAAAGATTCTCAAGGAAAGAGAAGACAGCACCGCCATTGGATTTAGCTTTTTGACAACCAAACTGACATTTTCTCATAATTTTATCTGTCCAGAAAAGAGAGCATTCTGATCTTAACCACCCTTTAAATAACTTTTACTGAGCTTTGAGAGCAAGGAAATAACGCGAAAATTTGAAGGATCCACAGAATAATACAAGTTATTTAAAATACATTCTAGAATAGAATTCTAGAATTCAGTGATACTTTATCACAAATAACATTAATTTTTCCCAGAAGATCATTCACAATATTTCAATTTTTCTTTATTTTATTCCTTGCAATGTTAATTCGATTCTTATAATATAACTCATTGGCCAATTTAATAACACGCCAATAAACACTTCTAATCTATTAAAATAGTGCGTAAAATATTTATTATAAGTAAATTTTCAAACTGTATGTAAACTTCGCATATTTTTTAGGAGCTTATTATTCCTAAGGCAGTTTTTTTTTATTTTTTGTTTGTTTTAACTTTTTGAAAAGGAAAACTTTTATTAAACAATTTTATGAGAATTTATGAAATTGTTCCAAAGACTCATTAGATCCCAAAATCTCGATAATGTCTGTATTAAATTTATAATATATGTTATAATGTCGTGCTTTTCCTTAAATTGTCAAAGCTGTTTTTCTTCGTTGTGGTACACCTCATTAGTAAAGTCCTACGTTTTTTTTTGTTCTATTACAAAGTGTGAATCTTAAGCTTTGATTTCCATGTAGGCTTTAGCCAGATCGTCGTTTAAATTGTTGATTTTTTCATCATTGTCCACCTTAACTTGGCCCAACTCTACTTCCAATTCATGAATAAATTTTTTTTCGTTGATTTCTAAAAGATAATGTTCTAAGTTGGCGTCCTCACACTATACTCTCTGATGACCCTTCACAGTTTTGTGGATTTTCATTCTGACCTTACAGCTAGGATGTAAAATGTTGTAACAAGTGATACACATGAAGTTGTTAAAAACGCTTGATCCATTTTTCTCTTATATATCGATGCTTTTATTGAGAGAGAGAGACACAGAGGGAGATTTAACTTATTTATCAAAAGGCAATAGAAGATAATAATTCGTGTGTGTTCAATCAAATTTAATGGTGCCAGCCAATTATAAGTACAAAGTATAAACCAAAGAAAAAAAAATTAGTTTAGCTTTTTTAGAATGTTTTCAAAGTTTGGGGTTGTCCCTAGATATTGGAATATCAAATCACTTTCATCAATTAAATAAAATTGATCTACATAAGGCAGACACTTACAATGACATTAAAACAAAAAAGAGTGTATACTAAAAATAATATAACTGCACAAAAGTGTTTGGGCAATTATAAATCATGAAACAGGTCGAAATGAGGTAAGAAAGTTGCCAGAAAGTGCTGACCCAGATCACTTTTCAATGACTTTTTTATAAACAATACAAATAATGTTATTTTTAAATTTGTTCAGATTGGTTGTTGCGTTTAGATTGACAAAAAAACATCTTTTTTAGCTTTTTTCGCAACTGAATAAAAATATTTAACTTTAAATGAATTGAAGCAAATATTTAATAAAGTTATATTATTATGTTTATATTAAGTATCGAAACATTCCGTAGACAGACTAGTCTACATGTTGAGGTATGTAACTTTATTAAATATTTGCTTCAATTAATTTAAAGTTAAATATTTTTATTCAGTTGCGAAAAAGCCAATGTTTGTCAATACAAGTAATATCTTACAAGGCTTACCTCCGGCTTCAAGTAGCCTTGAAGATGCTTGAAAAATCCGGTGTTAGCACTGGTACATCTCTTTTCATTGGGGGTGTCACCTGATGACAAAAGGGTAATAATGAAAATATGAAAAACAAAAAGTTAGAGGATATTTACTCTTCAACTCTTTTGTTGTTAGGTCATGCTTTCAGTTTATCAGCGAGCCCTTAGCTGAAATTATTAATATGTGCATCCTTGAAGGACAGTTTTCTGCAAAAATAAAGTGGTTAAAGTCATACCAATCTACAAAAAAGGAGACTCAAGTGATATCAAAAGCTATCGCTTAATCTCCATATTGCACACTTTGTCGAAAATATTCGAAATGGTATTATGTCAGATTTTGCTTTCATTCCTTGATCAACACTCCATCATTACACCTAGCCAATATGGCTTCTGAAGGGGCCTGTCCACCATCGATGCAATTAAACAACTAATAGAACATGTATATTATAATTGTTTTGAAGCCAGTTGTAATGTCTCTTGATTTTTGGGGTTTTTTTACAACTGCACCGCCCCTCTTCTACAAGGGACAAGCAAAGTGTGGAAGTGGTGGCCTAAATACAAGTATAAATATAATTCATCAAAATGGTGTATACTGCGAAACCAAGTTGGATAAATGGAAGTTATTTTACAAAGTATTAACTTAAACTGTGATATATTATGTATTAGTGAGCATTTTATGTCTTCAGATGAAATTGAAATATGATCTATTTTAATTATTATTTATCTATTAATAATAATGGCTTTCTTTATTTTTAATCTCTGCTCATTTACTATTTGCCAAGCAGCCTTTATTTTCTTGTCTGAGTTTTCAATAAATTCAGAGTTTCCTGATTTTTTGGGCTTTATCTATTTGTCTTCTATAGTGTTTTCACAATAAATTTCTTTGAAGGGCAATCTGAGGAGTTTTAAATATGTTAGATAAATCGTTTAACATCTGTAACTGTTCTCTTATTATGGATAATGTAGAAGTGTACCATATAATCCTATCACATTTATTTCTATAATTTTTTTTATGGAAAACATTCCAAAAAAGAATGACATAAAAAAGTCCATAAAAAAACTCCAGTTTCTGCAACTTAAACTATAAAACATGTTATTTACACCTACAATTGTTATAGGCCTGCACAAAATTTTTACCTGTGGGTCTGTTGTTTCAACTTCTAAAAGGTTATGTGTTAATACCTGGTACCACCCATACAGTTGAGGACCACGATGAAATGGAAGGCCGTATGATTCCTTGGTCTAACATTTTTCCTATATGTTTTCACTTTCTCTTTGTGCATCTGGGAATACTATTTATTATTACTAGATTTTTTGAAAACTGGTTTTGCATTATTAGTTTCTATAAGGTGCTTGATTTCATAGGTGAAAGTTAGTTTATCACCTTCAATATAAAATATGTCAGTGTATTCTAAACAGAAATCGGTGATTATTTCCCTTTCTTCAGAATTAAGGTGCGCAGTTCTTAGCTCGTTTCGAATTATCTGTACTCTGTCGATTTGATCGGCTTCGTAAATTATCTCGGGTAGTTAAGGTTTAGGGCAAGATGATAGAAAGATCGGAAAAATCGATGGCATGACGTTAGCATTTAAAATAGAAATCATAAATAAATTCATCACTTTCTTTAACATGTAAAATAGCATTTGGTAAACGAACTTTTTCTTTTTCTTGAGACATTAATAGGGCATCAGTATTTTTTAAATTACCTGTTAATTTAAAAAATGTTTCTGTGCGTGCATCAATAGAGATTTTATTGTTTATCTCGTTTTTATTGACATTTTTAGGTGTTGTAATAGCCCTGAATTTAAGCAATGAAATAGTTTTAAAGTTCGTTATTAAATTTTTAGATTTAAGATCAATTTTGCAATCATGATGTTCGAGAAAATCAAGTCCTTAGATGCCATCAAAATCGATATCTAAGTTATAAATATATTTTTTTTTTTTACTTATAAACTCTACAGAATTCATCATTTCAAGTGATATAAAATAAAAGGTCTTGAACACAAATTATAATTTAGGTACAAAGTCAGTATAAAAAAGTGATTACAGATACATTAAAAGTCACACCAGAAATATGGATATACACCATACATATGGAATTGATAAAATTACGAAGACATCAAAAACATAAAGAATATATAAAAATTGCAATGGACGTGCGATACATTCGACTAGGTATGTAGCAAATATTGCCTTAATCTTTCTTTAAAGGATTCATGTGTACAATTCAGGTTAAAATTAGTAGGAATATAGATGTTAAAATAATCCATGATTCTATTCATGACGTTGTTCCTCGCAATATCAGTGCGGCACCTAAATTGAGAATATATTGCAAAGCCTGGTATAACGTCTCCAGATTGTCTATATCCAATAATTGCAGTCTTTGCTGGTGTAAAAAGAGGTGTTTATCTATATTTAGTTTATAAAGTACAAAATTTACAAATTTTGACTGAACACGTTCGATTCTTTTGACATGGGTTTTGTAAAATGGGGACCAGATGATACAGCAGTATTCTAGTTCACTTTTCACTAATGAATAATATAGGATCTTTAGAACATTGATACTCGAGAAATCCCAACAACGTCTCAAAATGAAACCTGCCATTTTAAATGATTTTAATATATAATTTATATGCTCATTAAATCTTAGTTCTGAATCAAAGATTACTCTTAAGTCATTCATTGATTAAATTTACTCTTGATATGGGCGAATTTGAGTTAAAGTAGGAATGTAATAGTAATGTATTTAATGTGCACCAGTCTGTTAATTTGTTAATTTCCAGCTGTAGTTGTTGACAGTGGTTAATGTCGGACACTTTTTTAAATATTTTTAGGTCATCTGCAGAGAAAAGAAATTGAAATACCTTGTGTGGATTACCTATCTCAAAAGGGACAAGGGTCGATTCAAATATGGGCAATTTTTGATTTGTTATTCTCTGAATAGTTACGTTTTCTGGTGACCTAAGGGAAATTTTTTTCACAGTATTTTCTCTCAAAATATATATCCCTGCTCCGGTGATAATTAAAAGTTTGAATGTATTTGAGGCATCGTTAATATATTACAGGTTTTTATGGTTGACAGTAAGAAATTTATTTTATTTTTTTCAATAAATTCAAATTGTCTAAATTCATTGTCTGAATCTGACTGCAGTTCCGATACCCAGTTGATCCATTGGGTAATGCTCTCTGGATATATATATATATATATATATATATATATATATATATATATATATATATATATATATATATATATATATATATATATATATATATATATATATATATATATATATATATATATATATATATATATATATATATATATATATATATATATATATATATATATATATATATATATATATATATATATATATATATATATATATATATATATATATAAATATATAAATATATATATAGTAGTAGTAGTAGTAGTTAGGGGGAGGTCTAGAGACCTGACTGGTAGGCCTATAAGGCCCTTTCAGTCTACCCCAGCTCCACCACCCGCCACCAGGTGTACATCCTTGAATCTGCCTGTCCTTACTATGTAAGTCTGTATATCCTTTCATGCAAGATCCTAAATATGTATATATATATATATATATATATATATATATATATATATATATATATATATATATATATATATACATATGACGTATGACGTTTTCGCCATACATTATTCTTAATGAATATTGACGTTAAAATTACAGTAAAAAAACAAACTAATTAGTCAAATCTTATAACTTACCACAAACTATATTAACTAACCTACATAAAAGTCATGAAGCGAATAAAACTCTTTTACCAGTAAGAATTTTTTTAGAGCTGACTTAAAGCTAAACTGAACTGAAAGACTGAACACAAGCAAAGTAAAAAACACGCACACTGTTCACACCTATATGGTTTGTCAGGTATTTAATTATATAGCACATTCAGTTTTGACAAAACCGAATTTACCTCATCCGTCCAACCCAGATGTCCATGCAACAATACACCCAGAAATTTTGCAGAGTTCAGCTGTCGAAGACTCTGATGTTGTACTCTAATGTAAAGAGATTCAGTTGTTATGCCTGAACAAAATGACTTATGTTTTGAAAGTATTCACAATGAGGTTATTGTTTTGACACCAATCACACACCACCTGAGCAATGTAAAGTAATTCCAGGAGCGGACACAATCCATGATGTGTCATCCGCAAATTGATCCAGGGAACTAATTTTTATTTTTAAGTACATGTCATTGGAGAATATAAGAAATAAAATGGGTTCAAGGATTGACCCCAGTGGAAGTCCTTTGTTCATTCTAACTGACGTAGATAGGGAACTCACCCCATCAGTCAGTGAAGTAATGGATATTTTAAAGGATCAGTTAAATATGACCTAAGCAATTTATTGGCAAGCCCACGCACCCCAAGGCATTCTAGCTTATACAACAACAGCTCGTGATCAATAAGATGGAATATCCTACTAAAATCAAAGCAAATGGCCTACACCTTTTCACCTGGATCCAAAGTCTCTATGGCGGAATTTAAAGCCTCAAAAATGGCGGTAAAAGTAGATCTTTTCGGTAAAAACCCATATTGGCTTGCATAGAGTAAATTAAACCTTAGAAAATAGTTCATCAATCTCAAATATATCACCCTTTCAAATACTTTAGAAAAAACTGGCAGCAGCGAAACTGGTCTAAAGATGGGAACTATTTTACCCATATTTAGAAAGTATATATATATATATATATATATATATATATATATATATATATATATATATATATATATATATATATATATATATAGAAAGCCCAGTTGACATGTTTGGCCTAAAGCCATATTGATGATCAGACACACCTTGATTTTGATTTATGAAAGCTATAAGTTTGTTGTATATCGCCCTCTCAAAAATTTTTGATACTGAGGGAAGTGGTGAAATAGGACGATAGTTTTTAACATCACGTTTGTCACCATTTTTAAAGACTGGGGTCAATTTTGCCTTTTTCAACTCTTATAGAAACATACCGCAGGCAAAACATGCATTAATGTTATCTGCTAGAGGAGATCAGATCCATTGTGATACATATTATGCCACAAATACACATGGATCTCATCAATGCCAGCTGAAAACTTGTTTGGCAAACCCATCATTATATTAAACTCCTCTTGTTTTTTCACTGGAGTAAGAAATAACATAGGATAAATTTTGTTTACCTGAATGGTTACTTGGGATTTAGACACAAAAGGTAAATTAAATTGTGCACGGAACATTTTCACCAGTCTGTTTGGATCATGAATGTATTCTCCTTCACAATACTGAGATAAGGCATTAAATGATTTTTTTTTTTTGTTTCAATGTCATTAATCGCCTTATGATAATTCGACAAGTACCTTCTGTATTTGCGCCTTTCAGCTTTATATTGTTTAAGGGTAGCCTGACCGTTTATCTATTTATACCAAACATATATATGTGTTTGAGATGCTGAGAATACTCTTTTATGTCTTTGTTTATATAATTTGAATTGTATTTTTTTACTTATGTGTAATGAAAAAGCTAAGTTAAAGTAATAGAAACATGAATTAAAAAAATACCCATACTTTTCATTCACACACTCTGCTTGATAGGTCTCAAACCAAGTCTTATCTTTAAGAAACAATTCATGTTCTCAAATGTAAAAAAACGTTTTTCTACCAATGTTAACAAACAGTTTTTTTGTTCAGTCATAAAGTCCAAAACTTGACCATAGAGGTCAGAGATATCAGTAACATAAATATAGCAGTTGAAATCCCCACCAAAATTACTGAAGGTTATCAATCGGAGTACCATAAACCGAGCCCATCATAGTTATTCCATCAACATGCGCCTTCAGGCCATAACTTTGAAATAATTGAATGATATCAAAAGTTGTTATTTATGGCAAAATCAATATTAAAATCTCCAGAAATTATTAAGTGTTTATTAGGTACATATACTTCATCTAAAAGTTCTGTGATTGTGAAAACAAACATGTCTAAGTTTCCTGCTGAAGACCTGTAAATACAAACAATAATATTCATTATATTACTAATAATTACTTCAGACAAACAGAATTCACAGTGTTTTTCCAAAGGTTGACAGATCAAGTTGTAGTTTGGTAGGTCAAGACTCTTGATATTATTACCCCTCATCCAGTGTTCTGACACCCAAAATATGTCTGCAAATACCTCAAGAAGCATTATCCTTATCTACAAAAGTTTGTTGTTTAAACTCTGTATGTTTAGATGCAGTAACCTTGCCTGGTTAGGCAGGAGATTGTTGACGTTTTTTTGTTTTTGGGGTTTATTTGTGCCATCATTATCCTTACATGAAGTATGAACAGATCTCCTCTTACAATTGGTCTTCAAGGTAGCCTTCTTTATCCCGAGGTTTTAAGAAGTTCTCCAGTCTCTCTAAAAAATCTTTTTCAGGAATGCATGATGTTAATTCCTTTTGTTTCACGTGACCAACCACTGGTGGTTCATCATTTCCATCATATGCAGAGTTCATCTTGGGCTTAATCATTTCATTTAAGTGTTTATTACAAACATATAGAACAATTTCTGATTTCTCAGATTAGGAAAAGTGGCCATTTATAGTTTCTTTGAAACTCTGCGAATCAAGGAAATCGCTATTAAAACATGTACTGTATATGTGAGTCCAGATTGTGGTATTGAAATTATAAATGGAGTGATTAATGTTCATATTATAAAGATGGTATGGCTGTCCAACTATTATAATGTTTGTTTTTAGTGACCAATCTAGGACGTGGCTTAGTTGTTGTTCATCATATGCGAGCCAACCTTCAGATTTTTCCTTCCAAAAAGACTACATAATCGTCTTTACTGAAGTGTTAGGCATATGTATAAGTTCGCAATTGCAACCTTTGACTTCACTATTACCTATAATTAGGAGTGGGAGTTTATTAGGAACTTTTCTTTGTTCTTTTAGTCTCATGGGTATGCGCATCTTTAGATTTTTATCAACCGGACTACTTGCAGTATTCTCAATTTCTGGGTTAACTTTTTTATATATCACTTTGCTGTTTTTCGGGTTCTTGACTCTTACATATTTTCCTGCATCTTCTTCAACTGCTTTTGTCTCTAAATCTTGCAGATATTTTAATATTCCCTATTGTTCTTGGTTGTTTTTTGGTCTCTTCTGCTTCTCTTTTTTGTTTCCTTTTGGTTTCTTCAGCTTCTCTTTTTATTTTCTCTTAGATTCTTGATCCGTTGACCTCTTCATAAGGATTTCATGCTCTACTTGGTGTTAAGCATGCAATTATATTTCTTTAGGCTTCTTTTTCCTATTAAAACATGATGGCAAAGTCAGCTTTCTAGAAGTTTCGTGAAAATGTCTGTACTGATGTCTTCTTGAGATCCAAAATACTATGGAATAATCAAAACTCACTAATCTTTGTTAGTTTGAATTAGTTTGATAAGTGCTTGTTTAGGTCCAGAATGCAAGTTGAAATTTACGGGGTTTAGTTTCAAAATAGAAATTTCTTAGTTCTATTTTGAAACACAAGAACTTATCAAAAAAGGTTTGATAAGCTCTTCTTCGGGCCTAAAACACGATCGTAAAGTCAAAACCCACAAGTTTTATTTAGTTTCGAAAAAGAGTCTTTCAGAACCTTTTAGAAAAAATCAAAATTTATTCACAGTCGACTTAACAAAAATGGTTCTAAAATTTGTCGCTATCACGTTCTGCTCACATTTCAAATTTTCCAATGTTCACACTAATTTTCAGTCAATATCTCACTTCCAACGCTGGGCTGTGGGTTCTCTTTATAATAAACACTTCTATTTAACAACATAACTATTAAAAGTAGTTATAATAGGGGAGCGCCTCCTCCTCCTCCTCTTCCTCTCTCTCATGTCCCTCATTCTTAACTTCCTCCCCTTTTATTCTCATTCGCATCATATTTTTTAATTTTTTCTCTTTGTTCTCCCACATTTGATTTTGCATTGTTAAGTCTTATAAATAGGTGCATCATGATCATTTTAGTATGCCGAGACACATTTACTAAGCTGTGCTCGAGTTGCGTAAAAAGTTATTTTTGAATTTTTCCACCAATTTTGTATAAAACAAAAAGAAAAAATGTGTCAAGTAATAAGTGAATTATGTGTAATCGCGAAAAATTAACTACAACTATCAGACAGTTAAAAGTTAAATATCTCAATTTCTTTGAAGTGATTTCGAAAGATGAATACACCAAGCTGTTTTATCCACTGAAACGAGATTATTTGGAAGCAATTGACTGTTGTGATGATTATTTAGAAGGAATTATAAGCCTTACTACGTTTTTCAATACATTTGGGAAATCATACTTTGTAGGAGAATTAAGCCACCTAATAGAATTTATAGGAGAAGATTGCCAATTTATACCTGCTATTATTGCAACCCAAAAGAGGTTTCAATTATACGAAGATAAAAAACAGGTATAATCAAAGAAAGTTAATCCTATTCGCAAGAGACGTCCCCCTACATATTTAAAATATTATGTTAAATAAATGAAATGGCTGAGTTGCTGATTGCAGTTAAATTATTAGAGGAGAAATTTAGTAATCTTTCAAAAACCTATTTCTCATATTGTATGGCAAGTGGTCCGGAGTGGATAGACTTTTATTGTAATCAATCTGAGGAATTCGTAAAGGCTGCCCTCTGTTGCAACAAATACATTGAAACATTAAATTTTTTTCAACTTATTCAAGATCTAAAAGATATTGGCTTTGGTTACTATTTAAAAGACTTGAAGCAATTTATTGACGAGGATACTATTCTTCAAGAAATTGAAAAGGAAGAATAAATTTAATAATATTTACAATGGAGCAAATGGTTACTGAAATGTATGAAGAGTTTATTATATCTGCTGCATACTTCCAATATTTATCAATTGTAGGCGAAGAAGACGCAGAAGCACAAGATTTGTCAGCATATGTTAATAATATAGATCGCATGAAACAATGTAAATTAGCCGCTAAATTTTGTAATGATTATTTAAAATATAAAAATGAGTATGAACTTTTAAATGAATTTAGAAAATTAGATTTAAGGTATCATATTAATTGTATTCAATCATGGTTGGTTAATGCAAAATAAAAAGGTAATTAAGTTTTTTTTTTATATTTTTATTCGTTCATAAAACAATTGTCATATAAAAATAACACATTTGTCAAAGCACACATACAAGGTGATTTTGAATGATAGAAGCATTTTGGTTCCATTAGCTTTAGCGCTGGTTGTTCATCTATTTCAATCACATGCTTTTTAGAATATTTCTGTATAAAATCCTTTTTTTCGCTTCCTTTTACAAAAACAAAATCTGCTTTCTTCGTAAGTGTTTCAATTATTTTTGGGAAATGATGTAATGGAGTAAATCCATTATTCCAATGTATACAATGATAATTTTTCGTTAACCATACCGCCTGCTTGTGACAATCAGGTGAAAGAAACTCCATTGGAAAAGGCTTTTTAAAAATGTAATGAGTCATTTCATAACCATCAAAAGCTGCAAGCTCTTTCGGTATAAATTTATTTTTTTCATCTTTGAATCCTTGAATATCTATAACCAATCTCATATTTTCAAAGCAGCAAATTTTTTAATGAGACTTTTTTTACTTGAATAATTTGCAATTTCTTCTTTCAGTTGATTAATTTTAAAAATAAATTTTTCAATTTGTAGTTGTAGTTTTGATGTCATGATTAAAACTAAAAGCTTTTGAAAATTTCTTTAAATTAAATCGAAATATGAAAATAGTGGGGATAAAGTTTATAATTGTTTCACAATTTTAGTAAGAGGGTTGTAGCTAAATAATTTGTCATGTAAAATAAGACAATAAGCAGAAGTATCTTTTTTAATTGCATTGTGTGTCTCAAATTCAATTCTCATTACTACGGATCCCGTTTGAATTGTTTCTTTTTGATGGGAGCAATCAATATGTGTAATAGGACTAATGTTTTTGAATTGTTCAGGATTAAAAATGGGTTCATTTGGAACACCATAGTAAGACTGTCTAAAGTTGGCAAACATTTCGTATAAAGCAGAAAATTTGTTTTCTTCGAAATTTAAGTACAAATCGTGATAAGGATATCTTTCAGAATTTAAATATACTCTAATATTTGACAAGGTAATATTGTCAAATTTACTCATATCTTTAACAATTTTCCCTTTTCTGTTTTCTTGAAAGCCAATCACAACATGACGAGGAGCTTCTAGTTTACTAGTTGTTTTTACCGGCCATGTGTGACGGGTTGTTTCGGTTAGAGAAGAATATTCAACAAGTTCCCAACTCCTGAATCCTATCAATATATCTTTATTTGATCCTAATATTTTTGATAGAGCAAGTTGTTGTGGCATATCAACTAGAATGTGAGGAACTTTCCAATAAATTTTATCGAAAGTAACCAATGGAGTGTCAGGAGCAGTAACAAGGTGTGCCGGATCTTCTTTGAAAATAACACCATCTAAATCATCAGTTGATCTAATAAGAACCAATTCCTGTTTCATATTCATAATAATTTTTCTGTAATCTTCAAAAAATCCTAAAAGCATTTTTAGTGGTATGGATGCGGAGAATTTTCCATCATTATCAACTAAAATTGTATCACCTTCTTTCCGATGTGGAAACCAACCTGCATTTTCCAGTTTTAAACTTTCGTTGGTATTGTGAGAAAGGTAGCTTTTTAAGGTTGATGCTAATCCAACATTTCTTATTGAATCTATAGTAATTCCGTTTAGTTCATAGCGGATTTCTCTGAACAAAAAGGCTATACCATTGTTAATAAATAGCAATTCTTTCTTATATTTACCTTCTGTATTAGTTAATTTTCCTTCGATATAAAGTAAACTATCTGATGGTAGAGTGTAAGCATCGAGTTCTTGAATTGGGATCCTCATTTCATCATTGTAATCGAATTTTGAAGAAATATATGGTTGATATGTGTGAAGCTCAGAACTGACGATGGAATTGTCTACATAAAGCTTTTCGTTTACGTTTAATATGTTCATTATTTTAAAACAGTGAAACCCAAGGATGTGAGAAATTTACGATTATCTCTTCTTAACTTGTTGGTGTTGGATTTGATACTGAACTGTTGTTTAGGCTTTTTCTTTTTATAAGTTTTTACTTTGTTGATAGTGGTAGGGGCAAGTCTCATCCCAAGGGCTCTATTATATCTAACAACCATTTTATATTTCACTTGTTTGTAAATGTAACCTTACTGTTATAGTTTCTCCTCTAAAACTGATAAGTTCTCCGTCTTGATCAACTATTTTAACTGTTATATTGTTAATTGCTTTGACGCTAACTGGAAAATACAAAATGGGCAAAGGAGATTCAACTATTTTATACCCTGGAGCTACAGTTGGATAAAACTGGTGAATAATATGAACAGGTTTACCATTATTGTAAGAACCGACACAAATATTACAGTCAATACAAATAGCATTCACCTTAGTTATTTTTGCAACATTATCTGATTCTTCCTCTTTCATAGCTTCTAGTATCCTGCTATTAAAACCCAACATTTTTCCTATCGAATCTTCCTTGGTAAAATCAATTATTCTACTACACATTAAAAAAGTTATTAACATTTGCTTTTAAAAGAAAAAAAAATTTTTCATTCGGAAATAAATCTTCTATACTTTCTCTTATGTATGTTTCTATATCTGTAATGTCATAAGTTCCGTCGGGAATAACAATTACTTTTTTATCTATATAAAATTTATTATATCCTTCTTTTATATTGGGGATAGTCATAAACGTTTCAAAATCAGCTAAACCCAGGTAATATTGTTTTTCATCCTCTAAATATATGGGCGGATTAAAATCAGCAGACAAAACAGAACTGTTTCCTGATATGGCAATTGTGGTAGACATTGCAGTTTATTTATGAATGAGATATTACAATAAATAATGAGTTTATATATTTTTTTGCAAAAATTTTAGGGATAGTTGACCACAGTTATATGAATTAAATTTTTGTTTATTTTCATAAGTATAAAATACATCCACTTTGCCATTCGAATTAAAATATTTGAGAAGTTCAAAAGGTGGTTTTAAATTTCCATAACTATCAAAATATATTACATTTTTGTTATTTTTAATATAAGCAGTCCAATGAGATCCTTTATTTTGTTTTTTATCCAAATTTACAATACCACATTCTTTCAGATTAATTTTTTTTGGAAGTTCATCGAGCATAAAAACACCTCTAAAGCCTGTTATTTTTAACAGCTTTACATATTTAATAATATCATTGTTCGTAAGTGCTCTTTTTGGAAAACTTATTTTGAGTTTTTTTTTTGTCTGATTGCTTTCATTTTGACGGATCCTCCTTTATAAGGTCTAATAAATAGTCCCTTTCCTTTATATGGTCTAATATATAATCCTTTCCCTTCTTTAGAAGCATTTTCCATTGCAATATTATGTCTATGTATTTCTTCTAGTTGCTGTTTAGCTGCTTTAGCATCATTTACTGCCTTAGCAATTCCTGCCGCGCCTCCACCTAGTGCACCCAGGGCGCCAAGAATGGGAAACAAAAGAGGTAGAAATCCTCCAATTTTTTTGGGTGTTCGAATGATACGTTTTTTTCTCAATTTAAGTTTACCCCCTTTTGTATTTTTTAATCCCAAACCGAACTTTCTTTTACCCTTCATTATTCCTGCAACACTTAAAGCTGCAATTTTTTCACCAATAGAAGAATCTTTAGCTTTTACCCTATCCCAGGCTTTTTTTTTTCTAATATTTGGTCAGATATGTGTCTTTTTGATAAATCTTCAGTCTGAGAGTAAGATATATCATGTTCTTTGCAAGCGGAATCCAATGGATTTATACCAACGTCACCTCTAGTTAATCTTTTTTCCAAGTTGGTGCCGGGACCACAATAATTATATCCTGGTATATGAACTTCGAAAGGTAGTTTGCTAATTAATTTATTTACTAAACCAGAGCCTTTTCTATTACGTGTTTTAATAGTTTTTTTCAACTTATGGCGACCCACAGTCATTGAAGTTCTTTTTATACTAAAAGCACATTGACATTTTTCTGGTATAAATACTTTTACAGCTAAAAATATTTACTAGTGTGATTAAGAATGAGGATTGAAAAACAAAAATTCTCATTACCAGTAAATAATCATGATGAAAAAATTTTAAGTAAACAGTTGAGAAAGCATGGTGACTTATTTTGCGGTGGTTCAAAAAGAGGGCTTATAGTTGGTTGCAGTGGTAGCGGTAAAACCAACGTTATGCTTACACTGCTCGAGCATCCAAATGGAATTAGGTTTGAAAATGTCTATGTTTATTCAAAGTCATTAGATCAACCAAAATATGAATATTTAAGAAAGTTGTTAAAACCTATGAAAGAAATTGGATACTTTGAATATGATAGCGATGAGAACATTATTTCACCTCATGAGATAAAGCCAAATTCCGTTATCATTTTTGATGATATTCCTTGTCATAATCAATCTATTATTAGGGACTATTTCACGCATGGAAGGCATAGAAACACCGATGGTTTTTTTATTTTTCAAGGATATTCCTCAATCCTTAAACGTCTAATTCGAGAAAATGCAAACTTATTAATTTTATTTAAACAGGACTGTTTGAGTTTAAAACATATATATAATGACCACTGTATATTGGATATGACATTTGATCAGTTTAAAAATATTTGTGCTAACTGTTGGATGGATCCATATGGCTTTCTTGTAATTGACAAAGATTGTGAAGTAAATCACGGCAGATATAGGAGTAAATTCGATTCCTTTATATATTTATAAAAGTAAAAAATTTGCAGTTTTATTTCATTTAAAACTTGTACAGCATGGATAAACGTTTAGCTCGAGAATTAATAAGATCGAGACAAGCCGTGAAGCAGAAAAATCAAAGCTTGAAATTAGCTACTTCTACTGCTCAGTCCGAATTAGAACAAACTTATAGACCAATAACACAACCACTTAAACAGCTAATTTCAAGTATTGGTAAATCCGAACCATTCGATTTAAAAGAAGAAAGAGTTTCAAAGTATGAAGATTTCAAAACACCTACAAAGCTTTATAAAACATCAACTCCGACGAAAAATATTCAGAAAACAGGAAAAACTCCGTCACTCCCTACAGAACTACCAACATTTTTAAATGACAGTAGTATCACTTCTTCCTCTCCTGTAGTACAACCATTGTCATCAACTGTTATAGCAGAAACTTCAGATCCTTCTAGTGACACAACAACAAATTTAAACTTGTCAGACATATTGGAACAAACTAGAAAAACAATTCAAACCTATGTTGGTACACCATCATATAAAGATTACTTAGCAGATTTTCATGAATTACCCAGATCATATATTGATGAGGGTGTGAAAGATACACAACATAAATTTGACCATTATTATGGAATAGTTCATGACCTCGAAACGGATAAGTTTTCTTTTGGTTTAACACAGATACCGGTAGAAATTATTGGAAAAGACATTAAAGTGGGAGGAATAACGTACACAGGCACGCCAGGTTTATACGAATTGCTTTTCAAAAAAGAACCGAAAGGTTATAAGAAGGAAGATTTAGATAATTACATGAACATTCTAGCTAAAACAAATGTATATCGTAGGAATTTTGATTCAAATGAACAAGTTCAAGGAAATACATCACACAAATATGTTACAATAATAGGACCATATTTACAAAGAAAGGGGATTACAAAGACAAAAACCTTGCCAAGATTAGTTACAGCATTTAACAAACCAAAACCTCCGTTTAGAACAACTAGAGCCAAATCTACAGGAAAGGGATTAATTTTGAAAACAAACAGATCAAATACAGATTATGTATACTGGAATAATGTTAACGAAATTGTTGATAGGCTACGTTTATTAATTTCATCAAGTGATGCGGGAAATAATGCTCATAGTAACGAGATTATCTCTATTATTGAAGAATTAAGAGAAGATAAAGTAATACTATAAATAACAGCTATCAAATATAATCATATTTATTGTTTAATGAAAGCTCAACATGACAGTTGATAAATTTGGACGCCATATTTCAAAACAAAATCAAGAGAGAATAAGTGACATTAATAATTTAAAAAGGAGATTAGGTGAAAATGAAACAAATAATGAAATCTTTGCTAAAAAGCTTAAGGTTTTTGATGAAAATTTTTTAAAGTATGAAAACCAGATTAAAGGATGCTATACCTCAATTGAAAACGTTAATAAACAGTTGCTAACGCTAAATCAAATAAGTAAAGATTTGCAATTTTTAAATGAACATGTTAAAAAGGAAGACAAAAAATT
The DNA here is from genome assembly GCA_030620095.1 of Kuschelorhynchus macadamiae. Taxonomy (NCBI): domain Eukaryota; kingdom Metazoa; phylum Arthropoda; class Insecta; order Coleoptera; family Curculionidae; genus Kuschelorhynchus; species Kuschelorhynchus macadamiae. The sequence continues at coordinate 734,843 of JAUTXW010000099.1, forward strand.
AAGTGATGATATCAACAAAATTAATAAAATAATGGAAACAAATATAAGAGAAGTAATAATTGAAAAACACAAGGAAAAAATTAAACAATTAAGAACTTTTATAAAAAGGTTAGATGATGAAAAAAAAGAAATCAAAATAGCATTCTTAACAGTAGAACAATTGACCAACTCACTTTGGAAGAAAATCAACAATATATTTCCTTGGAAAATATAATGTCCAGTGTAATTAAGAAATTAGAACAAGAATTAAATAAAACAGAGGAGGAATTAAAAAATAGTGATAGTAGATCAACTACTTTCTTAACTGGAGAGATAAAAAAATCCTTTAATGCGTTAGAAAAGGAGATTACTAAAATTAGTAAAATTTTAGATGAAAAAAGTTATACAATACAAATTGATAAATTGAATGAATGGGAAAAAACATATAAAAGTTATATTTCGAATTATTACAAAACATAGAAAGTGAACTTCCTTAAAATTGAATAAACAAGTTTGTTGTCATGACAACCGTTAAACAACAAGTCGTTAATGAATTACATAAACCTGCTAGAAAAAACTACAAACGCAGAAGGGTGGTAGTGAAAGGGTTAAATGATCTTTTTCAAGCTGATTTGGTTGAAATGTTACCCTATGCCAAATTTAATAAGGGATTTAAATATATCTTGATTACCATAAATGTATTTTCTAAGTATGTTTGGGCCGAACCGTTAAAATCTAAATCTGGAAAAGACGTAACAGCGGCAATGAAAAAAATATTAATCAGTGCAAAAACTCCACCAAAAAACTTGCAAACGGATAGAGGGAGAGAGTTTTTCAATGTAAATTTTCAAAATTTGATGCAACAATTTCGAATTAACCATTATAGCACGTTTTCCAATTTGAAAGCGAGTATAGTAGAAAGAGTGAACAGGACTTTAAAGAATAATATGTGGAAAATATTTAGCATTCAAGGAAATTACAAATGGTTTAATATATTAGCGGATATTGTAAAAGATTATAACAATACAAAACATTCTTCAATAGGAATGAAGCCAAAACAAGTAAATAAAACAAACGAAAATAGAATCTTGAAATCTGCATTTACTCATGCTAAAACGTTAGATATAAAATCTCCAAAGTTTAAAGTGGGTGATCACGTACGAATAAGCAAGCATCGAGAGGCATTTTCAAAAGGTTACACACCAAATTGGTCAAATGAGATATTCCACATTAAAGAAGTTAAGATGACAAACCCTTGGACATATTTAATTCAAGACCAAGATAATCAGGACATTCTGGGTGGTTTTTATGAGCAAGAATTACTAAAAGTAAAGCATACCGATGTGTATCTTATTGAGAAGATTTTGAGAAGGAAAGGAAACAAAGTTTATGTGAAATGGTTAGGACTTGATAAAAAATATAATACATGGATTGATAAAAAAAATATTGTTTAATTAAATTGAAATTAAATTTTAGTTAAATTTGTTTTATTTCTGTTCCTCACTTTATGCTTTAGCTGATACAAATTACAAAGTCTTAATGTGCTAATTAATTTCAAATAAAATTCACATTTACTAAACTAAAATTTTATTAAGTAAAACATCAAATACAATTTTTATTAAAACGTGTCAAATATATTTTATTTCTATGTTCCTCAGATAATATCGAATCTAGAATAAGTTTACAATCATTTATTCTTTTTTCAAAACGGAGTCTATCTAAGTACCACATCTGAAAGTTACTCCTACGGGCTTGTCTGTAAGCAAAGCTCCACTTCACTAACACATGCACCTTATTGTTCTCTTCCAGAAAAGATATTGTTTTCTTCGTAATATTTTCTTTTTGATCCATTTTCATTGTTTTCTTCGTAATATTTTCGTTTTGTTCCATTTTGCTTCAATTTGTTTTCCATTTGTTCAGGATATAAAGCAAGTAATTCCATCATAGTTGAAACATTTTCACTGTTAGGATTTTCTGTTGGACTTATTATATTATAAACATGCGTACACAAGTCGCCACAATCAGATGAAATATTATTTTGAAATATTTTGAAATATGTATTGAATTCTTGCCTTTTAAGTATAGATAATCTATAATCAATAATTTCCTTTAATCGCCACAAATTGTCCAAAGACTCTTGTCCTAAGTATATGAAGTGTGGGCCTTTTGTAATTTGTAGAACAGGGGTATCATTTATTTTCTGAACCTGCAGATGAATGTTGTTTATATTCACACTGGTTTGATCAACTTGAGGAAAGTAGAAATTGTTTACAATAATTCCTTGATGAACACAAATGTCTTTCCAATTTTCTTCGGTTAGTGCGATTGAAAATCCAGTTTTTCCACCAATTACAATTTTTGGAGAAAAATCATTTAAACTAATGCCAACAAGAACAAATTTTGACAAAGAATTATTTAAAAAATAAATTTTTGAATTAAGAAGCGTTTCCAAAGGTTTATGAACCACGGCGTTGTTCATAATGACTAAACGAGACTGAAACATATTGTGTTATTCTTGTACTTAAATATTCTCATCCCCACTTTCTTTAAAGTTTCGATTAAAATGGATTAATGAAAAAATAGATTTCCAGTTTGAAATTTGTAATAAAGATAAATAATTAAAATGGTAATGTATAAAAATAATGCAAAGTTTAATGTAACACTAATGATGGAAAAGTAATAATTTTTGAATCCGTCATAATAATTGGTACAGTTGGGGGTTAAAATTTGTAACTGATTATTTTTAAACTCTAACCTTTCTATCCAATTTGTATCAAAAATAGATCGATTTGGATAATGATACAAAATTTTAAAAAATTTACTTGCATTTTCATTTCCATTTATTCGTTCCATCCAACTAATTGTACTATTGTTAATTAATCCAATTTTCATAAATTTACAATATTTACTTAGAGTGACGTCTGTTTTATTAGAAAAACATATTTCACACTGTGTTACGACAGGGGGATGATGAACATAAAAAACATTTTGGAAAATAAAATAAAGAAGAATAAATTGAGATCTACTGATAGTCATTAAAACAAATTAATAATTATATTCCAAATTTATTAACATTAAGCAGATACTTTCACCACGAAAGCAAAAGCAGTTGTAAAAAAATAACAATAAAATACTTAATTTAAATATATGTAAAAGTTCATAAATAAGGATATTAATAATACTATATAAAATGTGTAGCTTGAAGACTTATTTTGAATGGTTACAATTATTCGATTCCTATTTTTCCATAAACAGTTATTTAAATCACAATTCCTAGCAAATTTCTTATGCTCCACAATAGGATCATCATAACTTAACCAATCAAAAATTTCAATACCACAATAAAAACATTTACAAATATCATTGATTGAAGTATAGTAAAAGCCAGCTCCAGCTAACACTTCTGGTCTCAATTTTCCTTTCCATTTTTTAAAAGTGGAAAGTCGTTTTTCATATGTTTTAAAATAACTGTTATCAATTTCTTTGTCAAAAGTTTCTAAGCACATTTTGTGAAAGACTTATGAAGACTAACTTTGGTTTCAAAAACAACAAATTTAAATACCTTATAATATCTACATAAATATATCTAAATCTTCATGTTCTGCATTCCATTGATACAAAGCAATATCTTGGTGTCCCCAAGCTAATGTATTAAAACTATAGGGAATTTTATACCGCTTATCATCTTCGGAACTCAAAGCCAATTTATTAATTAACTCTGTAAAAATTGTATGTTGTCTAGATCGAAAAACATACATTGAACAAAAGGTTTTAGAATGATTTTCAACAACATCTTTATAATGAATAAAATCCAACTGCTTTTTAATTGCACTTTTTTTAACACCTTTTGCTTTTTTTGTTAAACTGTTTTCCGTTTTAATACAATATGCTTTTGCTCCAGTACCAAAGAAAGCTGTAATGGGTTCACCAGCATATTCATCTTTGAATTTTCCTATAACTGACTTTGTAATAGGCATTTCATGAATATTATTAAATTCATAATTAGATGTGTCAAATTTGTGAATATTTTTTATCATGTCAGAATAAATATTTGGAGTTGTGACTTCTAAAATGAACGAATCGGTATCGGTGTATAAAAGTGAAATATTTTCCTGATAAAGAGGTTTTAAAAAATTATAAAAGAAATCATACATGACAGTTTTAGATATATCTAATATTGAGAAGCCTACATATATTGGTTTATTGTAAGTAACTTGAATCTTTTACATTTGAATAGCTACCAAGTTTTCAGAAAATATTGTTAAGTCCTTGAAATCTGGTTTTGCAATTAAATTCTCAGCACCATCTTTTCTTCTATTTTTTTCCCACTCTGTAACAAGTCTTACGTCAATTCTCCTATCAACATTTTCCATAGTCTTGCCATAAATACTATTATTTGCCAACTTGTAAGTATTACGATCAAATTCATTCTTTGAATCATTTCTTAATCTTGAATTCAAGTCTATATATTTTTTCAATCTCAATCAGATTGAGAAAACTGTAAAATTCTATGAACTTTAGTTAACTTGAGTCCATGTTCCAAACATTGTTTTAATAATTGATAGTGAATAACATATTTTGATTTATCATTTAAATTGGGTATTAATTTTATGCATTTAGAATTTGGCGGTTTAAAGTTTTCTGGACAAAACGGAAAATCGTTATGATAGGAATGTAGACTTGTAGGATATTCTAAATCAACTTCTAAAACATATCCCTTATTAGATTTTTTAGAAATATTCATAATATTTAAATCATTGATTTCTTTATCTGTTAACCAAACAAAATCTCCCGTTGGAATGTGCTGTGACATTGCATAACCATACAAATTTGTTGCATCATAATAAATTATGTATTTAGTTGGCTTTAAAGGATCAAAATTTAAAAGAAATGGGTTATTAGCTTCAGATTTTCTACAAATGCAAGAGCTCACACCACCGCGAACGCTTTTTTTGAAAAAGTGTATCATATCTGGATCAGTTAACAATTCTAACTCTATTCCAGTATAACGCAAACACGCCTCCCAGGATAAACCTGGAAAAGTGTAAAAATGAGCTGGATCGAGCTTATATGTGGATAAACAAGTGCTTCTAAAATTTTCAAAAATATCTGCCAAAAGTAAAGTATCAGAGAGTAAGTAAACGTCGGAGTATTGACCAAGAGATTCACATTTAAACAATTGCCAAACCTTTACAGCTCTTTGGTATTCTGCATCACTGATGTGCTCATCCGTTAAAGTATTATAAAATTGGTCTTTCTGAGGTAAAGTTGTTTCTTCTAATTTTAAATAATCATCAATATAACTGTAAGGAAATACACCTTTTTGCCGAATAAGTTTAAATCTTTCTTCATCATTGAAAATTTTTTTTATTTCCTTACATTGTTCATCTTTTAAGCTTTCAGAGAGTTTTGATAAAGAATGAGATAGAAATTGAAAAGAATCAATAAACCTTAATGATATATTTTTTTTCTTAGCCTTTTGTGTCTTTTTATCAAAATAGTTATCCACATGAATAAGCTTTTCAAATGAAATATATTTTTCCTTGTTTTGTGCGATAACTGTTAGTTGTTCTTTGTTTAAGCATAATTTTTTAAGAAATAGATGAGAATCATAATTACGCAAATTATGCAATATAACTGGAATAAAGTTAGGTATTCTGTAATTTATGTTGCAGAGTGAATGAGCTGGACCTCTATAAAGACCGGTTATATGACAATGATCTGCAACCCTGTCATTTAAAAGAGGTTTATTACAAATATGACAAACTTTTTCATAGTTATGATAAATTTTGTCCAGTTCGTTCAAAGGGATCATTTTTTTAGGAGCCTTTAAATATTTATTGTATATGTTATACACATCTCTTTCTAAAGAATTTATAAATAATGTATCACAATTTTGACCTCTATATTTTTCAAATTTAGAATAATTATCGTCGAAGGAATATTTAATGTAATAGGCAAATGAATGTGGAATATGTTCATATTGTTTTAAGGTGTATGAAGTATTAGGATTTTTATCAACATTCTCATTATTTAAAGGCTTTAAAATGCATTCAAAATCTGCATACACCACGAAAGGAACTTTCATTTGTTTATGATAATTTACAAATTTCAAAATATTATCATATGAATAGTTTCCAAACTTATCTTTTATTAATTCTTTAGAAGGTAGGTTAATTCGTAAATGATCACAATCATAGCTATTGTGTTGTAATAAATTGTCTTCTGTAGGGAAATATTGTAAACAACCATCGCAAATATATTTTTTTCCGTGATGTTTAGAAATTTGTGCAGAAACTAGTTTTGATAAATCTTTAATATAGCAATAATGAAAAGTTTTTTCATCATCATCACTTATTAACAATAAATTGACATGTTGATTTTTTTTATTCGATGAATAATAAAGTGGACCAATTACTTCATACCCCTTTTTAGGATTTATAATTTCTAATCCATATACATTAATAGAAATGTTATTTTTTTCTTCAAAAATCTTAATGTTCTTTAGCAACATTGGAAATTCTATACCTGACATATCCAAAACAGAAGAGTAGTGTGGGTAGGATGAAGTTTCAAAATCTAATCCGCGTGGTTGGTGAAGAGCAGACACAACTGCCCAGGCGAAGCAAAAGTTGTCATCATTCCTAATGTTGATCACAGCTTGACGTCTCTTGATCTCTTGAGGAAGTTCGATAAAAGATGAGGCTCTCAGCGGATTGTGCTTGTTAACATTAATTTCCAAATGAAGTAAATTCATCAAAGCCCATCCTGCAACGTAAAAATTAAAAAATTACTTTTTTTGTTGCTGTTGTAAAATCGAAAATAAATTCTTTACCTGAATCTCTTTCTGCAAATTCGTCAGCTTTCTGGTCAATAATGGTGCAGATTTGCTCTAACAGTTCTTTTTTCTGATATCCCTGGCAAATGACTTGGAACGGCGCATTAAAAGATTTGACATCATAGCTGTCGCTGCTGGGGTTAAAATAGAAACCGAACAGTTCCATATTTAGCTTGATACATTTATGTTTCTGCAGTTCTTGATCTATTAGATGTGCAATTTTGTATTCCAAATGTTGAAAATATTCTTTCACATTTATGAAGTTTTGGTGTGAGGAAATCCTATAACATATTATTCGTTCCCTGAATGCTGACTTGATAATTTCAACACCTTCCTCCAAGCCTATTTTGGACTTGTTCTTGTGCACACTAGATCGAAGATGTCCACCCCATAGACTTTGGTTTATATTTTTCTTGCATTTTTTACAATATTTTACAATATTTGTAGAATCTATATAAATTAAGAAAAAAATATTTTACAAAATATGACATCAAAAATAAAATGTTCTTACCTTTAACAAGCTTTGGTTTTTTCAACCAACTGTTGAGGTTTGTGGAATTTCCGTTAACATGTTTTTTAATATGTCGCAGTAAATTATCCTTTCTAGTAAAGACTTTATTACATGTTACACACTTATGCATTTCTGAAGTTTTCTGCATAATAATAATAATAAAATTAATATTGTGCAATTCTATTTAGTTATAGTCAAATTTTGAAAAAAGCAATTGCATTTTTGAAGTTCTTTGTATAATAATAAAATTAATATTGTGCATTTTTATTTAGTTATAGTCAAATTTTGAAAAAAGCAATAGAAATTAATTGACTTTATGAATCCATTTCTTCAAATGAGTCAACTAATTTGTCAAAGGCCTGTTTAACATAATTCACCGTACTTTCGTCTCCCTTTTTAATTGTGATTAAATTAGTTAAATTTTGAATAGCGAAACCCAGACACTTAAGGTTTGCTATTTGTTTTTTATTTTTTTTATTAATTTTAAATTTTTTTTTAATGATAAATGATGGTTTCGAAATTGAATTTTGTTCAACTGGTGAATTATTAGGAGAAATATCCGAAGTCAAATTTGCATCAATTTGTTTTTCTTGCGGATCAGAATTTACAATAGCATATGGTGAATTAATAGAAGATATAGCCGAATTTAAATTTTGATCAATTTGTTTTTCTTGCGAATCAGAATTTACAATATCATATGGTGAATTAGTAGGACAAATAGCCAAACTTAAATTTTGATCAATTTGTTCTTCTTCCGAATCAGAATTTTCACTAAACAAAAAGGGAGAGCAAATTGGTCTCGGAGAATTAATTGGCGATTTTAATGTTAAATAATTTGGATTAGATTTTTGAAAACAAACAATATCCTCATAGCTAGAATTTTGAGTTTCGTCAATGTCATTCAGTTCTTCAAGAGTTTGTTTAGTTTTTGTTGTAATTAAGTCCGTTTTGTTGTCAATAATGTCATTAAGATCGTCAAGAGTTTGTTGTTGAGTAGCTGTAAATAAATATTTTTCGTTGTTGTGTTTGTTGGCATTATTCTGAACTTGGCTATTGTAAATAATTTCATTCAAGTCCTGAATAGTTTGTTGTTGACTAGTTGTAAATACGTCTGTTTCATTGTTTTGTTGGTTTGCAAAATTCTGCATTTGAGTACATGTGTATAAGTCAAAGTCATTGTCAATTATTTTGCTACTCGATGCCAAAAAATTGTCCATTATGAAAAAAATCGTAATAACAAATAAAAATGCCACAAATGTACATAAAAATGTCACCAATATATATAAGAATTAAATCTTGCCAAATAAAAATGTTAGAAATAAAAATAAAAATTTACCAAATAGACACAATGTAAACACCAGAAAACTCGCGAGCTCTGCACAGTGTGAATGCAGAAATCAATTGCATTCGTCTCTTCGCTGAGGCGATTTTATATGCAAAAGTTAATCACATGTGTCCTACTTAAAGTTGAACGACAATCTCTAAAAACCACTTTCCCAAGCCGACCAACAACCTTACCCCCCTCCCCCCCCTTCCCCCTCCCCCCCCCCGGACCCCTGAATTTCCGAGACTAAAATCCCGGTTCCCCAATTTCGGGCTAACCTCTTCAGGTTAAGTTAAGTTAGGTTAGGTTATGTTAGGTTAGGTTAGGTTAGGTTAGGTTAGGTTAGGTTAGATTAAAAAAGAAGAAAAGGAAAAAGGAGAAGGAAAGAAAAAGAAGAAGGAAGGAAAAAGGAGAAGGAAGGAAAAAGGAGAAACATATAAAAAAGAGAAAGAAGGAAGGGAGAGAAAGAAGATAAGGTGAGGGTGAGGGGGGTTTAAGGGGGGTTGGCGGAGCGGGGAGGGGGGCAAAGCCCCCCCCCCCGAGGAAACTGACAGGGAAAGGGACAGCGAAAAAAGAAACAAAAAAAAAAAAAAAAGTATTGCAGGTAGTAAAAGTGGTGGTTGATGGGATATATACTTAAGAACATCCACTCGACGATCATACAGTATCATTCGCTGTAATATCAGTTGTCGATATTATTTTATAAGCTATAACCAAAATTGTTTTTTATCAAATATATCTATCTAAATCTAAAGCTCCTAACGATGGCCGAAAATATGATTGTAAACGCTGACCAAATTGAAGAAAATAATGTGGAGAACGCCGCTCAAATTGAAGAAAGAAAAGAAATTTTTATTAACTTGGAAGGCGATTCCATCACTTATAAACATTCATTTTTGGACAAATCATCTAGGCTTGTTAGAAGATCATTCTTATGTAACATCGACATTAATTATATTGAGGAGGAAGAAGAAGAGATGGAGGAAGATGATCAGGAAATTGACGAAGGAGTGGACATGGATGGACAACTGCTAAATTTAGGAACCGAGGCTGACGTAAAAGTAAGCAAGTTTAGGGCTAGTGAATTATTTAATAATTTTGAAGAAAAAGATGTATGTGTTATACAAAGCTACTCTAAAATTGAAAGTCGAAGACTAGGAACATTTGCTATTTGCCTTCCTTGTAGTGCAATTCACATGAGATATTTACGGAGAGGGGAGTCCGATCATGTGAGCTGCCACTACAAAAGAGCTTATGTTGTTAGTGCTTCTGATTTACATTGTGCTATTTGTAGGATACATCTTTTTCTACTAATTCCTGAACATGCTTGCTTTTACTGCAATAAAAATGAAAAAAAAGAGATAGAAGATTATGTTGTTAAATATTAATAATAAACATAGTTTGTAAAGGTGATGGGTAGATTATTTCAACAATATTAATTTTAAATATAGGTTATAAACGTAATGGGTAGATTATATCAAAAATATTAATTTTAAACATAAATTGTAAAGATAATAAGTAGAATACGTCAACAATATTAATTTTAAAAAATGTCAACTGTTACTATAAGCGGTTATATATTTTCATTGCTATATGCAAAATACTTCTTTTTATTCTAACATCTGACACTGTATTTGTAAATGAAATAGCTAATCATATGTAAAAAAAAAAGTGTCGATTATGTCAACTGCCACTAGAAGCAGTCATATATTAGCATAACATTTTGTTAACGCTTGTTTTTGTATTCAATTGAGTTTTCTCTTACTTGATGCAAATTATATTAATATTATTAGTATAATTAAAAAGTAGTAGATTAGGCTATGCCGGTCCGACAATCAAAACCGTCATTTTTACATGTAAATTCCCATAAGAAAATTTAAGCTTCCATTTGCAAAAGTGGTGCCATTTTAGGGCGTGGCACTTTTTGTGTAAACCCATAACAATTGTTTTGTTATGTAATGTGAAAATTAGTATGTATTAAAAAACTTGTTAGATCATTGTTGTCGTTTCAATATAGGAAAAGGAAAAAATGTGTGTCAATTATTATATATATTTACATTTACTTTTTTTTACAAAATTATTTGTTACCAGAGTTTTCACAAACACAAATTATAAAAAATATTATCCTCTTTTTAAAATTACAACAAAATGATGTCTAATTACATCTTTGAAGATTTGTACCAAATAGTAATATCTAGTGCGACATACAGGACAATTGTTTACCATTATAGAACAACCATTTTCATCATTCCATCTTAAAATACATTTTAAACAAAAAATGTGGGAACATGTATTTGGTCTACATGAATCATAATATTCGATTATTTCAAAACAAATAGCACAAAACACTTTTTTCTCTTCACTCTCAGTTTTATTCAAATTTTTTAAAACAATCCCATTATTTTCTTCTCGAACTAATGGTATATTTTCTTCTTGAACTCCTGGTATAATTTCTTCGAGGCTAATTGTCTGAAGCGGAATGGATCGATTTCTTTCTCCAACTGATTCACTCATTTTATTTTAATATTATTAATAGATTTATTCAACAGATTTTTTTTCTTTTAACAGTCACTCGTACCTTAACATACTAAAATGATCTTGATGCACCTATTTATAAGACTTAAGAATGCAAAATCAAATGTGGGAGAACAAAGAGAAAAAATTAAAAAATATGATGCGAATGAGAATAAAAGGGGAGGAAGTTAAGAATGAGGGACATGAGAGAGAGGAAGAGGAGGAGGAGGAGGCGCTCCCCTATTATAACTACTATTAAATACTCATCAAAAATAGTTCTAAAATGTTTTACTATTAGGTACTGTCCATACTTCAAATTTTCTAGTGTTCACATTAATTTTCAGCCAATATCTCACTTTCGACACGAATTATTACTGTTCTGTTTATAATAAACACTTCTGTTCAATATCAACTTTATTAAATACTAATTACAAAATAACATGACTAACTCTTCTATTATAAGACAAAATCTAAATCATTGACACCCCATTTGACACACACCGACATTTTGTTACGTCACATTAAATTCCTACTAGTTTATCCCTATATCACTTTTAATTTAAAGTCCATTGAATAAGGTTTTTGTATGTTGATTTTTTTAAAAGATTTATTTGGTCGCCATTTTGTTTTATCGTTCTGAATTCGTACCACAACTTTTCCAGTTTATCTCTACTTAACAAAAATGGTTCTAGAATTTGTCACTATCAGGCACTGCACACACATTTTCTAATGTTCACACTCATAATTAGTCAATATCTCACTTCCGAGTCCAATTGATATGGGTTCTTTTTATAATAAACATTTCTGTTCAACAACACAACCTTATTAAATAATCAACAAATATAGTTCTAAAATTTGTCACTATCAGGTACTGCTCATACTTCAAATTTTCTAATGTTCACACTAACTTTCAGTCAGTATCTATTTCCGACACCAATTGTAACGGGTTCTCTTTATAATAAACAATTCTCATCAACAGCACTAACTTTATTAATTACTAATTATAACATGCTAACTCTTCTATTATAAGACTAAATCCAAATCTTTGACACGCACAGCCACATTGATTTAAAAAAAATTATTTGACCCCAATTTTGTATCATTAATTTGAATTTGTACCACATCTTTACCAGTTTATCTCTATAACACACTTAATGCGCGAATTTAAGATTAATCTAATAAGTAGTTTTTTCAAGCTAATTTTTTTAAATATTTTTTTAGGCCGCAATTTTGTTTCGCCATCTTGAATTCATACCACAATTTTAGATATCTCTCTAACACACTTGCACAGAATTTGAAAGTAATCTAATAAGTAGTTTTTTCAAGCTGATTTTTTATCGATCCATTATATTTTTCGGGCTGAATTTTTAAATATTTTGTTAAGCATTAGATTCGTACCAAAAATTCGCCAGTTGATTCCTACAGAATTCTTGATTTTTGTGCAAAATTTGAGATAAATTGGGTAAGCAGTTTTTTAGTAATAATTTTGTAAACAATTCACTAGGCCGCCATTTTGTTTTGCCGTATTGGATTTTTACCGAAATGTTAACCAGGTCATCACCATATGACCCTTAATTTTTAACTAAAATCAGTCAAATAGTTTTTTGTGATTTTTTCATGATTACAATACTTCCCTGTTAGGATGGAAAAGTTCAGAACTAGTTTCAATAATAATTAATAACAATAGTAATAATAACTCTACTCAAACAAAACTATTAACAAGATTCATACATACATATTTTTAGGCATCTAGGGACGTTAAAACGTGAAGATATGTAAAAAATCCTGAGAATGATTTTTTCACGATTACCAATATAGATATATCTGTACATTAAGGTTTAACCTACTATAAATAATTTAGATGCCACATTAGTTTATGTCTACTGACAAAAGCGAACAGCAGTATAAAATACAATCAATAAATAATAGAAAAACATAATAATAAAAAAAGGAATCCAGGTCTAATGTAAGAATTAATTAGACAGGTTAATGTTTAGACTAATTTAGAGGAGAAATAGATACTCTTTAAAAAATTTTTTAAACAATCAAGGGTTATTAGGGATGTATTTATAAATTGCAGAAGAGTTATATGTAATAGTCTATTACATAACCAGTGTTAAAAGTAGTAGTTTTCAAATGAAGAAGTATGTCCTTCGAGTTTGAAAGTGAAAAATCTGAGACGAGTAATGTACACTATTTTTCCTATGACCACTCAAAATTTTCAGTAGAATGATTATATTTTATATTTTGTATATTTCAACACTAGTGTTCAAAAAATTCTCACCCGTTATGTCAGTGTTGAAATTTTTTTTTAATATGCATGGGATATAATATGGCACTTTCTAGTCCAGTTAACAGTTGGTTTTTTGTCGATTTCGTAAGTGGTGGTAGGAAAAAGATGTTTCAAAAATGCTGTTTTATGAATTGGCGGTGTTAACTAACCCCTAAAACGCAATTAAGATTGTGAATATCATGTCATCAGATATATAAAAAGAATTTCAAAAAACTTACTGTTATTACGGTGACTCCAATCAGTATAAAACAGCCAGTGACAGCAAAAAGCCTATCTAGAACCAGATTCGGTGACAAAATAAAACATTCTTTTACAGGTCATGTATTATTCTTTCGATAAATACCTAAATACTGACTTCAGTTATTAACAGCCATTATATATAATTTGTTTATTGTATATTAGTGCTTTTTTTTAGAATTTTGGTGTTATGTGTATAGTATGGTTAATGTGGTTTTGTGTTTAATTTAATTTTATTTAACCAAGTTTTTTTGAATTTTTTTGACATATTGATTATGTACCTAAACAAATATTTATCTATCTAATCATGTCCAAATCTAAATAATGTCTACGGAGTGTTCCTCTAACTTTCATTTAATTTCATTTTCACTATTTTGTAGAAATTTTGCCTATTATATTTTCTTAATTACAGGTCCTGGTATGGGACGTTTAGAGTCGACTCAGAAAGTATTTGAGAAAATAATTGCACTCTGTCGATCTAAAAACAAACCGCTACTAATTGACGCTGATGGTCTATTTTTTATCTCTCAGAACCCGGATATCATAAAAGATTATCCAGTTCCAGTTGTGTTGACACCTAATAAAATGGAATTTAGAAGAATTGTTGGAGAAAATCAAGATGATGTACCTAAAGTAGATCAAGCAAGAAAATTCTTGGAAAGAGTTGGTCCAAACATCACAGTGTTCTGTAAAGATGCTGAGGATGAAGTTATTACATTGGGAAAGAGTATTAAGGTTGGTGCTACTTAAGTCCCCACTGAAGTGGGTTTCGATAAAAGGATCAACTTAAACTTGCTTTTTTATATATAAAAAAATGTTAGTATTAAGATTGTTTCGAATCTGTGTCTATTGTGTGGAAGGTCAGCATCTTTTTATTATATATAGTTGAGATTTACCAAATTGTGATCCCACACTTGAATTCATTCAGTTTGCTAAAGACAATTACATTATTGCATTGACTTCTGACAAAGCAATTATTTATTACAAAACAGACTTGGGGAAGCCCAACATGACCCTTGGATAAGTTCTCTACAAAACAAAGTAAAGCTGTATTCGACCACCTATAGATTTCGGAATGATATGATGCACAGATGTGAAAAACAATAAACCGGACTGCTTTTGTAAACTGATCCCAAAAAATTAAGTATATCTTTGACATACCCCTAACTTCAATGTTTTGTATCTTTCTTAGAACACAACTTCTTTTAATCTGTAATTCGAAAATAAAATTGTCTTTTACAATAATCGTTTTCAAAGGCTGTAGATTGAGCAAATGACAATATACAGGGTATGTGAAAACTTTATTACACATATTTATAACAAAATTTAGTAATACTATTACTAAATTTTGTTATAAATATGTTCACATTTGCAGGGTTATAAAGTAGACATGGACAGTGACCCATTGTTGTCTGCTGATCAGCATCACCCAGCTTTGGTAGCGAGTCTGCCTCTAAGAAGTGAATGTGAGCAAGTGAAAAATACTAAATTTAATTATAAAAGAGCAAATTTTAACAATGTGTATATTTTAATAAAAAATCAAAATTGGCAGTCTGTATATAACCATGAAGATGGTGATGATGGTATTAATGAATTTTATAGAATTTTTAAAACAATATTTAGCAAGTGTGTTCCTCTCGCTACGCAGGTAGGAAGATACTTTCCGGTCTGGTATAACAGAAATATAATAAAATTAATAAAAGAGAAAAAATCTACTATAAAAAATATAAGAAGACAAGGTCGATTTATTGGTTTGAAGAGTATAAAGGAACAAGAAAGCTATTAAAACCAAAAATTAATAATGCATACAATAATTACATACCTAGAATGGCTGGAAGTGTGTATGAAAATCCAAAAGGTTTTTGGTCCTATGTAAAATCTCAAAGAAGTTATGAAGTTATTCCATGTAAAGTTAATTACAATAAGGAAATTTTTAAAGGTACTAAAAATATAGCTGATGGCTTTTCTTTATTCTTTAGTTCCGTTTTTTCTCCTAAAGAAAATATAGCACAAAATCAATTTCCATCTAAAGTATACTTTTGTGACCAGCAGGTTTCAGAAGTCAAAGTGAGAGCAGCAATTAAAAGGTTAGTAGTAGGCCATTGGACCAGACGGCTACCCGCATATGCAATTAAGGGATGTGGTGATTTATTAATGCTATCTCTACTATACATTTTAATCTTAGTATGGCAACTTCTAAGTTTCCAACCACCTGGAAGATGAGTAGTACCAGTATTTAAAAGTGGTGTTCGGCACTGCATATGTAAATATCAACCAAATAGCATAATAAATGCAATATTTAAATGATATGAAATTATCTTATTTGATAGAATATACAGGGTGTAATTTAATTGATGGCTGATATGATTTCTTAGCTTATTTAAGAAAGAAAGGTTCATGTAAACATACGTCCTAAACCTCTCAACTTTTGAGCTACAGGGTGTTAAAGTTTTAAAAAAAATTCGTTTTCTTAACATAACTTTAATACTGTTCTTAGTATTTTCATAAAATTTGGCACGCATCTACTGAGCACCAATAGGCATTTTTTGATGTATAATATTTTTTAATATTTCTACCAGTGGTGTCCGTACGGGATGTAGACTGAAGATTTTTCTAAAAAAATATGATACGTCACTGCTTTTTCCGGAAATGAAAATTATTTTTGAAATCCTCATTTACTTTGCAACAAATTTAAATTCTTGACATGTTTTCGTCCGACGAGAATAAAAACAATTTTCATGCATGACAAAATCTCTAAAATCTAATGGTAATGAAAAATTCGTTTTCGACTCAATACTCAAAATAATACTTACTAATACATTTTTTGTATTAAACTTGAATTGTAGTAGTGGCTGTTTTTATCGATTAACTTTAATTAAATAAAAATTAGACAAAAACACATCTTACCTACAAACTGCCACATGAGATTTTAGCGATTTTGCAATGCATGAAAACTAAAAAAAAATCTTACAAGTTTTAACAACTTCTATGCATAAAATAAACTAATTTTTAATTTAATTATCACATTAATTGTTGAAAATGTCCTCCTTCTGCTAGAATACAGGCTTCAATTCTATTTCTCATGGATTGGCGAACCCTTTCAAAAATTCCAGGAGTATTTCTTATGGTTTGGCAAGAAAGTAAAATTTTTTGCCTTAGTTCTTCTACAGTTTGAACCGGTGTAGTATAAACTAAAGTCTTGAGGTGCCCCCACAAAAAATAGTCTAAACTATTTAAATCAGGGGACCTGGGAGGCCAAGATTGAGTTCCTCCACGTCCTATCCAGCGATTGGTTAACGCTTCATTTAGAAATCGCCTACCATGAATGCTAAAATGTACAGGTGCACCATCATGCATGTCCCACATTTCTTCTCTTAATAAAAGAGGGACATCTTCGAGCAAAATTGGCAAATCGTTTTCAAAAAAGTGGCGGAAGAACGGTCCTATGCGGAAATCTCCAACTATTCCAGCCCACACATTCACGGAAAACTGCTCTTGATGATGAGCCTCAGTAATTGCTTGTGGGTTTTCTTCTGCCCATACATGATTATTATGGAAATTTCGAATGGAATTGCGGGAAAAATTAGCTTCATCAGTAAAGAGTATTTTGTTATCAAATATAGGATTTTCAGCAAGTTTTTCTAAAAACCATCGGCAGAAATTTAAACGCAATAGAAAATCACGCGGCAGTAGTGCTTGAACCATTTGAATATGATATGGGTATAGTAAATTGTCAACAAGTATTTTCCAAATAAGAAAATGGGAAACATTTAGCATTAACGCAATTTTCCTAGTACTTGTTTCTGAATGTTCCTCAATTGTGTTCAAAACAGCTTCCTCTAATTCTGGTGTTCTCTCCGTGCGATGTGCCCCTTTGGAACTATTGCCAATGCTAAGATTCCCAGTTACATGTAGTCTTCTGTGTATTTTTGAAAACATTCTGGCATCGGGAATGATACGATCTGGATACCGCTCTTGATATATCCGCCTAGCCGTAAACGCATTCCCGTCAGCAAGTCCGTAGGTGAAATGCGTATCTGCTAACTCGGAATTTGTAAATCTTTACATGATTTACTTATTTTCTTTTTATTATTGATTAAAGAAATTTTCACAATGTACAAAACCGCAACTTTTATGAATACTTGTCAAAATAAGCCCACAACGTAATTGATCAAATGTCATTATTTTAGAAACAAAATAGGCCACCAGCCTACTAGTTTAAAATAATTTCGTTATACCACAAATGCATTAAAACAATTTTTATTTTTTTACGAGAAAACAGTGCGTCGGACGAAAAAAAGTTAAAAAATTAAGTTTGTCGCAAAATAAATGAGGATTTCAAAAATGATTTTTAATTCCGGAAAAAGCGGTGGCGTACCATATTTTTTTTTTTAAATCTCCAGTCTACATTCCGTACGGACGCCACTGGTAAAATTATCAAAAAATCTTCTACATCAAAAAATGCCTATTGGTGCTTAGTAGATGCGTGCCTAATTTTATGAAAATACTAAGAAAAGTATTAAAGTTAAGATAAGAAAACAATTTTTTTTTAGAACTTTAACACCCTGTAGCTCAAAAGTTGAGAGGTTTAAGACGAATATTTACATGAACTTTTCTTTCTTAACTAAGCTAAGAAATCATATCTCGCATTTTCAGCCATCAATTTAATTACACCCTGTATAATGAAACCAAAAATGTTATATCCTCACACCATAATGGGTTTCTTCCAAAAAAGTCAACATTAACAAACCTCGTCTCTTTTGTACAATATCTGCACGAGGCAATTAATAGAAAGACCCAGGTTGATGTGATCTTTACTGGAGAAGGCATTTTATAAAATAAGACATACTATAATTATATCTTCTTTAAGAAAAATGCATGTACCCAACAATATAGTGAGCATTGTTCTATCTTACCTGTCTGACAGACAACTATGTGAAAGTAAAGGGTGCAAAATTAAATATATATGAAAGTCACTCATAATCATTGCTATTAATGACATATGCCAGGCTGTGAAGAATGCTAAAGTTCTAATTTTTGCGGTTGATTTAAAACTGTTTTTAGAAATTTTAACTACTGATGATTGTATATGTTTGCAAGAAGATATGAATAAAGTGTGTGAATGGTATGTTCAAAATGGTTTTGTATTAAATGCCAAGAAATGTGTATAACATATTAAAGCGCGTTGAAAGACATAAAGATTTGAGAGTGCTGATTGACAATACAAATTAATGATGCTTACGAAAGAAAGAGATTTTTTGTCAGGTCAACATAAAATTTAGTATTGACGTTTGTCTTAAGCAATTTAATTCCCATTGTTTTGCCCAAACTGGAGCATGGAATTGTAATCTGGGCACCACAATATGTACGGATAAAAGCCATTACACATTACAACATTAGAAAACAAAATTTTTTATTTATTATTTGGTAGACTTAGGTATAACCTTTGCATATCTAATTAAGAGGAAAAATACTTTGTTTTGCTCTTTTACTTTTTTGCAAATTTTGTTTTTATTATGTAGGATGTATTTAAAAATATTTTCGAAATGAAGTTCAATTTTAAATGTTATATTTAATAGATTAAACTTTACTTTTGGTAATTTATTATACAGGATTTTATTTATTGTGAAAGACTTAACCATTTTTGTACAGATGCAGTTAAAATAGAGAAAACATAGACCCCTGTATTTCTTAAAAATTTAATTATAAGTATTACTAATAACATAACAAAAAAAGCGAAACTTAAACAAACTAATAAGGCGTTATTTCCCTTTGTTTTCTACGACATCCCTTATTCGGCACGGCATGCTTTGAACTAAATTGTCAAATTTATCTTGATCTGAAGAAAGCGTCTCACAATTCCGGAAGAATATCTCGTGGATCGGCACCATTCGGAACCGGAGGTTAACTCTCAATAACTGATATCCCAAGCAGGTCCCAAATCATGCATCATGCTCAATGCAGTTCTAGTTAAGATGCAGCGACGGTTAAGGCAACCGTCCTATGTCGGGGTTCTCTAGATGTTTCAGAGCTATTTTCGCTCTATTCGACCAGCTTTGTCATCCAGAAATTTAATTCCTGGTTCTAAATTCCAGCAGAACAATGATCAATGATGCCTACTGTATAAATTTGTCTATTTGTGCCACAATCACATATGTAGTACTGCGTTCTATCTCCCAAAAAATATTCCGCTCTATACCATTACAGAGCCACTCCTGCAATGTATGCATGAACTTCTTGTACATATCTATCGTTTACTCTAGCAGTCCGAGACCTCCATAGACTCGTGCCGATCTTATGTCAGTTAACAGCCCAAACCGGCTCTCATTAGAAAATAACACGTAGTTCCATTCTACTTCCCAGTTAATCCAAAACTTTAAAGATTTTTCTATTTGTTACTACAGACACCCTATAATGAAGTAACAAAGTACCATTCAACATGCTAAACATAAGATCTAATATTTAACTCCATTCTAAAAATATCCCTATATAGATATCAGTAATAAAATTCAAATTTTAATTTCTGTTTAAGACTGTTTTCTTTTTAGCTATGTAAAAGTGGTACCTTGTTCTACCAAACAATAAAAGCAAATTTTATTGTTTTCCAATTTTCACAAAAATACAACAAAATACAAAAAAATACAAATTAATTTTGTTATATGTGCAGAGACATTTTCACACACCCTGTATATTGTGATTTGGTCAATCTAAAGCCTGTGTAAATGATTATTATAAAAGACATAGCTGTATATAGAATTTTGAACGCTGTCGGTTGCCGCCATTGTGTTGGTAAAAACAAAAATGGGTCCAAACAAATGTGCAGCACTTCCCCGCGTACACTATGTACATCAGTGGTTTTCTATAGTGAAGTTTATAGCCAAAAAATATAATAATTTTGGCGTATTTTGCCGTTTTGGTAAAATATGTATGTCATTTATTAAAATTTAGCAGTTTACAGCCTTAAAAAAACCTAAAATTTCAAATTTGTTTTTGGGGAATTTTTTTTATCCCTTTAGATTACCCTTTTATAAAGAAAAAAATGCTAATATATGCTGAAAAAAAAAGAAAATAAATTTGCCCTGGTTTACAGTTTTTTAAAATGCTAAGTAACATGCAAATAAAAAAATATTTGCATTTTTTAAGGGACTTTTGTATCCCCTTGGGCTACCCCGTATAGTGAAAAAAATGTTTTATATACAAAACTAACTGCTTTGAAAAACTTTTCGTTTTATGGAGGTTGTTTCATATCTCTAGAGCAATCCAAAATAATAAAAAAAATGTGTTTATATACCTACACAAAAATAAAAAAAATTGAGGTGTTTCAGAGTTCGTTAACAAAAGCTAAATGGTCTTGAAATAATTTTTGTCATTTTTCACGGACGTATTTCATTGTCCTAATATAAATTAACATAAACAATAACAAAATAAATTGTTATTGTTTCACTGTTTTTAAGCGTGCTAAATGCTTTTAGTTTCTTTTTTATTTTTAGGTGGAGATGTCATCCTTGTATAGTTGAAAAAATAACTTTATATACAAAAAATAAATAAATTTGTCGTGTATAACTGATTTCTAAACAAGTAAGCTTCTGAAATACATTTTTTTATTTTCGGGTGGCTATATTATCCACCTGCCTCCTTCATTAGGGCTAACCCGTATACAAAAATTATTTTGTTAAAAAAAAATAAAATAAATTGAACAAAGCATCAAGTATCTACGCCAATGGTTTCTAAATTTTTTTAATCTCAAAACACTTCCCCAAACTATTTCTGTTTTTAATTTGACTGTTGCCTTCCGGGTTCCCAAAATATAGTTATTTTATGTTTTATACGCCCTGAAAATATCGAAGATCTATGCCCATGATACTCAAAATCTAATCCCCGCGAGACACTGACCTAGTCTATTTTTGATGCTAATTTAAAAATAGTCGGTTAGACCGTTCTCAAATTATCGTTCGCGCAAATTTTGTTCAAATACATCTTTTTTCTAAAAATATGTTTTTTCGATTCCAATACCACTTTTTAATCAAATCAACACTGAGAATTTTTTTAGTTCAATATCGCTATATCGCCCTGTCTAAAAAAAAAAGAAACAGCATTTTCCTCTTCTATCTTTCAAAATTAAAAACATTTTTTGCACTATTTTTCAAGTAAAACTTTCTATAAACTCTCTATAAAGTTTTTAGTTTTTGTCAAATTTTTAAAAAATCTCATATGACGAAGACTTTACTGGTCGCATTCTATATTGAGAAGGATGGGAGTGCCCTTACCAAATACCGTTTTTCAGAAAATATGATAACTAGAAAGAATTGTGAAAAACATTAAACCTACTGGTGATCTGTCTGGGCATGAATTCACGAGTTACCCCAATATAAGCACAACCCTAAAAGTTTTTATTTTTTTTTGTTGTGGTTTCCTTTTGTGTGTAAGTAACTGTAATCTCCTTTTGTGTGTAAGTAACTGTAATCTGAAATGAATGAGTGATTATGTATAATATTTTAACTCCATTAGATTTTTTATTTTAAGTTTTAAGAAAACATTCTATAGTTCGAATGGAGAGTGGCTCCATTCGAACGCAGAATAGGAAGATTTGAAAGTATCAAATGCCGTTATTTTCAGAGCAAGAATAGAAGTAGAAGATTGAGAATCAAAATAACATCAAAAACGTCACTACATAAGAATCTGTTTTGATTTACCTTTATTAAGTGTGGTTCTGGCAACGCAAAAATATTAAAAATATACAATTAAAGATATGTTCCTATGAGAATTACGTTGATACGCTGATTACAGACACAAAATAGATTTTTGTTACTATTTCACTAGAGTACTTTATACCAAAATTCCTTGGCGACGAGCTGCTCTCTACTGACAAAACGAGTAATCTTGACAAAATCAACATGACAAGACAGAAAAAATTAGTAAGTAAATATGTTGTGATCATTGTTTATTCTTCTCTTGAAATAGTCATGTCGAATCCCACTCGAGAAAAAATTTTGCAAGAAAAATTTTTCTCTTGTGATATTCAAGGTTGTTGTTTTTTGGCACTCATGACATGATTTTTACCAAAACCGATTTTGTTAAAAAGGTCTTTCGTGAAATCGCCTTACAACAAATTTTTATAACAATCGAAAAACAAATACCTACCAATTTTATTTTCAATATGCGCGGCTTCCATGTAGCAACGACTAGCTTCAGAAGTAGTGATTTGTTTGGTCTTTCATAAGAAATAGTAAGGTTCATTCTCAAGTGCAGTAAGTGCAAGAGGCCAACAAAATTAATAAAAAACTGAGGAATGCTTCAAATTTAAATCTGAAATTTTTTAAACAAATAATTCAATTTTTTTAGAATTGCCAGTTTCTCTTCATAATCCTTTTTTCTTCTAATTTTTAGATTTCAGATGATTAAAAAAATGATCCTTGTATTACAAAATTAAATATCAATGTATTTATTGTTATTATTATTCGTCTGTTAACAAATTAGGAATAGTTTTTCTGATTTTACTCACGAGAGGAGACGAGACGAGAGAAGGTCTCTCTAATCTCTTGGCATTCTCGACGAGATGAGAGGGCACTTTTCTCTCATATCACGAGACGATAAAAGGTCTTCTCTCGTCTCGCGGCATCACTGGTTAAGAAACAACGGTTATGGCATATTTTTCAATAAAATTATCAAGCGTACAGAACTTTCTGGGTGCTAAATGACATTTTTTTTATGACAGCATAAAGTAATTAAAATATTTACTTAAGGCCTGAAATTTTGTTTGTATTGGTTGAGAAACAACGGCGTTGGTATATTTTTTATAAAATCCTCTAGAGTAAAGTAAATTAATTTAAATATTCCTTTTTACGGCAGAATAAAGCATGTATATTGTATATTTTAGGTTTGAAATTTTGTTGGTATTGGTTCAGAAACAACGGTGGTGCAACATTTGTTTATAATATTCTCTAGAGGTACCTAGGGGTGAAGTTAAATATTTTTTTTAATGGCAATATAAAGTACTACTGATATGTATTACAAGCATACATTTTTTTGTCGATTAAGTTATAAATAATCATGACAGATGCTTTTCAATTCTAGTCAGCAAATTATTTCTTTCCGATGCTACAGTCCCTGAAAACAAAAAAAAAATGTTTTCTCAAAAGCATTTAGTTTGTTCAAAAAAAAAAGGTGAACGTCGAATATCTTTTTGTATAAAAAAACTAGTATTGGCATGCGCGAATATTACCAAAGGAAGGGGAATATTTGATTTGTAATTTACCGGTAATTTTCTCTGAAAGAAAAACATTCGTTGACAAATGTGATGAAAATCTAATGTTATGTGTTCTTGTAATTGCCAAAGGGCATAGGTTCACCAGTATCATTTTAAAACGATGCATTTAGAACTTGTCATAGACTAGTTGTCATAGTTCTATTAGTCTTATTATTATGTGTTACATTCTTAGTACAGTTAGATATATACATAAACATGGCTATCCGTCGTTTTTTATAACCTCAATATATTACCATAACATTTACCAATATGTTTACAATAACCTAATAACTAATGATAAATGTTTCCGGCTAATTTACCATTGAAATTATTACACCATTAAATCCTACAGCAATAATAATAATATATTTTATATTCTTTCAGTATACCTTCCCCGAAAAGGAAAAGAAATGTGTTCTTATATATTTTGTCCATTATTATTAGCTATTTTTTTTGTGCATCTATACTTAGCTATTTTTCTCCTTAACTTCTAACACCCTAGATGACCTTTAAACAGTGGTTCCAGTTTATTATCTGCACACTTATTTTGTATAAGATACCCTATCGCGTACATTATAACTAATTTCTGTACATTTATCATCAAATTTATGTTTTTGCTTAGTTTTCGATACTAGTTATTTTTCGCATCTTTCCATGATGTTTGTAATCTTAACTTTAACTAAATAAGATAATCATCAAAATTGTATATCGGATCGACAGACTTATCTACGTTAGTAGGAATTCTATTTGGTTTCCCAAAAACTAGTTCATATGATGTATTATTCAAAGAAAAACACCAATACGAGAACCATATCGCTCCAATTGTTCGTTTCTTTTGGAATTTGGATTCGGAGATATGTACGAAGCTGTTTATGGGAATTCTCAAGAGCACCTATTGTTTCATATTTTATGCTGTGGATCCTGTGTGTTGAATATTTAGCAATATGCTCGCTTCTCTAAAGGCTGCTAAAAATGGTGTACCTTGGTTTTAGTGCAATGAGAGATTCTATTCAATTAGATATCAAAACCATAAATATATGGTTAAAGCTTTAAATAAACACATACAAATTGAAAAACATACTATCGACTACGGCAACGTTAAAATACTTACTAAAGAAACAAAGTAGCCATTGAAAAGATGTTAGGAATCATCCTTTTTTTTTTTTTCAAAAATAATAATTTATGTTTTTTGTTTTCTTTCATACCTATATACCAAATTTCAACTGTATCAGTTGACTTAAATTTTTTCAGTCTACTGCCTTTTCACCTAGCCATCTAAATGTTAGGAAACTGTTTCTTGCCATTGAAAAACAAATGTCATATTGGCAAGTAAGATAAATCAGACTTTTGAACTTTTTTATAGTCATTTTGCATTATTTTTCAAGCAAAAACTTTTTGCCAGCTCAAATTTTATTTAAGTCATTTATTTTACAATGCGGACTGTACTGGTTACACTGTATATATACAGTGTGGCCCAGATTGGGTATACATGTATGGGTATCTTGGAAACTATAAGACATATAACATTGTTTAAGTGGAGAATGCATTGAGTAGGCCATTGAATGGCCTACTCAGTGCCATTTTGCGAACGATTTTATCTTTTCGTTTTTGAAATTTTTTGAAAAAACTAAAAAGTTGCGTTTTCGAAAAAGTACTATATTTTTTTATTTCGAATATTTCTAAAATCTGTAAAAACATTATTAGGACACTTTTTTGCGCGACATGCATTCACGTATTCAGTTTTTTATTATGACGTTTCGGTTCTGACATACTATCATCAACTTCTTTTTTTCTTATGATGTATAACATTTTATAAGAATATTTTATTTTAATGTCAAAAAACGACAAATTTAATTTTTCGCTGAGCTGGACATGACTGCGGGGGACATTTTAACGTACTAAACAATAATTGCTATGGTAATTCAGCGCTATTTAAATGATTTTATTGAAAAAAAACATTGATCTGCCAAAACTTTGAATTTAACTTATTATTTTGTGTGTATTTAGTAGTTTTCGTTGTGAAAAAAACTTTCCCATAAATGTAATAGAAAAACAAAACTTGCCTCCACCAGTTATTTGGAACTGTATCCTGAGAGGCCACAGCCAAATGTAAGACTATTCGCCAGGCTTGTCACGAACATAAAAAGTTATGGAAGTTTTGAAGAACCAACGCCAAAAAATTATCAGAAGGATAGGCAAGCCCGTGATGATATCATTAAAGAATATATTAATGCGAACCCGACGTCGTCGACCCGAATAGCTGCAAGAGATTTACTTATACCAAGAAGTACTATTCAGAAAGCCCTCAAAGGAAGTAATTATGCGCGTATAAGCTTACAATTTTTCAAGGTTTAAGAGTAACAGACTACCCAAGGCGATTACAATTTTCAAACTGGTTTCTAAGGCAATCTCAAGAAATACCCAATTTCAGCAAGAAAATGATTTAGACTGACGAAACGTTTTTCAGCATCTGCGAAATATTTAACAGGCATAATCATTTTTGGGCTACTGAGAATCCTCATCAGTGACTCAACATCGGCTACAAATAAAATTTGAATTTAATGCATGGTGTGGCATGTACAGTAAGTTAATCACCCGATCCGCAAAAGTATTCTAAAGTCAAATATTATAATTTGTTTTTCGATAATCGCCTTATAGGACCATTTATTTATAACCATACACTAGCAGGCTAAAGATATTTAAATCTTTTGAAATGGCAGTATTATCAGCCGTAAGAGCTATAGTGCCTAGAGAACAAGTGCTGAATGATCTGTGGTTTTAACACGACGGCGACGGGTGCCCTGCATATAATACTCGGAAAGTTCAAAATCTATTACCACAAGTGTTTAACAACATAGTTATCGCAAACTGCGGTTGTGTATATTTTCGATTTTTATCTTTGGGGATATGTTAAAAATGAAGTGTACGAGTATCAGTCAAACTGCCTGCATTGCGGGAGTAATTTTGAGCCGAACGTTGTGGCTAATCAGCTGTCTGACGTTTCACGGATATTTTTATAATTGCAAAATATGTCAATTCCTGTTTTGACTATATAAAATTTTGTACATTTATCAAAAGAAAATCTAAGATTTTCATTCCCACAGTTCCCAAACAACGGGTGCAGACACTGGAACCAAAGCAGACCTATCTCTATCTAACGAAGTAAGTATAATATAATATTCTTATAATATATTTTTTCTCTCCCACAGTTCCAAACCGATTTACTTGATCCGGTGCCGACATTGGAGCTAATGCTACGCGACCTTTGTCATAACGAAGTAAGTGTAGTTAATACATAACACGTTATAAATCAAGGATCTCAGGTTCTTTTTTGGTTTCATATAAAATTGTTTAATTGAGTTGATATCTTCACCAAATAATGTTTAATTCTTTCTCCCACAGTTTCCTCATGATTTAGTTTAATCGGCAATGCCACTGAAGCTGATGCAAGTACAGCATCCAATAGAAACCATAAATGATCTAGAGGTAGAAGCGATGTTCATTGATTGTGTTGGGGGGTTGGTTATTCTAAGCGACCCACATATCGATACCTCCGAATAAAAACATTGTAACTTAAATTTTCCAATTTCTAGATTTTTTCATTTTTAAGACCTAGCAAACCAGTATTTGTCTTATTAAAATCTAAATTTACTAATGCTTTTTTAAAATATGAAAACAATTATTCTGTCTTCAATTGTATCTACAAAAAATATACATTTCATCAGTAAGAATATTGTAAATAATTATACAATTTCCGATTTCATAAAAATGTACATTGTATCATACGTTACAATTCTTAAAAAACACAACATGTCCTCAAAAACATCAATATTCACTGAATCAATTGTATCCTCACTTACTGTCTTTTCTGTCGGAATAAGTAATATTTTTTGTCAAATACAATTCTGTTGTCTCTCAATAATATTAGAACCTTTTTTGTATTGATTTCTCATATCAGTTATTTTTGAAGAAAAAATGCAATATAAATATCTCAGAAGTAAACCACAAAACGCCAGAAAACTCAGAAATGTAACAGGAAATAACAAGTTACTGTTCAAATGAAATAGAGGCGCAAGTAAGAAAAGAAAGAGGTCTCGAAATAATACATGTTGGAAAGCAAATATACACAAGAAGGTAGGAGAAGAACATATAAGCAAGACTGGAAAATGAAATCTATAAAAACAAAGAAATAAATGAAAGTGGCCTGTACACAAACTTATAAAAAGGGAAGAATCTCTAAAAAAATAGACATATCTGTTACTGGCAGAGTAACTCCAGATAAAAGAGGAAGCCATAAGAATCAACCTTTTATGATCCTCGAAAATATTAAAAAAGGGGTAAGAGAACATATACATTTATTTTCCAAACTTTTCTCCCATTACTTTAGAGAAAAAAGCAATAAAGTTTATGTTGAAGACGGGTTAACAATTTCAAAAATGTATCGCCTTTATATCACATGGGCCTCCGAAAAGCGAAAAGACGGTACTGAAATGCTTTTAATAATGAATTCAATGTAGGCTTCTTCAAGCCTAAAATGATAGATATGATGTTTGTGTTGATTTTGACATTAAAACTGAAAAAACGTCAGTAACTGTGAAACCGTACAACAAGCCTCTATTATGAAACCAACAGGTTAGGCAATTAAAAATGCTGA
Source organism: Kuschelorhynchus macadamiae (assembly GCA_030620095.1). Classification (NCBI taxonomy): domain Eukaryota; kingdom Metazoa; phylum Arthropoda; class Insecta; order Coleoptera; family Curculionidae; genus Kuschelorhynchus; species Kuschelorhynchus macadamiae. Next base: position 763,439 of record JAUTXW010000099.1, read on the forward strand.
CAAGACCAGAGCCAATTATTCTGTTTTGACCAACAGAAAGTCATACAAATACCGCAGTCGAAAACATCAACAATTAACTTTATTGTTTTAGACTTAGGCAATAATAAAGGATTTTGTTATATTTGCGACGAGCAGACCGGTAAACGTGGTTCTAATGAAATATATAAACCAGTATATGTGAGTCTAATGAAATATCTATCTAGACTTTCTTCTTGGTCGAATCCGCAGAGGCATAAAGGAATTTATATTATATTCAGACAACTGCATAGGGCAACATAAAAATAAAATAGTTATTATATTTGCCCATATTGTCAAAATGAAAATGACAGTATTTATTCCCTTATAAAAAAAATAAATAAAAAAATATAAAGTTGGTGTTACGATAAAAGGAAAACATTTAACTTCAAAAGGTTATCTGAAATTTTTAAAAACTTTTTCAAAGATAACAATAACAAAAAAAAATATTTGGAACGAAATAAGAAAAAATTAGGATTGAGAAGCAAAACTCAAAACTTTTGTCACTAAGGTACAGTTTAACGACGAACCGTTTTGCTTAGACTTAAAGCAAAAAGCACTAGCTTATTTAATTGCGGGTGTGAATTTTCTATTACTAAATATCATAATTTAAAAACACCAATATTGGCAGTCTCTAAAGCAAAAAGCATCCGAAACATAGGGATACTTTTATAATTGTTTAACTTATAATAAAAGTACAGTAAGTGATAAGGATTCTTCTTAAACAATGCTTAAAATTATTTTTTGTAAGTAATTATGTGCATATGTCAATGGTTACCATAATGTTTAAACAAAACTGACTAAAATTATTTGTTAAAAAAATGTTTTTTCTATGAATTTGACACTTGTAAGGTATCACACATTTTTTTAACTGGAAAATATCACTACCTAACTAAACAGTAAATACCTTTAAGCAATAATATTCAATACAATTTCTCACTAACAACATTTTATGTGCCAATAATTATTTTTCTCGTTAAACTCATCATTTTACAACACTGTAACTAACCCAAAAAATTATAAAATTTACTTTAGTGCTTTAACCAGTAGTTTTTTCTATAATGTTTCTTTTAGTACTTGAAAATCCAGTAAAACTATTGTATTTACTCGCTCCAGCAAAAACTTATTTGAGTTTAAATGTCCGGCAATATTCAAACTGTTGTTGTGTAAAATTGTTATTTGTCACTCCTACCTACAATGTATTTATTTGGAGATATCAATATACAATTAGTCAGAATAATTTAGAATAAATTTATTTTTATATAGTCTTGTTTTATTTTTTACTCCTAGATAATCATTTTCTGATCTGTTTTCGAAATTTTTTCAGTATGTCTAAATGTCTATCCAAACCTAATTATTTTACACATATATTTATTTGTACTTCTTGGTGATAGCTTTACAAAATAACTAAAGGATTGATTTAAAAAAATGTTACGACAAACCTGAACATTTTTGCAAAACTTATGAGGAATCACTTTTTCACCTACAATCACACATAAAAAAATTGTCCATATGTTACCCAAACCCACATATACGCGTTTATTTTTTTTATAATTTAATTTTATCAAAAATACTACATGATACGATACAGAAGAATTGAAATCAAGGTGTTGCCAAAATCATGTACACTAAAGCCCAAGATTGCTTGCAATGCCTCACAATGCCCGCAATTTTAACTAGTTTATTTCCAACGAAACCAAGGTGGCTGAAAGAATGGTATTTTTGTAAATTAGAATTCAGTATAAAAACTGAAGGAAACCCTAAAGTGTAATAATCGAAGTAATAATACAGTTTGACGATGAAAAGGAATTGTATTTTCTGAGGTAACACACAACATTAAAGTACAGTACAATACTATATTGTATATAAAACAAAATTAAAACTAAAATATTCTTGTATTGGGTCATACATCGAGAACTAAGCTGGGCTATTTTCTCTGCTTAAATTTTTTATGAGAATAAATTAAAAATATATAATTTCTGCGAGCAAGATAATTTCGCTCTGTTGTGTCCATTTGAAGTATTATTTTATTAACTTTAATTGTGAAAAAAAAAAAGTAAAATATTTTTTTGGTGTTCCTCACATAGTCCTCGTTGAATGACCAAGTACTTAATGAAGTTTCTCATAAATATAAATGTTTCTCTTATAACAAAATAAAGACTAAAAATTAACAACATTCTTTGGTTTTGGAAACAAATGTTTATATTATAAATGGCTTAAATAAACCTTTTTTTTTTCTTCAATTTTGTCATTGTCTCAACCCCCCCCCCCCAGAAGCATTTTCTATAAATACCACTGATTTATTGAGTTTTATTCTCGCAAAACACAGTTGCACAGTTTTACTTAATATATGTTCCCAGATCAATGGAACACGAAAATTAAGGCTATCTATTTAGGATTTTTTTGGGGTCAAAATTTTTGTTGATGACTAAAAAGAAAGGTCTTCACTTTCATATATGAATACCTAGGTATATAATAAAATTAACGGAATTAAACTAAAAATTAACTTAAGGATTGAATTGAAAAATATACATTTAAAAATTATAATATATATTTTGTCTAATATAAAAACCTTATTTGATATCAGCAGTATATAGCTGCATTTTATATACAAAAATAATACTGCAACACTTTTATATCTTACTTATTATACATCTTAACATGAGCAATGGAGAGGGAGGCAGAAATAAATATTTAAAACAAAACTAACAGCAAAACTGAGTGTCTTAGACCTCCAAGTATTTGAATTTATTGTGAAGCCTTGCTTTTTGCTCCCCCGCATCCCTCTTGGTTCTTTTAAATTTAAACCTGGTGTTCATGCACATTAAAAGAAAGCTTTTCTAAAGTTTATACTTAATTTAGTCTTGCTTTTTATGAACATTCATTTCATTAAAACATTTCCTAACTATATTTTCAAAATGTTTAACATAAAATGCGGCAAGTAGCCTTAGTGGTCCTAAAAGTACACTTTGCACTAATAAATCTAGTACAGAATGAAAAGGACTCATTCCTACACAGAGCACAGTTAAAATAAAACTCTCAAAACCAACATAACTAAAAAAGTAACCCCTCAAAGCATCATCCAAGAGCTGCTTGGCCACAGTTTCTGGTGAATGAAGGCCACCAGATTCTGACATTAATTTGGTTTCTTTGGGTTTTAATTTATTTTCATTGTCAAACCCTGGAGTATCAGTATCAGGTGGTAAAGCAAGTGTTACACTAACATTATATGGTTTGGTTTCCATGTAGAGCGATTCTGCAAGGCCTCTAAGTCCAAATTTGCAAGATGAGTAAATAGAATAACCAAACATACCCATAAGTGCAACAGCTGAAGCTGTTAAAACTATTATTCCTTCTCTGCGTCCTTTTAGTTTTGGTAAAATGGATTGAATTGGATAAATGGTTCCCAACAAATTTACATTTATTAAATGCTTGATATCATTATCGGTCATATCTTCTAACTTGCCACATATTGCTAAACCAGCACAGTTTACCAACATAAAAATAGGCCCAACTTTTTCATCCAGCTCAAGAATCTTGTCCTGAATCGCTTCTCTATTTGAAACATCAACTGAAGCAGTAGTAACCATTTGTTCATTATTTGCATATTTATTTATTTCATGCCTGGCCAAATCCAATTTTTCTTGATTTCTTGCTATAAGGCTCACATGGGCACCTTTTTGAATTGATAAGACTGCTACTGCCTTTCCTATTCCACTTGAACCGCCTGTTATAACTACGTGCCGGCCATTGAGCGATTTGTTAGATGGTTTATTTAAAAATTTTAAAGTCATTCCAATAATAATAAAAAGTATTAATATCATGTAAAACATGGTTTAAATATGTGTCTTTTTAAAGAGAAAAAACAAGTAACAAAACAAGCTCGTAACTTTAACCACAATTAATGACTTCTGCTATCGCTAACTGCTGGGCGTTTCTCTTTTAACGGATGCACTGTAAGGTGATCACTAATCGTTGCCCACCGTCTGGGGCTTAGTCAGAGCTAGGGTGACCCTACCAGAGATGTACGCCTTATTCCAGATTAGAGCCGTTATCGGTGGGATGTCCGGATGGCGAGCTCTAGGCTCCCGGAACACCCCGATTCTTACAAATATCTTTTAAACACTCCTTTCGAAATCGTTGAAATGCATCTTGGCTTCCACTAGGTGCCCTTTGAGAATACCACTAGTATCACGAGACGACCTTTTCTTTTAAGCTGTCTCCTACTCTCGCCTCCAGGTTAGTTGCATAAAACCCCGTAAAAAACGGAATAGTTTAAAAAATTGCTTACTAATTACCATTACGCTAATATTCTATGTAGAACTGGGCAGATGAACAGGATAGAATGCAGGAACAACTTGTTTTCTTCCCACCATGAATTAGGCCGCACACGTTCACAGCATTGCTCCATTTCTAGTGGGGTCATTAACTTCCACACTGAGCAGTTGAGTCTCCCGCTTCCCTCCAAAACAAAAGCAGCAAAACCGAACTTGGAACCACTTATGTTAAAACACCCAGGTCTGCCTTCCACGTGGAGATCCGATAGACTGCTGCTGCTTAGACAATTTGTCAGCCGAGTTGATTCTACAGTGCATGGGCACTGGTCGAATTCTTGGTTCTGTCCAGTGAATGCCAATTTCCGATTATTATTAGTCGAAAATAGTAATTTATCTCGTTGCTGTTGCAAGACATTAGAGGTGTTGAAAAAGTAACTATTCGTCACTGGAGTACTCGTTACTTACGGATACAGGTAGTAATGAATATCGATTCCTAAATAAAATCGTTACATTGGGCCGTATGAATAAAGTTGTAGCAAGTGCTTTTGCTTAAGTTTTTTGAGAAAGATTTATGTACAACACAAATATCAGAAAAAGTTAGCATTATAGTAAAAGCATTTGCTACCTTTTATTCATATAGGCCATTGATTACTGACTACTCTGCGAGTATTGTACTCAGTACTGACTGGTACCGATGCGGCCGCCGAGTCAACCACGCTACTGCTTGGCAATACTCTCATCGATATAACTAGAAAATGAACTCGACTAGAGAAGCAGCACGGACGGATCTTTTGCCATATTTGATTTTTGACGCTTGTCAAATTTATAATATCCTTATCTTTATCCTTCCGTCGTCGGAAATGCACTAGGGCTGCTTTTAAATATTGCATAGTGGTAAGCCAAACACAATACTGTATGATTATATATTTGGCTGGCTGGACGTGGGACTCTCACAATAGAATGTTTTACATTTTGTTACTGTAGTTTGAACTTGTTTGGAGTTTCTTACTTCGATTTGATCATCTGAGCAGTATACTTAAAAGTCTTTGCTTCGAAAATGTGATTCACTAGTTTTGACAGTTTGATCACTATATTTTATTATATGCCAAGGGACGAGAAATATTTTGATCTTTTACACATCTAATAATATTTTTATAGCTCATTTCATTACAATAAATTTTTAAACATTCGGTGAAATTTTAAATATACTAATATTCAGTGCTTTTTGAAAAAGAATATTCCCTTTTATCTTTTAAATGCAATATCGTTTGTATTATGTGTGTTTATATTAGTTTTTCTTAAGTGTTCACGTCTCAAAATTCACCATTTTACACTGTAATTAAATTAAAACTTTGCATATTTCTAACTATTTTAACGGGGTAATCAAAGTAACGAATACAATACTATACTCGAGGAACGATTAGTAACGAGGTATCAAAAATCTGTATCTCTACAAGTCATCATCTTCGAAGGTTTCTGCATACATGTTTTCGGGCATGCGAATAACATTTTTTTTCTTTTCTCTGAGCTGTTTGAGTGTCCCGCGGATCCGGCCGGATCCCCGAAAAACAAAAAAACCAAAAGTTGTATAGCTCCGTAACAGTAAAGCATCAGCCAACTGAACACTGGGTTATAGATCTGTGTAATTATTGATGATACTGTTTTCGGTCCAAACAGAAAAGCACTTGTATGAGTCTTATTAATCGGAAATTGATTTCAGTGACGGCCACAGCATGGGGCTAAACAGCACCAATGAAATTGGTTGTCCAAGTCGTCAGGCGGGTTTTGTTTGACCTTTCTTTTTTGGGTGATGTAAAAACAATAATATGTATGTAATCGTGTTTTAAATATCGGACTGAATTTTTAGTTAACCCTGGTTAGATTTTTTTTTGAGTTAATGTAAAAAGTGTATATTAAAACAATTCAAATATATTAAAATTATAATTATTCTCTTCGCTATTATGATTTTAAAATAGCGTTTTTTTGTTCGCATCGATTCCAATCATTTTATTGGTGCTTTTTAGCCTCATGCTGTGACCGTCACTGAGATCACTTCTCGCGCTTATTAGCTGATTGGTATTTCCATCAAGTATATGTGAGTCAATTACATTAAACAATGTGATCTTATAGAAAAACTACATTTTTTTAAAGAGTTAAAAGTGTTTCCATCAACAATGTTCAGTATTATATTTAGTCTGCTAGTTATTAAAAAAATTGTCGTGTCTGGTAATACGGGTCCTATTCAGTCGCCAACCCATTCTCTAAACCATGAGCTTATTCGTCGGTTTAATGCTTGCACTATTTTGAGTATTTTTGTTTAAATAGTAGGACGAAACATGTTATAAAATGGCATGTTTTAATAAAACGTATAAAGCGTATAACTAACCTCCAATGTTACGTATAGGTTAGTGAACAGCAAATATATCTAGTGTTCACCGTGGAGTTCAAAACTGGATATACAGGGTGGGTTATTTTATTTATTGCCTTGCGTTTTCGATGCAATTTGTAGAAAAATGGTAAATGTAAATTATATCTCTGTTATAATCAAATTATAACAGCAAATTACACCACATCAAAATTCATAAAGAGAACATCGGTGCCAAATGCAGATGCGTTTCCTATGATGTCGCCACGCAGCATTTGATTTACTTTGAGCCGTCAATCGCCTGGGATTTTCTAGGAAAGATCTTAAATTTGCTAGTAGAGGAAAATTAATCTTCAATTGTGTGATTTTTGGCTGTAGGAAGTTGCATATCACAAATACAAAGTTACTTTGTAGCCTATTCCACCAATTTCTCGTCTTTCAAAGCCATAAATAATACTTTTGACATTATGACTCAAATCGCTTCAGCTATTCTAGCAGCGGGTCGACTGCTCCGACAAGCAGAGGATTACAACTGCGATGTCTGTAGACGAAAGCGTCTGACGACTTACAGAAATTAGTATCTATAATCAGCTCAAAATGATATTATGCATTTTAAAGTACTTCAGGAAATTTTATAATTTTTTCTAGACATTTATTAATTTATTCTGTTTCTTGTATGTTTCATATATTTTTTTTATTTCTCCTAACAGATAAGTGGCGGCGGATCGGGACGAAGATGCGGAGGCCAGGGTGATATGTTAGGAGGAACTATGTCAACATTTTTGGTCTGGGCTTTGGAAAGAAACTGGGAGCCCGCTGTTGCCTGCTACGCAGCTAGTAAGCTTACAAGAGACTGTAATGCGAGGGGTTTCAGTAAATATGGAAGAAGTATGGTAGTAACTGATATGATACATGAATTGCCCGATGTTTTTAAAGAAAATTTTGAACTAAAACAGTAAAAAAGATATTTTCAAGTTAACACAAAACCAAATAATTTAATGTATGTTCAAGGATATAGATTATATAGAGGTTATATTGGTACTTGACTTAACTTGAGTGATTTTGGCCCTATTCCTACTGGAATAATTTTCCAATATATTTGTACTTTAAAATAATAAACTCATTATTTACTTGCTATTGTTTTTAATGTTATAAATTCGAGGAAAAGTACAGAGGTCCCGTAAGGGTAAAGTAGAGCAAAATTACGCCTGTTTAATGCTTAATCATTTTCCGCCTAGAAATTTTTGAAAATCTAAAATCTTAAGGTATTTGAGAGAAAATTAACGTTAATCGAGCATATTTCTCCGTGGGTGACATTACTGTAACCTGTAACTATATAAAAACCAAAAACGGTTTTAATGCAGCGTTTTAAAATCTGTATTGACTCTTTAAAACAACTTTTCGTGATTCTGAAATTATCAACTCGTATTTTAAGTATTAACCTAGATTTAGTTCGCTTTTTGATACATTCCAGATTCGTAGAAGTATTCTACGAAACTTTATATGATAATTTTTTGTTGGTGTATATGTAAAAAATGTCGAACGATAAATGGAGAACGGTCAAACCAATTCGCTTCAAATTTATACCAAAAATAGTCTAGTAAGTGGCTCGCGGGAATTTTATTTTATTTTATTTTTTTCATACAAAATTTTTGTCGATTGTGAAACATGTCAAACTTGTCATGTCAATATTATTTTCAGGTGGCTGATTCAACCTTCTAGGGCTACTGTGTATGGTTGAAAAAAATGTTTTTATAAGCAAAAAAAATTAAATTTGACATGTTTCACCGTTTTTTAAAGAATTATCCCAGGTGAAAAAAAGAAGAAATTAGCACTTGTATCACTTTTGATCACGTACCAATCAGACAATTTTTTAAACCAGTACATGTAAAAAAGAGGTAAAGTATGATTGAACACAAAGCACGTTTCGAAAACTGTACATTTAACCGGCAAACATAAAACGTATAAAAAAATTTGTGAGGGGTGTTTTGTTCCCTGTGTTTCTGATTTTTGAGTAGATAGTTATAATAAATATTTTTTAAGTGGCTTGTAAATAGTAAAATACAGTTTACCCGTTAAATAATTAAATTTGGGTTTCGAATACACGTATAGTTGCAAAAAAAAAATGCGTCAAAATAATTACAAAAATATCATTTTATTATACATAATTCACTCAAGCTAAACATAATTAAACATTTATTAAAGACAAAATCTAGTGCGCGATTTATTTCACCTATTAATTTTTGTTAAAATAACTGCTAAAAGGTGGTATTTTATTTAAGGATCTATTAAAAAGGTGCATCCTCATACAATACAGTTAACAAGGCCCAATTTATTTCTATTTTAAGCATAAAATAATCTTTAAAAACATACAAAATATATAAATCCGCATTTCTTGCAATTTAATTCCATATTCTCCTAGTGGCCAGGAATCGCAGTTCAGTTCCCAGAGCGTCATTTCAAATGCATAGGTGTATTTCGGCGGAGTGTAAACAAGGGCCGTTAATTTTTCGTTGCGAAGCTTGTTAGCTCAGTAATAGCATTGCTCGATTAGCATTGCAAAGTTTGTGTGTTCCAATCCCCTGCTCGAGAGATGACTTTTTTTATGTAGTTGTGTTTCAAAACTCCGATTGCGTTTTGGTTAGCCCTAGGTAGGTAGGCTTTTTTTGAAGCGTTATCAAAAAGTATATTAAAACAAGGCGCCAGACTTTTTTTTATAAAGAAAACCTAGAATTTATGTGGATCCGTCCTGTGTTGGCACCAGGTTTGTCAATAGAGCTATAATAATTCAAATTCAAAACATGCTTTATTGTCATAAATAAATAAATATATAGTATTTGTAGACAAAGCTTATAGAATATAAAACATATTACAAAAAAGAAGGCAATTTATGACTTATGCAGATAGAGTATCACAATTAAAACTACAATCAACAAGAACCAGAGAGAACTATATCAAAATAATAAAATACGTCCCATTTAAAATGGGCATAAATATTTATAAATATAATAATATACCAACGCATCAGGTCTGTTTACTCCCAGTTGCACTCAAAACATTCAGTCAGGTTATAAAATGCCTTATGTTTAAGAAGTGATTCAACTGACTTTTTGAGCCGTATCAGAGTTCGTGTCGTTTTAAAATGAATTGTTAGATGGCTAAAATCTTAATAATGTTCGCGAAATGGGCATTGCAATGTTAAAATTTTGCCTGATAAAACTTGCTAGAATTGTTAATAAGTGTCTCCAATATAAGCAGACAAAACAAAGTCAGTATTTATAAGTCCAAAGCCCTACAAGTCCATCTAGGGACCCTACGACAAACAAACCTAATTACTCTCTTGTAAATTGTACACAAAATTGAAGAGACACTAGCTATAGCAACCTCATAACGCATGTTAGTTTCTACAAGGGAAAACTATGCCAATTTTGCAGGTCTTGGTCCAAGTGTATTTACCAACGACATATAAATAAATAGGATAGACTTCATTGTTTACATATAAAAGCGATCAGTCATTAAACTATACAGATTTGCTACTCTCGACAGTAAATTTTGGGATTACTGTGCTTAATTTACGAAGATATTGGCAAAACTATTGCTTTTAGGAAAGTTAATATTGCATTTTATTTCTAAATAACTTTAAATAAGCTAATAACAAACAAACCGGGAAAGCTTTTTTATCATTTCGTTTTTATTAATTTGGTTTTGCTTAAAGGAATAATATTTGGCACTGTTGCATTTACCCGAGTCATTTCCCACCTTTACTTCAGGCTGCATCATAGGCAAAATGAATGTGCACCATGTGTGTATTTATCTCTTTCTGTCTTTACCTGCTAAAATAGAGTAGACATTTAAACAATAAACGCTAAGCTGTCAAATCGAAATTAATCGGAGTAGACACTGGTTACAAACTGTCGTTATCTAAACAAAGACACCACGCTCATCGGTCATGTCAGCCATTAATTTAATATGAAATTCATTTTATCAAACGAATGCGCCATCTGTGGAGGGGGTCCTGACTCATCTCGACCTTGCATTGTTTTGTTTTGACAGCGTCTGTTAAGATATTTTTATTGTGTTTGTCCTAGATTGTCATGGTTTTTAGTATTTAAATTTACTGTGGGTTATGAGTTACAGTTAAATATAGTAGTGTCTAGGAGAATATGTAAGAAAAAAGGATGATTTCAACCTGAAAGCCTGTTTACGCCGGTAAGTAACCTTTAACTGTACCTTTATGTCAAATGTGTCTTGCCCAGTGAAGTAGATTCGATAGACGCGTAAGGAAAAATTAAATGCTCTTACAAAATTTCTGATTAAACTGCAGATAAAATTTCAAAATTCTGTTTTTAAAACCGTTTAATGCTCATAGAGAGTAATAAAGTAGAAGGATAAACATATAATGAATTTCAAGTGGTTCATTTATGCCCATATAACACCATGCACTTTATTATGCAATCTATTATATAGTTATTGCTAGCATTTAATTTTGTGTTTGGGGCCATTACATTACAAAGAGGCAAAGTTATGTAGGTTGTTTATCGTGCATTTTTTCTGCCCTTACAATAAATGTTAAAAATAACTTCAGTTTGGTCAGATCTAGTAATTTTTAAGACTTTTTTGGTATATACTTGATTTTTCAAGTACAGACAGAAGAGAGAGAACTAAATATAGATTGCGTTTAACGCTCTATCCCTTCTACGCTAACGTGAACGAAATTTCTAAATTTTGGTTCACTAAAATTAGATGTGATTTCATTAGCATTCAGCTAACTAATATAAGCTATTTATTTTCTTTTATAAGCTTTGTAGCGTGGCGGTAGGCTTCTCGGCCCGCGTCGTATAGGTGGTGGGTTCGAATCTCGACATAGACGAATTCTTGTTTAGTTAATACTATAACATGCTTGTCGCATGGACTATGCTAAAGACTTAAGACTCCAAATCCACGCTATAAAATTTCTCGTGTTCATTTTTCCAACTCAAACCTCAAGCGCTACTCTGTAGATGTCAGATCAATGTCGGTATCTGATTATTTTTTTATTTTTTCCAAAATAGACCATATAAATAAATTAACACGTTCAATATTTCTTGTTATAACATATTTATGTACAAATATTACATAATATCTATCAATTACTATGCAAATAACTAGTTTCACTTTTAACGGAAAAATTCAAATATTTCAGAAAACGCTTAACAGTGACGTAATATTGCAATATCTCCTCCATCCCAAGCAAATAGTTTTACATTCCTTAATTCCTTTAATAGAAAATTCATAATACTATACATAGCATTTATTTCTTGCCTCGCTGATATATCTCTCTTTGTTACAGAATGAAATAGAAGGAAAGAAAGTGCTGTAAAAGAATACTCTTTTACAGCACATCAAATTTATGATCTCACTTATTCAATGTTTTTTTTAGCCGCTGGCCGAAACCGAAGTTTCGTTCGAGGTTTGTCCATAGGGATAAAAACAGGTTTGAATGCGGTACGTGGAATATTAGTTTCCTTATATTTTTATGATTTTATCAAGGCTTGGGTCTTGGGTTGGGTATTTACTAATTGTTTATTATACGTGTGTTTTAAAATGACCTGTACTTGTATTTTTAAAATGGGGACATTTAGTTTAGAACTTCTCATTCTTGTGATTGTGTCTAAACTTTCTAGATATTTGTTTGTGAATTTTTCTGTTACCTGTGCAATTAGAACTTGGGCAATGAGTGGCAAAGGGTGTAAAAATTGGAGAGCTGCAAGGCCTCGGCGTCGAACTGCAAAAAGTTTTGCAATGAAACGATCCTGGGAAAAACGTAGAATACGGTAAGTTCACATAATATAACTATAATACTTAGGTGTATTTATTCTAAGGGTATATTATTAGAACTTTACAAATTGTAAGTACCATCGCCAATGTTTATTATTACTTTTGGTACATGTACTGAAAGAATTTGGGCTCGATTTTGAGTCCCTTCACGAATTCCAAGAATTAGCAGTGGATAATTATTGTTAAAAAATGGTCACTCAAGCACTTTGTTTTTCAAAGAAATTACCTACATCTTACATATTACACTACAAATATCAACAGTTTTTTTTTATGTTTGGGCTACTTATATAAACTTTTATCTATATGGGCCTACTATTGATACTAGAGAAACAAAAACAACTTGGTAACACAACATTCTCGTACTAAACGAGCTAGAGATGGACAGAACTATTTTTGCACGCAGTTCTACAATGTGCTCCCTGAAAAAATTCGATGCCTTCCCACAGAAGTCTTTACGAAAAAATTAAGGGACTACTTAAAACCAAAGGCTTTCTATGGTACTGATGAGTTTCTTAGTAATAATTTTGAGGACATTTGTGAGTGAGGACAGGTGCATATAAATTAAACCCTAATATAGGCGAAACAAAAAACAAAATGGCGAATAGTAAAAATTTAGCTCCAGACAAATCGCGATCAAATTGCGGTATTTGCGACAAAAAAACTAAAAAAGTAGCGTCATGCATTAAATGTAATGTATATTTTCACAGTTATTGTATAATTAAACAACCGGGATATAAAATAGTGGAAATTAACAAAATCGTTTGTGCAAACTGCAACGAGGACGACCATGATGGCGATCGATCAAGAGAAAAAATGTTAAACTGGTATGTGAAGAATAATGGCCTTCTGAGTACACTAGTACTGGAACTTCAAGAGAAAAATGACTTGCTAAGGGAAAAAGCACAGTTTCTCGAGGAAAAACTGGCAAAAGTCGAAGAAAATCGTAAAAATTCTCAAGGTAACGCCCCCCCTTGCCCTCCATCTCCTAAAAGTACCCAGGTCGGCCATATTGATTCTGAAAACCATGTTGACAGTGACAACGTTGACGTTTCCAAGACCTGTGTTGCCGCCTGAAAGACCAGTGTTGCCAAACATAAACATACCATTGGCCATGGTGAAGCTAGCAACAGGACTCAAAATAGCAACACCAATGGTCCTAAAGTTGGCTGCAGTAACAATATGTCTAACTTCACTCCAATTGGTAATGAAAGAGGAAGAAGAAAAGATGATGTCAACAAAACCGTAGTTTCAAGCAATGACATATCAGATTCGAATATTAATAAATCGCCCCAAAATCGTAAAATTACGCTAAATTAAGTTAGTACAGCCATTAATTTAGCAAACAATCAGTTCAAAGACAAGCAACTCAATGAGGGCTCTGATGATAAACCATCCACTGGAAATTACAAAGGACATATCATTCAGAAAAGCCAATCGAACTATAGAAGGCGCAGTGCAAATTCTGAAAACAATGTTCTAATCAATAATGGCCCTCATGGAGTTTTCAAAGCAGGAAATTTCGAAAAAAGAATTGGGACAGCAGATGAAGTTGATGGTTTCGGTGGAACTGAAAAGAAGGCATGGATTTACCTGTACCGTGTAAAACGGGATGCTACACCAAACATAATCTTAAACTACATAAAAAGGAACCAGAACTTTAAGGATGTAGAAGTCATGGTGAACGAGCTGCCAACTGATGAAACGAAAAACAAATGTTTTAGAGTCTCTGCCCCTTTACAAACCAAAGACATTTTATACAACAATGATTTCTGGCCACGCGGTGTTGGAGTGAAGAGATATGATTTTCGCAGGCAAAAAAGCTATGGTCAGTCTTTTTTAGCATAAAAAATATATCAGGTACTAATAATACATCTAAACTAAACAATATTACAAATCCAAAAAATAACTTACATCTTATATCACTAATTCATATTAATATTCAAAGCTTTAGAAACAAAACTGGCGAAATGGAGGCATTTCTCTTGGCAGGTTTTGGTGCCTGTGGGCCTGATGTTATCTGTGTAAGCGAACACTGGCTAACACCTCTTGAATCGCAACACTTTTGTTTAAGTGGTTATTCTATTGCCTCTTGTTTTTCTAGGAGCGAAACGTCACATGGTGGCTCTATGATTTTAATTAAAAACACTATTTCCTTTCTGGCACTTAATATTCCTTCTATCGAGAGACATTGTGAGGTCTCGGCAATGAGATTGAAGGATTGTGGCATCAATGTTGTAAATATATATCGCACACCACAGGGCAACTTTGCTATTTTTATGGAACATTTGAATACAGTCTTATCAACATTTAAACCTACTCAAAACATAGTATTGAGTGGGGATTTTAATGTTAAATTTAATACAAATGAGGCGAACACCATCACATTAATTGACCTTCTGACAACGTACGGCCTTGTGCAAACCATCCATTGCAACACAAGAAATAACAATTGTATTGATAATATCTTTATTAATTTTAGTCTGGACTTTTATAGAGCGAAAAATATTGACGCATTGCAGGAAATTTCGAAAAAAGAATTGGGACAGCAGATGAAGTTGATGGTTTCGGTGGAACTGAAAAGAAGGCATGGATTTACCTGTACCGTGTAAAACGGGATGCTACACCAAACATAATCTTAAACTACATAAAAAGGAACCAGAACTTTAAGGATGTAGAAGTCATGGTGAACGAGCTGCCAACTGATTTGTATTGATAATATCTTTATTAATTTTAGTCTGGACTTTTATAGAGCGAAAAATATTGACGCATTGCTGTCTGATCACGATTGTCAAACTATTGAGGTTCGGTCTTGCATCAGGGATCACGAGGTTGGTGTGAGGATTTGTAGGCCCATTACACACACAGGTAGGAATGCATTCTTTGAGCTAGTTAGTGCTACTGATTGGACATTTGTCGATGATCCTCATATGAACGTCAGTAATAAGATAAATATTTTTCTTGAAAAAATTGTTACGGCATTTGAACACTCCTTTGCCGAGAAACGTATATCATGTAAAAAAAGATCTATGCGTGTTTTATGGTTTACTGATACGTTGAGGGAAATGAGAGAAAGACTTCAATTCTTGAATGATCTCTGTAAAATGTACAACACAGAGGAAAATAAAATTATAAGAAACCAGTTTAGATCTAAATATAAAAATGAAATTAAAAAACAAAAAATTTTGGCAAATGACAACTTTATTCACAATGCTAATAACCCAACAAAGTCCATGTGGGCTATTATAAATCAAAAAAAGCCCGACTTAAAAAAGCCCAACATATCTCCTAACGATCTCAACACCTTTTTTGTTAATGCTGCCGACACGTTGGTTAGCAGGCTTCCGTCCACTAATATTGACCCACTTAGTTTTGTCCAAGCAACTGATAGGGATAGTCTCGAGTTTCACCAGCTGACTTTCATTGAGGTGCGGGACATAATGACTTCCCTGAAAAGTACTACCGCCAAAGATGTCTATGGTCTGAGCACACCAATACTTCAAATAGTAAGAGAATTCATGGTTGTTCCACTTACCAAAATATTAAATCAATGTATTGAGAAACGGGTTTTTCCTGACATTCTCAAGGTTGCTTCTGTGGTCCCGATTTTCAAGAAAGGTGATGTTAACGATGTATCTAATTACAGACCTATTTCTGTTTTGCCTGTGGTCTCAAAAGTTTTTGAAAGGGCTTTAAAAATACAGCTATGTAAATATTTGGATAAACATAATATTATAAACAAAAACCAGTTTGGGTTCCGTAAAAATCTAAGTACAACTGATGCAATCCTTAAATATGTGGAATTTACCCTTGACTGCTTCGAGAAGGGACTTTACTCGGCTGCTATTTTCTGCGATCTTAGCAAGGCCTTCGACTGCGTGCCTCATCAATCACTACTTAACAAGATGGTAAAACTGGGTTTCGGAACGCACTGCGTGGAAATGATTGCATCATATTTGCGGAACAGGAGGCAATCAGTGTTTCTTGATGGGGTTAGGTCGGAGGTTTTGGAAATCAACGTCGGTGTACCACAGGGCTCCATCCTGGGCCCCATTCTATTTCTCATCTATCTCTCGGACATGGAGTCTGCCATGACCAACATCAATAGCAGTTTTTATGCCGATGACACGGTGCTTTTTGTAGCGGAGAAGAGTCTGGTCAACTTGGGCTCGAGTGTGGAGAGGGCACGGTCTGGGGCACAGGAATGGTTCACGAGCAACAGGCTGGCTCTAAATGAAGCAAAGACCGAAGTAATGATATCATCTACTAGGGATTTGAGCACCGTTGAAGGTAATCCAGAGTCGGTTGGATGTCTGGGAGTCACTCTCGATCCTAGCTTAAGGTGGGACCGACATGGCGATGCAGTTGGTGCGCGGTTGTGTGGAGGTATCTATGCACTTAGACAGCTGGCTAACAGAGTGTCCACTACTGTCTTGAGGGTGGCCTATTTTGCTCTATTCCAGTCTAGGCTTACATATGCGATTGTGTCCTGGGGCCATTCTCCTATTCAACACCGCCTATTTGGTCTTCAGCGAAAAGCCATAAGAATACTGGGAGGTCTTAATTATCGAGACGAGTGCAGGGATGCCTTTGTGCAGCTGGGTGTGCTAACCTTGCCTTGCCTTTATGCTCTTGAATGTGTCATGTACATTAAATATACAACTCAATATGATAATCACTCCGACCATCATAACTACGATACTAGACACAGGAACAACTTATTAACAACATACACCCGACTAACACGAGGACAAACTGGCATAAACTATTATGGAATAAAATTTTATAACCTGCTTCCAGTTAACATCAGGCTTCTGGCACCTAAGCAGCTGAAACTTAGGTTAAAAGCTGTATTCCTGGGTCGTGCCTTTTTTTCGTTAGAAGAAATAGCTGAAGGTTTACCTAACTCTTTTAGAACTCTACAAGACTGACCATAGATTTTCATTATCCTGTAAAATTTGTGTTGTTTGTCATTTACTTAGTTGGTATTTATTCTATATATTTATTGTAATTTTGTATATTTATTTAAATTTAGTTAGTGTTTATATTCGTTTAAATTAAGCATAGTTTGTCTTTTTATGTATTGTAATTATTTTATATTATTGATTTAAATTTAATTATTATCATTTTTGTAAAATTATGTATTTCTAAATTTATTAATTTTAATTCTCCTTATGACGTGTGAAAAGTGTAATAGCTGTCTTCATTAATAAATTCTATTCTATTCTATTCTATTCTATAATAAAATGATGTTTAACCCTTTTGTGATATAACAACTGAAATCTGTACTGTCATAAACCTGTTATTGTAAATTGCTGGATATCATATTTTAGGGCTTCACCTTTGTTTTTGTCTTATGTGTTTTATCATATTTAACAATTATAAAATTTATTCGATTTTAATTATAGTTATCATATAGTCTAAAGTTGCTGACTATTTACTTAGATTATACTTTGACTTGTAGATTATTTGACTTGTGAAAATGCTTTTATGTATGTATTACCACAAATAAAAATTGAATGATTGATTGATATTGTAATTTTTGGGTAGGTACAAATCTTTTGGTGTATGTATTTCAGAATTCGCCTCTTAATTAAAATACAAATTCCAGTTTTTTTACATAAAAAACTCGAAGTATACTGAAGTATTTAGCTAGGATTCTAAAATCAACTAAACAATCTCCGAATTTTGGTGGAGAAATGTAGGTATTGGTTATTTCTAAACATAATATTAAAGGTACCTAGCAATTTATACTTAAATAATAATTATTGTTTAGAAATGGAGTAAAATTTTTTTTCTAAGTGGGACAATCTTTATTTGATTTTTTGATTACATGTTTAGTATCAAAGCTTTTACATGAAATACCTAGAATCAAAAATGTCATAACAGGTTCTTGTCAGTTATTACACCGTAAGTGCATAAAAATTAGTGAAAATTCCGAGGAAAATTCTGGAAATTGTACACTTGAAAAATGCTTAAGTATATTTTTTAAATTGTTTGAAAGTTAAAATAGCCCAACTCTGAAGGGGAGGGCAATTTTTTTTAAACATTGTTGAAAATAATAAAACAAAGGCAACACTATTGTTTTTAGAATTTTCTGGTTAATTTTTATGTAGTAAGAAATCTTAGATGTTGTAGATGACATTAAGAAACGGTGATGAGGTCATTACAGGTTAATTTTTCATTTTATATTTCACCTAGTGTGATATTTCCACTTATCAATTCGGCGAAAACAACACGCTTCAAATTCACATTTTTATACATGAGGTGAATTCTCTCTGAAATTCACATAAATATGATTTTTATTTTTTTTGTAAAGTTTAATTTTGGTTTGTGGAATTATTTTGCAATATACACGATGGCATGAGTAAAAGTTGCAACTGAGTCCCACAAATGGCATAAAACAATTTTAACTTTTCCAAAGAAAGGGTAACTTCAGGGGTATAGTAATTCAGTAGGTCTAAAAATTTACTTTTTCCATGATAACTCATTTCTTGTTGGTCATATGATAAATATAGTGGTAGAAATTAAAAAAGCTTATAAAATTAGACACTTTTTATGAACACCAATACTCTCATAGCGATAGTCTCACAAACCTGGCTGATGCAATTTAGCTCACCGCATCCAAGATAATCTATACAAGAATAAAGCTTTTACTTGTCAGCATTATATTCATCCTTTTTATGTGGCTGCAGACAGTAGCAGGTTTTAACAATGTATACCTTTACAGTTATATCATAAAGAGGAAACAAATTATTGGGAAAAAATTAACTGTTTTTTGGTACCTAATTTATTACTAAGGCATTGGTTTCTAGTGAAAAGATGATTCTTGGTGACCATAAAATCTTAACATTGTGAAAAAACATATTGCTCATTTTTCTTTAATTCAACACATCTTGCACGTGGCTATGCATATGTAATATGTTAATATCTTAGCCTTGTATCTACAAACAAATAAAAATTGACCTTTTAGATATCAATTCAATCTTGACTAGAAATCCTGGTTCTGAAACACTGGAAAAGTAAGACAAAATTGGGGATATTAGTTTTCAGTTCTAAAGTAATTTAGTGTAGATACTAATGTAGGTTGATGTTTTTATGTATGTACAGTGCGATCAGTCTATCTTGATAGCATTTTAAACGTTAATAACTTTTATATTTTTTAGCTTATTGGAATGAACAAAAAAGCAAATTGTAGGGTTACATAAAACTTTTTTTCTGGTTATTAGAAAAACTAAAGTCTACTAATCTTACAAGATATCACTATAAGTTGTATTGTTTAAATGGGATGCACCTCGGGACACACTCTATGCTATATGTCCCTAAAATGGGACTCTTCTTACAGGTTATAAATATAATATCTGGTTTGATAACTTTCTCTTCAAAGACACCCGAGCAATTTAAGAAAAAAGATGCCATAAGAGGCAGTGTGTTACAGGGACAGGAAACACATTATTACATAGTGGAGTTGATGAAGAAAAAGGTATTAAACCAGATATATTTATAATCTGCAAGAAGAGGCCCGTTTGAGCGACATATAATAGTCAGGATGTCCCATTTGAAAAATATCTATAGTGATATCTTGTAAAATTGACAGTCTTTTGTTTTTTTTTCACAAGCTTGTTAATTTGTTGTTATTTTGTTTTTTACAAGCATTTAACCTTCCAAACTAACCATATAACAGACATAATATTTGGACAGCACATGAAGATTTTTCCATAAGATACTATGTGTTAGAGAGCGAAAGAAAACCTTGATTTCCCTAAATTTGTAAATACTTGGTTTGTTACAAAACAATTTAAAAAATCCAGGAGTGTACTTAAAAAATAATTTGATGATGGACCCCCATCTACGAAACGTCGGATTCAAAATATGATAGCAGCACAACATTTTATACAAAAAATGCTTTGGCAATATGTTTATCATTTTAAAAATGCAATATTTAATCGGTTTCTAAATTTATTGTGCACAAATACCTATGCGAATCCTCACTTGTTTTTAAAATATTAATGTTTTATTAATTTGAAAATTTTAGAATTTGGTATCCTTAGCTTATTTCCCAGTTTTATTTCAACTTTATTGTATTATCAACTCACAGTCTAATAAACTCTACTTCTGTTCAGTTGTCGATCTGTCACTCAAAAGAACTTTAAACTTTTGCAATTTGTTTGTGATAAGTTACATCCTGTCCAAATGTGAAAATGCAAATTTTCAAAAATCAAAATCTCAAAAACAAATAATGATACTACATACAAATAGCTAAAATCTGGAACAAAATTCAAAACCCACAAAATTATTTATAAAATAAAAGTAGATACCACCACCACTTTTTAAACCATTATATTTCTAAAAAAATAACAAAAATTAAAATCAAGCATTCAAATTCCTCATTTTTTTTAACTTTCATGTTTTTAAATACAGAATTATGTTTCTAGTTCAAAATTTCACCTTGCTTGTTTATACTTTAAAGGGGTCCCTGGGAAAACTTTATTCTAGGTGTAGTTGCATCAATAATTTGCTTCGGGAATTTTCTTAAAAAAGTTGTAGGACACCCATACATAAAACACAACAGAATTACAAATAAAATAGTGATCCCTTCTCCAATGTTTTTCTTGGTATTACTTAATTTTATTTGCTAACGCAGTGTGCAAGTCAACACATATCACAGGAATAAATACACATTTATTATTAAATCTATTTTTCAAAAAAAAAGTATACATACCTAGTAAGAAATCGAGGCTACAACACAACCGCCTAAAAAATATTATGGTAATTCTATACAATTCTATTTTACACACATTCAATGAATATTTGGGTAATCATTTTTGACAGAACATGTAAAGTTATTGCTTCTTACAGGTTCAAACGCTGACACAGGTGGTAATCTTCTTTAAATAGAATACTTTATTTCTTATTACATGCTTGGTTTTTATCTTAATTTTTTAATTCAGAGAAATCGTCCATATTTCTCTAAGAGACCTGATTATAGGAATTAAGAAAAAGAATTAAAGAAAAGAATAAACTAGTCTCGGTCTCAGTCAAATATATAATATTTTTACTTTAAAATTTACTTCGTGACACATGTTTTGATCTTACGGTCATCATCAGACTTAAAATATATTGGAAAAACCTTATATAGTTACAAAAAGGACAAAAATGTTGATATTACCTTATAACTAGATGACCACTACAAATTAAAACATAAAATGAGTATACAGCGCACATATTGGATGAACACTGAGGTGGAAATATTAAAAAGTGTAAGCCTAATACCTGCACTTATGTGAAACCAAATGCATAAAAATCCCAATAAAAACAACAGTGTTGTGCAGTGTGTAATTAAAAACAAAATTATTGCTTAAACTGAGATTTGAACCCATGCCTCCTAGTGGGCAGTCCAATATTATGACCACTACACCAGCAAACTTGTTGAAATTTATTTGTTTATAACTAGGAGTCTTTAATATTGTTGAATATTAAATTAGGCTCGAAATTAAAAACGTTGTTGACACAGTTAAACACTGGACTTCTTTTTGCTTTAGTAATTTCCATTTTTTTGTAAGAAGTCTAATATTCTACTTTGCACATTCAGTTAACAAGAGTTCAGGAACACCTTAGTCTATTTAATAAATACAAGAAATCTGATATTACAGAAACCAAGTCGGTCATTGCTAATAATTTATTGACGTCAGGACATAATTTTTCAACTTCCGAAAAAGTCAGTGTTTTGCACGAATGTGGCAAAGGTAGAATATTTGACTTATTACAAAAAAAAAGGATATTACTAAAGCAACAAGAAGTCCTGTGCTTAACTGTGTCAACGATGTTTTTAATTTAAAAACTCCTAGTTATAAGCAAATATATTTCAACAAGTTTGGTGGTGTAGTGGTCATAATATTGGACTACCAATTAGGAGGCATGGGCTCAAATCTCAGTTTAAGCAATAATTTTGTTTTTAATTATACATTGCACAACAGTGTTGCTTTTGTTGGGGTTTTTATGCCATCTGGTTTGACATAAGTGCAGGTATTATGCTTACACTTTTTAATATTTCCACCTCAGTGTTCATCTAATATGTGTGCTGTATAGTCATTTTATGTTTTAATTTATAGTGGCCATCTAGTTATAAGGTAATATTAACATTTTTGTTCTTTTTGTAACTATATAAGGTTTTTCGGATATATTTTAAGTCTGATGATGACCGTAAGGTCGCAACACGTGTCCGAAGTCAATTTTAAAGTAAAAATTATATATCTAACTGAGACCGAGATTAGTTCATTCTTTTCTTTAAATTCTTAGTTTTTTTTAGTTCTTTCTTATAACATCAGCTTTTAGTCTAAAAAGAAGAGTTTTTCTGTTGAAAAAAAATCGACAAATTCTCCTTTACCCACACCTTCCTTTGTACAGAATTTCACTACGTATACATCTAACAGTCTATATATGCATATATTTAGAATAATATAATATTTATTATTATTCATTATTCATAATTGTATTTATATAGTCTATAAAAATAAATTATGTCCTTTATTATTTTTCTCCATTAAAAAAATATTCCAGGATATGGAATTTTACAGAATATTTAAACATTTTATTTTAGCATATAGGATTCCCACTAAAATTTTACCACTCTAACCCTGTTTTATATTGTGCAAAATTTCGAGTCAACTGGATAAGTAGTTTTTTGATAGGTATTGAATTTTTAAATATTTCATTCCGCCACCCTTTTATTCCCCCATAATTGCTTTACACAAAAATTTGATCAGTTTATCCCTACACAACATATTATTTTTGTTCAAATTTTGAGTCCCATCTGATAGGTAGTCTCTTAATAATGATTTTTTACATTTTGTTGGCCCACATTTTCTTCCGCCATTTTTCAGCTCTGCCATGTACAGACCGACAGGCAGACTAATAGACTGATAGAAATGGGCCAACACAAAGGTCTTTAAAAATCTCGAAGGGTGATTTTTTCATGATTACAACACTTCTCTCTTATGAGGGAAGTAATATCTTACTACATACATCAACCAATTAAATGTTCCAAAAAATATATAAATCTTGTTCATTTAATTAATTTTACTACTTTATAGATATAATACTTATATACTTGTTTAAAGTTATTCTAAGTAAAATAAATATATTTTTATAATAGAATATATTTTTTGGAATACACTCTTATTATTTCAGTTTTTTCACTTCAAATGTATGTCTTAAATCGACCTGACATTTTTTTTCTTTCACCACCCTCCCCTTTAAGATTTTGGTGGCCTTACTTGGTTCCTGTCTATGCCCCTGGGCATTACCACATAAGTGATATAGGTGTACCAGTCAGTTTACCATGTGGTTAAGATATAATGGCACTTTGGACATGGCAAAGATATTTATAAAGGAAAAAATATTAATATAGTTGCCTAATATTTGAGCTAATATTACACAGAACAGTTTCAAAAAAATGTATGTATTTTTTATTTTAGAAATGATATTAACAAAGACCATACGTATTCAACCAGTTCTGCAGAGAAGCGTGATGATTTTGAGAAATTGAACTCCTAAGACGAGTGTTCAGGGATACCTTTGTGAGTATAAATTAAGAAATCTTTGATTAATTTTAGGAATATATATATATATATATATATATTATATATATATATATATATATATATATATATATATATATATATATATATATATATATATATATATATATATATATTTCGGGTAGACAGAAATGTGTATGATGATTAAAAAGCTGAAAATTATTGTGTATGATGGTTAAAAAGCTGAAAATTCTCATTTGACTTTTCCCACGTTTCGGAATCGCCACCATATTCAGAAAATTTGGAATTATCTTGCTTTGTGTTCAGTGGAGAAAAAATAATGTAATAAAATTGTAGAGCTTGTTTGTAAGAAGTATTGTCTTGCTGAACTCTCCATTGTTAGTTTCCAAAAAGGTAAACAGCACCAAAGATCCAAAAAAACTGCAAATAAATAATCTGAATGTAGGGAAGCTAATGTACACACCTTTATCAAATTGGCAAAACATATCTCTTTTTAATATTTCTGAGACTTTTAAAAATCTTGCCATAACTTCAGAAATGTCACTCATTTTTCGATGTGTATGCAACTTTTAGTTCCAGTGCCTCGACAGACTGTTTCAGAAAACTTAAAACATTATGCATTGCTTCTTAATTTCATGTGCATTTTTAAGTAGGTCAAATTCAAATTCAAAATATGCTTTATTGTGCTAAATACAAAGTACTTGTTGACAAAGCTCTGACAAAAATCATAAATTAAATTGCCTAATAAATAAAACAAACCTACAATAAAAAACAAAAAATGGTCAAAATACTATAATGTAACTACACATAATTTAAGATATAGCTAAACACTAAAAGTTTGAGGACGTAACACATATTTAAAATATCATTAGTTTATGTCCAATTATCATTAAAATAATCTAGCAAACTATAATAGGCTTTTTCCCTAAGTCGTGCTGAAACTAACTTTTTAAACACTTTTAATGTGGGTGACAATTTTATACTATTTGGCAGGTGGTTGAAAATTTTTATGGTTTTATAAATTAGTAAATTCTTAGTAAGAGCGGTTCGGGGAATTGGTACTTGTACATTATTAACCAGTCTAGTATTGTAATTACTAGATCCAGATAAACTAATAATATGATGGTATTTTTTAAATATAAGACATACTGTTTCCAATATAAAAATACAGGTAAGAGTCAAAATTTTCAATTTTACAAATAATGGTCTACATGATTCTCTTGTATTTACCTGGCAAATATACCTTATTGCTCTTTTTTGCTGGACAAAAGTAGAATTAAAAAGGTACCGGCTACAAAAGCCCAAAAAAGCAATACCATAACGCAGATGACTCTCTACAAGGGAGAAATAAACAGATCTAGCAACAGACAGTCCCAGTTCATTCGAGACAACCCTTACAGCATAACACCCACTTGCAATTTTTTTGTTGAGTGCCACAATATGGTTCTGAAACTTTAGCCTGTCATCGATCATAATGCCTAGGAATTTATTTACTCGTCTATTTTCTAATTCATAACCATCCAAATTTAAACCAGAAAAGGCAAACTTAAAGCTAAGTACGCTTGTTTTCTTAACATTAAAACACAGTAAGTTGGAGTCGCACCATTGTTTTACCTTCACCAGGTCTTCAGAAACAATATTCATAAGTTCATCCTGCTGTGGGTGTGCCCATAAAATAGTTGTATCATCTGCGAATACAGTAAAAGAACCCCGTATGTCAAGAGAGGCAAGATCATTGATATAGAGCAGAAAAAGTATTGGGCCAAGCACCGATCCCTGTGGAAATATATGATTCACATTGCAAGTCTCAGACATAACACCCAATGACTTTACAATCTTTCTTCTCCCAGTCAAAAAGGACTTGAACCATTTAAGTGTATTGCCTCTAAAGCCATAGTTGGAGAGTTTATCAAGCAGTATTCTGTGATTTACACAATCAAATGCCTTGGAAAAGTCACAGAACACCGCTGCAGCCACGTCTCCCATATTTAAGCTTGTATATAACTTTTCAAGAAAAGCAAATATTGCGTCATTAACGCCTTTCGATTCCTGAAACCCAAACTGATTCCTGCTCAAAACATTATGCCGCTTCAAAAAAGAATTCATTCTCCTCTTAACCAACGATTCAACGACCTTAGATAAACAGGGCAAGAGAGAAATGGGCCGGAAATTTGTTGGATCATCCAGCTCACCCCCTTTGAATAATAAAATTTGCCACAATCAAATGACATATTTATAGAAGATTCCTTGACCTATTTTAAGTGAGTTCATATAAACATGTGTCCTATAGTCTATGATTTGTCTTTGAGATACAGGCTGTCTAAATAAAAAGAAATTATCTATTATTGATATTTTAAATATATTTTACACCGATTTTGGTCCAGTATTGCAAGTTTGATTGAATGGCAAGGAGCTTATTTGACAGTATTGGGATTATAATTATCCATTCCAGAGGCACCGACACTCAAAAGGGCCATCCTATATATTTACTAGATCTCAACAATATCAGGTCTTTTCGTTTTGTAAAATCTACCCAGTGTTATGCTTCGTAACTATGATGGGTCAGAAGAGTGCACTCCTCATTTTTTTTTGTATGGATTGTAGGGGCTCGGGCAGGCCAAAAATCAAAGAGCTGGATATACCTACTCTCCTATCTTTATATGTGTATGACTGTTTATGGTTGCTATTCAAAAACCATTCTTTTAACACAAGATCAACTTAGTATAATGTATCTTGACTGAGAGAAGTAGTAGATAATTATGTATTGAATTCTTCAGCAAACTACCCACTTACTTAAACATGGAAGGAGTAGAACCTTACACTGTAGAGCATTTTTTGAAACATCATTTTACATGTTTGTATAGTACCTTCTATAAATTTTAATCTATTTCATTCTTATTTTAAATTACTAGGACTTTATTTTTAATTTTTTTATGCCTGTTCATCCAATTATCTGTATCTGTTCTGTGTATGATACTTTCATGAATAGAATATTGCATTTTATTGTAATTCAGATCTATAGTATTTTTCAAGACAAGTGAGAATACACCAACTTGGGAATTTACTTTTTTGATCAATAATATATTAAAAATTCAGTATACCCTTATTTTTGTTTCTCATTTTGTTATTCTTCGATCCTTGCATTAATTTATCGGGTATAATTATTATTATATGTTTCAGGCTGCAGCATGCCTCATTTTTGTATCAAAAAATTAATTCTAATTAATCTTGTACATGTTTTGATTTTTGTAATTATTTTTAGGGGGGATAGTTTGGAGGAACTTCACGAGTTTTCATTTATACCCCAGGATGAATATGAAAGGTATTATTACATGTTTTGCTTTGTGAGATTAGATAACCTAATTAAATTGTTTTTAGAATCTGTGCTCATGAAATAGAAGTTGAAAAGACACCACTCCCACAATCTGCTGAGGTTCTTAAAGGCCATAGAATTGTGGACTTAAATTATGTTTTAAATTGTCAATGGCTCTGCAGAAAAATCATTCGACAAAATGCACTGGGGAAAGCTTCAAGTGGTTGAGGAAACAAGAGTTGGCTTGAGTTCTTCAATAACTTTTCGATGTGACAGCTGTTCCTATCAAGTCACTAAAGTGACAGAATCGAACCAAATAAAGTCATCAATAAATTATGGGGCACCATTTCAACTGGAAATACTTTTTCAAGCTTAAGGGAACTACTTGCCATTTTGGACATTCCATGTATGTCCTACCGACAGTTCTCTCAAATAGAGAATAAGTACAGCTTATCTTCCAAGGAGAATTTATGGAAATCAATGGAACTTGCTGGTAAAGAGGAAAGAGAAATTGCCATCAGAAAACAGCAAGTAGATGAAAATGGTGTACCTTGGATACGAGTTTTTGTAGATGGGGGATGGAGTCATCGATCCTATGGTTACAGTTACAATGCTGCCTCTGGTGTTGTAAGTAATAATAATTAAAGCAGTTTTTATCAATCAAGTCTAAATATTGTTGACATTCAGATATATTTTAAAAAATTATTATTTTCATTTTGTAAAAAAAAGCTTTACAAATGGTGTAACATGGTATTTGATTCTTCTTCTTTATTTTAGGCTGTAATTATTGGAAAAGAGACTGGAAAACTGTTATTCTTTGGTGTTAAAAACAAGTATTGTACAATTTGTGCTCGAGCTGTCAATAAAAATGAAGAGCCAGGTAACCATCACTGCTACAAGAACTGGTCTATGTCATCAGGGGCTATGGAAGCAGCTATTGTAGTAGAGGGATTCAACAAAAGTATTGCTTGCCATGGTGTTAAATATTTAGAGTTTGTTGCAGATGGTGACTCAAGTGTTTTTTCAAAGATACGGAAAGAAGTGACTTATGGCAGTGACGTGAAAAGTTGAGTGTAAAAATCATGCAATAAAAAACTACGGGAAGGCTCTTTACAATTTAAAAAAAGACATGACGGTTTGCATAGCTGCCAGAAAGCAGCTAACTGGGGATAAAGTTAAAGAACTCCAAAGTATATCAATGCGTATTTTATATGTGAATGCCCATGGAGATGTAGAAAAACTAAAAAATGATCTCGGAAATGGGCCTTTGCATGTATTTGGAAATCATAATAAATGCGATCCCAGCTATTCCTCCAATGGTGGACGTAAAGATGAGGCTTTTTGGACCCCAGTTGAGAAATCCGGCTTATATTATATAAATAGTAAGTTTAAATTTAATTCATATTAAATAACTGAATTTTTAACAATGAATGCCATTTATAGTAATATTTCAATGCTTACAGTGCTATGTTAGTTACACAGAGGTTGTGACATAAGCTTCCTTTCGAGATCAGGGTTTTTAGATTCTTGATTGATTATTTTTAAACTCCCATGTTTTCTTTAGTTTTGCTTTTTCAAATCAACCAAAAATTTCTTTGTTGCAATAGTGAAATAATTTTTGTAAAAATTTAGTCTTTCATAATATCTTTTTCTTTAACTTGTAGGTTTACTCCAAAGATTAATTGCGAAAGGACACCAGTTAATTGACAATGAAACAAATAATAGAGCTGAATTATTCATGTCAATTCTTTGCAAGTTTAATGCAGGTAAATGTTTGCATTTAACTGGTCGAGGTGCATTTGAAGCCAGATCGTTTTAACAGGATTAAGGTATAATGAAGGACCTACATGGCAAGCTGCACAGTGGAAATCCATAATGAAGAAATCCCCAGGAAATAATTTTAAAAAATTAATGCAAGAACATACAAAAGTAGATGAGTACCGCAGTAAAAGAAGGCTTGTATTTAGAGATACTTCAAAAGCAAAGAAAAAGGCCTCAAACGTTAAAGGGAATGAATATGGACCACAAGTTCCTCAGCCTGCTATGACTGATGCTGAATACGAATCAGAAAAGAATAGGGTTCTGCTTAATTTAAAGGTAAAGAGCTATATAACTTTTTATCTTATGTTTATGTTTTTATGTTTACTGCCTGGTATTTTTGATTTTTTTTGTTGTCAAACTTTTCTTGTCATATTCTAAAATATTTTTGAAAAACCAATTTTTAGCTACTATGCACTGAGTGACTATTCCACTTGCAATTACATTTTGTATTGTGTTACTTTATTAATATAAATAATTGTTTCTATGACCGTTTACTATTTTACACATTGATTGCAGTAGCTTGTTTTTAAACACCGGTGCCTGAAGTGCAATACATTTCTTATAGGACTTACTTTAGACATTGGCTCCATAAGAAATACATTGGCCATCATTAATTTTAGGCTGAAGGGCAGCAATATAATATGAAGGTCAATAAAAATTGTCTCGATATAGCATATAAGAAGAATTTAGAGAACAAGATTCTCTACTAAATTATATGTATTGATTTAGAGAAAATGTAGGCACATCTTTCTTTGTGACTTTATTTTTGCATGGTCTGTAGTTTTTGCAGGCTTTGTTCAGCTATACTTATACTGGTTGTAATAGTAGTGAAAGGTACAACACAAAAGACTGCAGTTTTTACTATTTTTAAAAATATATTATATAGAGTATTAAGATTGTGGAGTAATATAATACACTTAGACAACTGAATTGCCGCAATATAAGTATTGAGTAGGCATATCTCTCTTTGTGAAGTTGTTTTTACATAGTGTGCATTTTCTGTTTTTCATTGTTCATTTATACTTCTATGTAATACTCGTATTACATATTACCTAATACTTTTAAATATATGAACATTTTTCTAGGTTATGTCAGAGGATATTACATCTCTAGAAAGAAATTCAGTTGGGCAGTGGGATAATCCATTTTATAGACAAATTAGGAAATACAGATTAACAGCGTCAGTATTTGGCACAGTGTGTAAAAGGTGACATAACACTTCTTGCAATAACCTGGTCAGTTCAATTATAAATCCAAGACATTTTGAAACCGAATATACATTTTATGGAAAACAAAAAGAGGGTGTTGCAAAGCAGAAATTTGCACAGGCAAGGTCAAATGCAAAAATCCAGGAATGTGGCATTTTCATTCATGAAGAATTTAACCACTTAGCTGCTACACCTGATGGTAAAACACTTTTTTCATTGTAATCCAACCATTTTGTGCTTTGTACCTATTCGAAATTCACAAAATTTTTTTTTTAAAACTCAATAACTATGAATTTTATGTCTAAGGTGTGGTACATCAATTACGTTGTCTTTCAAAAAGCTTGCTAAAATGTTTCTACTCTATTTTGAGAGTTCTGTAGCTTGTCATAATAGTTGCAGTTTAGAATTTACTTTTATATATATGACAACAGTTGATCATGATTATAATAAATATGTTATTTTATATGCACTTTTCCCTTATTTTCGTTTATTTGCTTGGACTGTGCCTGACTTTAATGGAAATCTGCTGCTAATGAGGAATTAAAAATAAAATTGTATTCAAGCTTTTTAGATTATACAAATATTTAATTATTCTGGTTTTATTACATGAAGCCCTCTCACTATGAAGCTACTAATTAGCATTAAAGTAAATTTGTTCTGTATTATCACTCTTACTGATAGGTCAAAAAATATATGTAACATATTTTCTCAACTTAAAAAGTGAAAGAATTGCATTTTTTTATTATGTGAGTAAATGCCATATTTTCACATAAACGTGGAAAAAATTAATTCTAGTTTTTTTTTCTAGGTACAAGGACAACTCCATATCGCAAAAAAACATATATGTTTGTTCATTATATATATTAATGACTCGGAGCCCTTACATGTGGAGGCAATCGCTAGGAATGAAGTATTGTGGCAAGAAATGCTTATTTTAACTGTTTATTGCCACGAATTGTAGATGCTAATAGGCCATGCAATTGTGAGTCTCATCATCGACGAAAAAAAAGCAGAACAGAAAAATATATTTTAATGTATAGTTTTAAACATTTGTAATTGTTAGTAGAATAGTTTATACTTTTGTAATAAACCCTCAAGACTAGTTACTGTATCTTTACACCAAATTGGTATGCTTGTACTAAAACATTTATTCTAGGGGTTTTTGCTAAAAGTAAAACATTCTGCAGTTTTTTAAATAATTTTTATCTCAAATATGGCTGTACAAAAATGTTACAACATATCTTAGTTTGTATGAGTAGGCCTGTTTGTTGTGTGCGGAGTTGTATACAGATTTTTTTACTGTAAATTTAGTAGTAAGATCTCTTCATGTTTGGACATATTTAAATCATATTTAATGCAAAGTGTTTCATCAACCTACTACTTAAAAATAGAGATAAAGGTGACTTCATAGCCATTCCAAAATTTTGCTGGTGATAATCTTGTTATATTGAGAGTATATTGTTTTTTACACACTGTAAGTGTTTAATGCATTGTTTCAGAGGTAACGTAACACCAAGCATTCTGGAGTGTATGTTTCATAGAACCACTTGTCCAATGCAAATCCATTCAGAATGGGATGATTGTTACCTCTACATTACACTACTCACAAGAAAGTCAATCTATTCTCAGAATTTTATAATTTAATGTATCTACTATATATTTATAGTGTATATGTTTTACAGTTTGATAGCATACTCATGAGTATCCAGCCAAACTACAAAACATACCATCTAATTTTTTATCTTTATATATATTTTATAATTTATTTATTTATGCTATAAAAAAAATAAATGATAGTTACTGATTTGTAAGTTAGGAATATTTGGTTAAGCAATCTAAAGATACCAATAATAAATATGTACATTTCTACATTTGGTTGTATATGTAGTTCAAAAGAACATAATTTGAATTTATTTTTTGTTTTTTTTTTAATCTGATCAATGCTTAAATGTATTAATTAGACTACAAATATGTTAACAACTAAGCAACTATATTTTATATAACATAAAAAGGTCTAATAGTTTCTTCAATAAATCATTATTACTCTAGATACATACTATTTTCCTAAACGTAAAAATGTATATGGTGATATTGTAATATATAAATACCCTTTATGTAAATGCTATTATTTCCTAATAAATTCCCAACCCACAAACGGTTTTTTATATTTTGAGATTCATTTTCAATATTTATAAAAGAAGAAAACTTTATATTCAAACTTTTCTCTTGCTATCTTTTAGACAGACATATCAGAAGAATGAAAAATCCTATCAGAAACTTGCAAAACCATTTTTTAAGTTTTTTATATTTTATGAAAGAACAATTTTTTCATCTCCTTAGACTAGAAGTTAAAGAATAAAGACAATAAATCTAAAATAGGAAAAAGTAAACAGTTTTATCGCTAGTAGAACCACTTTTATTTTACTGAAATTGCAATTCTAAGATTTCAAACGTCAATATCTTCAAAATAATTGAAGTTAGGTGTAGCAATAAGAGACTATGTTTAAAATCTTAGGGATCTTTTTAAAATTTTGCACTTGAAGTTTTTTTATTTTTATAACAAATTGTATAAGTTGCAATCAAAATAAAAAAACGCTTCTACACAGTTATACCTAAAAAAAATTCATGACCATTAAATTTCAGTCCTTAATTTATTATAAAATTATTTGTCATTCTTCTTAAATAGCTATTTGTAATTTTGCAAAAAAGGAGTAGAAACAGCTATAATAATTGGAATAGCATGTTATATTTTCCAAATTCTTAGCTAATATTTTATTTCCGAGAATTTTAGTATCAATTCATTCTATTTTTCAGCAAAATAAAATAACTAATTGTGTGAATAAAAAAAAGTATAACTATCGCACTTATTCATGTTTTTTGCAATGGCAGAATTATAGTACATTTAGATACCTACTTCACTTTTAAATTCTATACAACTGTTCCTATTTTCTAAACAGTTTGAGGGGGGGGGGTTTGCCCAGTTTTGTTTTTTTTTTTATACAATGGGCTATTTTGCATACCCGAAATAAAAATAATAAACTAACTTTGAGGTCTTTTAAAGACATGCAGGCAATTTTATAAACATGTTTATTTTGAAAGTAAATGTCCAGCTATACCTATATGAAACATCAATTTTTTTTCTTTACGTAAGGTCAAATAAATCTATTTCCATTTTTTAAAATAAAACAATTTTGATGTAAGAAATCCTTAGCAAATTTTAGAATTAGGAATACTTTTTGCCACTAAGAATAAGTATTTTGATTGACCTCTTGATGTCATATGACGGTGTGAATTCTCATTAACTATAGATAAAACTAAAACTTGCTACACGGACTCGCTCTAACTAACTAAATAAAATATGACCTAAACATACATTCCTCTTTCTTAATATCCCACATAGTTCAAGGAAAGGTCGATTTTCTCACTTAAAATATAAATATTGTTTAAAAAAAAATATGTTCTTCCATTTGCACAAATCACTGAATAGGTACTTAGTTTTCCAACATGATAGGTATTCAAATTTATTCTATAGGTATGTTATTTAAAAGAAAAACCATAGAATCTGATTAAAAAAAACAAACGACAGACCATGCGAGTCTTGCCTCTGATTATAATTGTTTATTTATCTGACGTCATTGCCGACACGCGATCGGAATTCCATTTACTTTGACGTCATTGCGCTGTCCCTTCCATTAAAAAATGTTGAAAAATCCGGGCCGACCTCTTGCGATAGGGGTTTAAACTTTGCCTGTTACCAACTGCAATTGCCAACCCAACCTATTGTCCAAAAAAAAATCCAAGATTTTAGTAATTATCTTTGGTGATAGTTTGTCAAAAAACTACTACGTTTTTCGGATCAATTTTTTTCAGGAATGTACCTATATGTACGCTCTTCAATTTGAGTATTTTGGAATTTCACGAAATTACTTCTGAGTACAGAAAATCTCAAGGTTAGTATCGCTATTGTTTTCGAAAAATTACTAGACATATAAACAGATTTTTTTAAGTTTTAAAGGCTAAAATGAAAAATTCAAGATTCTCAATTTAATTTAGAAGTGTTTTAGAAGATGTCATTTTACGCCATATTTTCTCAATGCTAACTGACTGCAACTGCCCCCTTAAGTTTTAAGTACTTTACAACGCCCAAAATTAATATTTTGTTTTAGATTACCATGAAAACGACAAATAATAGGTTGAAATTTTGAAAATTGATCACCATTTTCCCAAAAGAACTAAATAATGCAAGGATTATTTTGTGTCCAGTCATATGAATAAACTTGATGCCTTAGGACTGATTAGATCAAATGCTGCCATAGCTACAAATTAATAGACACTACTCCTCCATTCTAATGGTCATGACCTAATGAGGCTACCTCAAAATGTGATACTGGGATAATTTAGAGAAAACTGTTTTGGTAAGTTTCTTGATTTAAAATTTAAACCCACACTGATATTCATAGTAACTTGATAGCTAATATAAAATATAATAATTTAATATGTTTTACAAAAACCAAAACACACTCATGTACAATCATATAAACATATGTATATCTGTTTGTAATCTGGGATTATTGACGCATTTTTGTTGTTGCTATATGCTTTGGGATGTAAAATGTTATAAAAGCAAAACCAAAAAACATTTTAATTCCAAAATCGTTTAAATGTTATTTTTACTGGTCTATGTGTATAGGTTGTTATAATTTGTCTTTAACTTTATCTTATATCAGAAAACGTCAATAGAAAAAATAATAGATACAGATATCACATGATCATTGAAAAAAAAAACAGTTTTAACTTTAAATATGCATCCTCATATAAGAAGTGTTTTAAAAATGATTAACCAATTTTTGTTAGATTTAAACATATCGGAAGAACATTATATAATAATTTTTCTTGCTTCTTCTCTTCGATGTAAATATTGTTATGTAAATAAAATCATCTTTCCAAATTTTTAAAGATGTCAATGTTCTAGGGCAAGATGCCGAAATCATGTTTATTTCCATTTATAGGTCTGTGTGTTAATTATTCTGTTCGGGACAAACTATTTAATACAGTTCAAATTTTGTGCATGAAATTGAATTGGTAAATCTATAATTTAGTGAAACAAAATGGTGTAAGAACCACTTACCAGTTTTTGGTATGCTTTTTTCTTAAATTTTCATTAAAAAGGCTCTGCCTATTTCCCCGACGAAGTACCTGTAAATTCGCTTATTGTGAAGAATTTATTTTATTTAAAAAAAGAAATTTATTAGATACAATTTATACTTATAACAACAAATAACTTTTAAAATGTGTTATCTGTGTGTGGTAGAATTAAGCAAGAGTGGAGTTCCAGATAAAAG
Organism: Kuschelorhynchus macadamiae; assembly: GCA_030620095.1. Lineage (NCBI taxonomy): Eukaryota > Metazoa > Arthropoda > Insecta > Coleoptera > Curculionidae > Kuschelorhynchus > Kuschelorhynchus macadamiae. The sequence goes on from JAUTXW010000099.1 coordinate 799,155, forward strand.
TAAATTTACATTTTAGTTTTTAGAAAGAATTTATGAGTGATAATCAGGTTTGACAAATTTTCAAGTAGACTTCCAAAATATAAGTGAGAATACATATGAAATAAAGGGTAACAACAAAATTACATTGAGTAAAATAGAACTGGGTGTTTGTTACAAATTTTTCATGTTATTACCTAATTTTTATTACACTGCTATATGCGAAACTTCTATTGCCAAAAATTAAGTTGATAGAATACATAAGACCCCCTAAAAAAATATATCGAAAGAAGTTCCGGGCCTGCCAAGACAAAAAAAAATTAGTGCAAAAAGCATACTACAATTTGACGGAATACTATAATGAGATTCTGAACTATATTTTAATATGTCCCGTCTTATTTTTTTATTTTGATTTAATCCCTGTTGAAGAAGTAATTGGTCCATAAGATCTCTAAGAGACCTGGTTTAATAATTGCAGAAAAGAAAAACAATGTCTCGGTCTCAGTCAAGTGGTTTAATACAGTTAAAAGCTACGGTTACACATGTTTCGCCAAACAAACAGGCACTATCGGATTTTAAATCAACAAAAACATGTAGAATTTATAAAACTAGCACATACAACTACAGATGTGTTGGTTTAATTATGTAGTAGTATGTGCCAGTTTTATGTTATTATAACTACTTAGATAATAAAAACTGTCAGCTCTCTCAATAAGAATTAGTCTTAGGCAGTAAAGCCTATCTTGAGTTGAACTAATTTAACCTTAAAGTAAAATACTATATAAATTTATATATATATATATATATATATATATATATATATATATATATATATATATATATTTAACTGTACAAAAAATTGTATAAATAACTGTAATTGTATCTTTGCCAGTATAGGTAGTTACTGCAAAACAACCAGTTAAATTATTTATATTAGGGCTTTGTTAATACTTAGCTCTGGACCTGACTATTTTGTTAAACAAATAGGTATTTTTCTAGCTCTCTATATACAGTGTGTATCAGCCAAATGGAATAAATTCGATAATAAATAAATGGGGGCGTGTTCGGAAAAACGCTTGGACCCGTCGATTGGTATTTTTAGTTGCTCATTTTCTCCAATAAAAATTTTTTATACAGGGTGTGTCCTGTAACAGTGGTCAATGCCAACTTTCTTATTTCAAATGCAACACCCCGGATATTATTTAATTTTTGGATTCTTTAGGAGATTCTAAACATATTTTATGTTCAATGTCCTATACCTATCTTCAACTATTTCGGCAATATTAAGTGTTTTCAAATTTATTGCAAAAATTAAGATTAAAAAAATAAAATTATTTATTTCTTCATAATGTATAAACAAAAGTAAAAAGTTAATTTAGGAACTGTTGAATATGCTCGCCGCGAACGTCTTGACAAATTCCTAATCTTAAATAGAAATTTCTTCTAACGTTATTTAGCATCTCAGGCGTGACCGATCTAATCGCAAGCGTTATTCGTCTTCTTAAGTCAGCTAAGTCGAGGGGTTTAGCTTTGTATACAACATTTTTAATATGTCCCCATAAGAAAAAGTCTAATGGCGTCAGATCAGGGGATCGCGCTGGCCATTCTATCGATCCTCGTCTCCCTATCCACCGATTTGGAAATATTCCGTTGAGGTACTGCCGGACATTAATTTGGTAATGGGGCGGTGCTCCATCTTGCTGAAACCATATCATATTCGCTGGAACTTGCGGGTTTGCTGGATCCGGATACAAATTTGTCAAAGTTGGCACGACATTATTTTGGAGCAGTGCTAAATAATTATCGCCATTCAAATTGCCGTCAATGAAAAAGGGACCTATGATATGATCCCTAACAATTCCTGCCCAAACATTAACATTTTCAGGATATTGAGTATGTTCTTCGCTGATCCAGTGAGGATTTTCTCTAGACCAATAGCGGCAATTTTGACGATTTACATGACCGTGAAGTGTAAAGATGCACTCATCCGAAAACAAAACATGTTCTAATTGAATAACATTGTTATCTAACATAGCCATCATTTGTTCACAAAAATAAGTTCTCCTATCATAATCGTCTTCCATGAGCTCCTGAGTTGGTATCACTTTATAGGGATGCATTTTATTTTCTTTTAATGTTCGAATAATCGACGAATGGCTAATATCGAACATTGCGGCGGCTTGTCGACTAGAAATATGTGGGTTTTCCTCAAACTCAAGCATAATATCCAATTTAGTATCATCATTTATTGAATTGGCAGCTGCTTTTTTTATCTGCCTCACATGTCCAAGCTCGCGAAACTGCTTTTCTATTTTACTAATTGTCCCTTGGGATATATGCGGCAAATTTGGAAATTTTTCATGAAATAAGCGAGCAACTTCCACTTGTGTTCGTGTGTTATCTCCATAATCAATCATTTGTAGAATTGTTATTTTATGCATTTCTGTTAAATGAACCATTTTTCTGATATTAGGTATTATGCAGTTAACGAAATTCAAAAGACTATGACACTTACAACTACTGTCTTGCAAAGAGAAAGGCCAGGCATTTTACACAAAAGTAAACAAAACTTAAAAGTAAACAAAACTGGCTCTTTTTGTTCCATATCAATAAAAAGGAACGCTAAAATGGTTTTTGCTTACATTCTTAATATGAAGACCTAAATGGTAAATAAGTATTGAGTGTATTGTAGCGAATTTTTGTAATCAAATAAATAGTTCAGTAACCAGAGCCACTTTCATGAATAATAATAAATTCGAAATAAATAAAATAAAAATAAATTTGAAAACACTTAATATTGCCGAAATAGTTGAAGATAGGTATAGGACATTGAACATAAAATATGTTTAGAATCTCCTAAAGAATCCAAATATTAAATAATATCCGGGGTGTTGCATTTGAAATAAGAAAGTTGGCATTGACCACTGTTACAGGACACACCCTGTATAAAAAGTTTTTATTGGAGAAAATGAGCAACTAAAAATACCAATCGACGGGTCCAAGCGTTTTTCCGAACACGCCCCCATTTATTTATTATCGAATTTATTCCATTTGGCTGATACACACTGTATAGTTAAAGGGTATAGCTCTGGTCCTTACTATTTTGATTAACAAATAGGTTTTTTTTTCTAGTTCTCTATATATAGTTAAGGGATATTTTACTTCATTTTGCTTTTATTTTAAAAATAGTTTACTTAATTTTTTTTGTAATTTATTTATTTTAAAAAGCATTAGTGGGATAGGAATTCCCCCTGTGTCTCTCACAATAAAAGAATTATTTCTATAATGTTATTATAATCTTTTGTATTTAATATATCTTAAATCATTAAACCCCATAATCATTTTTATATACTTTCTTTTCCAGGTCCATCTCCATTTTGCAAGCTGAGATCAATGAACAACTTTTATAACCAAGTTTTTTGATGCAACTTCTAAAGAACAATGTTGAAATTGTCATAGAATGGAAAACCAAGAGAAATATTTGTTATACTACCTACAAGATATAATATTAGGGGCACGGCACGGCATTTTAATATATTTTTCTAAATTAATAATGTACAGTGTGGTCATTTTGTGTGTAAATTTTCAAAGATATAAATGTAACTGGCATTTTTTTTTAAATGAGACACTTTCTAAATTGCTCTTTCAGTAGATAGGTCTCTTTCCCCTTGTTCTTGATACCTTTAACCTTCAAAAATGGAGAAAAACTTTGTCATACACATTGGTTTTGTGGCCCAGCCATTTTTTCCCTCTCCATTGTATTTTTAAAAATAAAGGTATCAAATTTTGTACATTTAGAATCAGGAGGAGACCTACCTATTGAAAGTAAAATGTTCAGGGTGCCTTAAAAAATGCAAGTTAAATTAATATCTCTAATAAGTTAGAGCAGATCGTAATTTGGAAAAGTTAAAATGATCACGCTGAGTAGTACAGTGTAAAGGACTAAAATTTTTGCTAGCCATAGGCAAATATAGATGTATTGCTTCTTGTAATAAGTAGTAGCCAGTAGTTTCGAACGCCAAAAGTTGAGAAGTAGTTTTATTTGATAAAGCATAACTTTATTATATAAAAAATTTAAATTTTTTGTTGATGTGTATAAAGTATTTTTTAAATTATTTCTTTGTTTAATACCTGTCTAAGTCATAGTAAGTTTTTAAATCATGTTTAATGAAAACAACATGATTAGATATGTAAATTGATGAAAAACTTTTTATGCAACACTTAATCTTCCAACCTGTTGGTTTTTAAAATGTATTTATAGGTATTCGTCAATATCCCCACTTTACCCTATAGTACAATCATAAATGGAAGAATTTTATCCAGTTTTTATATCACCCTTTTCCGAAGACTGAAAGTGTGTAGCATTATAGAGTTTCCCGAAATGAATAAATTTACTTATTCAGTATTCCTTGTAATAGGAAATTTTCTATTTAATAGATCATAGATCTGAATGTAAATAATTTGTTTTGCTTTTGTTAAGTGGGCAGTATGTTTATTTATTTATTTATTTTATTTATTTGCAAATTTTACGGGTACATCCCATTTTATTACAAAAGTACTATGTATCTATGTTTACTTAGAAACTATTTGAGACCTATTTAAACAGAAAGTTCGCTGTATGTGGCGATGAGCAAATCACATCACAGTGACATACTCAAAATATGTAAGGCTTTTCTTTTTACATAATTCAAGCCAGATGAAAAAAAGTCAAGCTCTTCATGCTGATTCGCAAATCTCATTGCCCTTGTAATAGGTGAATGGAAACCAAAATTGGTATTATGGTGTTCAATATAAAAAAGTTCAGTTCTTCTAAGCGATCTATATGGTACATGCAAGTTAATCAGCCGTAGAAGAGCTGGACATCTCACCCGGCCGTTTAAAAGGTTAAACAATAGGCTCACATCGTTAACAGTTCTTCTGTTGGTTAATTTATCTAACTTAAGGATACTACGGATGTGTTCATAATTATGATCAACAATGATAATATTTAATTTATAGGCACATAGCCTGAGAAATCTGTTTTGAACTTTTTCTATACTATACTTATAAACTTCATAATTTGGCGACCATATCACAGAGGCATATTCTAGTACAGATCTTACTAGAGTACAATAAATTAGTCTTAATGAATTAACAGATAAATCTCTGCTGGTTCTCTGGATAAAACCTATCAATTTGCTTGATTTAGCAGTCACTGAATTAATATAGTCACTGAATGAGAGACGATAATCAAAAATCACTCCAAGGTCTTTCACTGTGTTAACTCTATCCAGAGGCGCACCAGCAATATTATAATATGTATTGAATTTTAATTGTCCTTTAAAAAAGCTAATGTAACTACATTTACCAGTGTTAAGAGCTAGTCCGTTTACTCTCGACCACTCCACAAATCGGTCCAGGTCCGACTGTAAGGCATCCGAATCGACAGTGGATTCAATCACTTTAAATATTTTAAGATCGTCAGCGAACATCAAAAAATCAGAAAGCAGTATAGAATTATAAACGTCATTAACAAAAAGGTTAAACAATAAGGGAGAGCAGTGTGTGCCTTGAGGCACCCCCGAGACGGCTGCGATTGGGTTAGACCTGAAGCCACCAACTCTGACCCTGTACGTCCGCCCTTGCAAATAACTCTCGATCCATTGAACAAGATGTTCACCGAAACCCAAAGCTGAAATCTTAGCCAATAGTAGCTTGTGATTAACTCTGTCGAACGCCTTGGAGAAATCCGTGTAGATAGAATCTACCTGAACATTCCTCTCCAAGGCGCTCAGCAGACGCGACTGATAGACAGCCAAATTGGTGACCGTAGATCTGCCTAACACAAAACCATGTTGGTAATTTGAGATTAATTCTCTACATAACCACGAAAGCTGCCCATATATGAGTGCATCAAATAACTTAGGAATACTAGATTGAATACAGACACTACGATAATTCTTAATAGATTCCTTATCACCGGTTTTGTGGATTGAGACCAGAAAACCCTCTTTAAATGTATCCGGGAATTGACCAAACTTTAATGAAACATTAAAAAGCATAGTGAGAGCCTGAGACAAGGTGCAGACGCAACGTTTCAGCAGATAGTTCGGAATCCCATCCGTTCCCGAAGATAATTTATCAGGCAATCCATTGATCTGCTCAAAAATCTCAGATACTGAAAACAATCGATAGTTTATGTTAACATGAGGATTTGATATATAATCGGGTACAGGAGTGTTCTGGTTAGCAAAAACAGTTGAGAAATATGCTGCAAAAGCATTAGCTATGTCTACACCCCCTGAAATCCTCACATCATCCAAAAACATTGTAGATGGCAAACTAAATGATGAACGATTTTGATTTACAAATGACCAGAAATTGCGCGGATTGGTATTTATGTCAGCATCAACTCTCGCAAGATGTTGGGCATAACATAGAATAGTGAGGTTTTTACATGTTGTTCTTAACTCGGAGAAGTGTAAATAATGGTGGTATAAGCCTGATTCTTTATATAATTTATGTACCCTCTTTTTATCAACAATGCATTTTTTTTAACTCTGTAGAGTACCACTTTGGAAAATTGCTTGAAACAAATCGTCTGCGCGGTACAAACAGTTGGATCCCCTGATTAACAATGTCGTAAAAGGTGTTTATCGCGGCATTGGCATCAGAAGAGTGATTTATCATACCATCCCAATCCACCGATGCAAAGAAACCATTTAAACCTATAAAATCAGCTTGCCTAAAGTCCCAGTACTCTTCATCCTGCTTCAATATATTATTACAAGGAACAATTTCTATAACAAATTCATAGGCAGAATGATGAAGACTATCTGGGAGTACAGCATCTACATGTACGCACATCTAAAGATTCAAAACTGCTAAAAATTAAATCAAGGTATACATTACGTTTGTTAGGTATGATGACATTTTGGAATAAATTAAGGAACCCAAATGATTCACTTACGTGGACAGCCGAAGAGCCCACTGGACAATTAACTAGAGTCCCTAAGTTATCGTTATACCATGTGGCTTCTGGTAGATTGTAATCTCCGAAAACGAGCAGCTTAGTGTCTGGATCTTCCTGACGCAACGACTCCACAGTTGTGCAGTGTGCTACGTATTTACCACCATCACTACTGGGAGGTATATACAAGCCTCCAATAATGATGTCCTTAAACCTACATTTAACTAATACAAAAATTTGCTCAACTGAGGGGTTATCATTATGAATTAAGTTCGAATTTAAATTTGCACGAACTGCAATTAGGACACCACCACCACGTTTTTTCTCACTAGATTCCGCTGATCTGTCTCTTCGGTAGATATTATATCCGTCAATCTGCATCTCCGAATCACCAACATCGCCATCCAACCATGACTCCACAATTATTATGATCTCGTATCCAGAATTCAGAACTGCTGTTTTAAAAGTATTTAATTTAGTCTTCATGCCTCCCACATTTTGACAGTATATATTCAATGGAATGTACCTTGCATGTCAGTTTATGGCACCACCCACTAAAATATTGCTATCATTACTGTTGTTATTTATTGTGACAATGCACGGAATCCCCCGTTTGAACCTTACAGCTAGATTCTGTTCTCCATTTTCCTTTCTTCTATCCATTTCTTTATATAAATTCTTTACTTGATCTCGCTGAAGTTGAGTAAGATCGTTCTTTAGCTTTATGTTACAGCCGTTAAGTTTGTGTTTATTTCTTAAGCAGTTTTTAGCTAATTCTGTGTTAGCAAAGGTTATTTTTAAGGGCCTCGGTTTATCTGATATGCGCCCAATCCTTGATGCTCTAAAATCCACATCTGTATTTAAATCCATTTTTCCAAGTACACTCACAAAGCGGGCTTTATCATTGTCAATCCTTTCTGCAGAAAGCTGTGATGTGCTCTCTTGAATGTTATATGCAATAACGTTTTTAGCTCTTAACTGCCTTTCATAGGTTTCATGTATAATGACCTCCTGACTGCAGAGTGGAGTGGGGGTCATAGTGGATGACAGGGGGGGAGGACTGTTATTAGAAGACAGTTGATTTTGAATTTTCATAATTTCCTTTTCAAGTTTATCGATTTTTGTTGTTCAGTATTTCTTAATTCAGTCAGGAGCCTATCAGTCTTTTGTTGTTGATCTAAAAGTAGTGTTAATACCTGGGAAATGAGGGAAACCACATCATTAATGGTCGCATTACCTGCAGTTTCCAAATTGTTAATTTGACTCCGTAATACAGATTCCTGTGTGATGTTCTGAGTGGGATGAGTAGGGAGAGGGGTTGCACGATTTTTTCGTTTGCCTCCACTAGAAGTGGGATTATTCGAGGTAGTTGAGTTATCTGACGTGCCTCCGAACGATATACGTTTAGTTTGAACACCGCTGCAGCTCTTGCAAGACCAGTCATGGGAACCATTCTTCTTACATTGGGAGTAGTTTTTGTCAAATTCAGAATTCGACAAACCTGAACATCCCTTATGGAACCAGGCACAACAACGAGTGCACTCAATCACATGTTGGTTTGATCTGATAATTTTTTTGCAAACAGCACAATTCTCTTGAGCAGACATTTAGAACGCGAAAATTTGAAAAGTTTTGTCGTTTATGGACACCTTTATTGACGAAACAACGTAACAGCTGATTCAGTACTTTGGTGGTTAGAACAAAGTCGTAATCGGTTTAACGAAATTACCGGAGTGGAATCCCCGTTTTTTAAGAAAATAAATAAGTCCAGTCGATAGCAGGATTATTTTGAGCCCTAGGACAAGGCATTATTAAAAAGGTACCAGTATTAGTTACTGAAATTAACGATTTAATCACGACCGTTTTACAACACGTAAACACAATATAAAGGCGACCACACCATATGTTAGTTGAATTTATAATGATATGATTTTAAATAAGCTCTATAGGGTTTTGTTCAGTTTTTTTAGGTAATTATATATTTCCTCCCAATGTTTTTAAGGCCCATATTTATTTATTATTTTCTGAAGGGGTGTCTATATTAAAAGAAATTCTATATTTTCTGTGATTAATCAGTATTTTTATGTATCAAGCCTTATTCCTCATAGTCTTGTTTTTTTTGTGGGTGAGCTCTAGAAAATTATTGTACATACAATTTTTTTATAAGTTTGGTATCTACATGTCAGAAATCGTATACAAGGTTACTTTATTGTTTATTTCACTCTGTCCTGTAATGTTTGGGAGTGTAAGTGGGCACATATGTATTTCATAATCAGACCTTTATTGTTATTATAAAAAGCATTTAAAAGGGCTGTATGTAGTATGCCAGGTATCTTTTACGCAAAGTCCTTTCATAACAGAAATCGTGGGCAATTCTGAGTTAAAATCAGCTTCCTTACAGTTAAACACATCAGAAAATTAGAGCTAGCTAAGACCAATTATGTATTGGTATCAGGACTAAGTATGGTGTTAGCTTACAGTTCCCTTTACATTAAAGACAATAATTTGGAACTCATCCCCCTAGTTTTCGGACAGCAAGGGTTTAAAAATCTGAACGGGACTCTGAAGTCAATTGTTACCCAATCGTTCTCTTCAGAAAAGCAAAAATTTATGTAGAAAAGAAATCTTGACAATAAACGAGATTTGCACTGAATTTTGTTAATTAGGAGTTGTAATGTGCGTAAGACGTAGAAGTCATTTAATTATTTTTTAAGTTAACAGTATGGCAAGTTTTTCTCTCCGGTGGTTAAACTGAACTAATATTGATATATCACAACACAGGACTCTACTGTATTTAGAGTAATATGTACTATATCATAACCCTTGAAATTAATTGTTATTTCATTCTTCCTTTTCTTTATTAAAAAATGTGTCTTATTTATGATTCCATAAAATCAGTTATGCTTCCATTATACAAAGTCTGTGAAGCATTCGGTTAAAAGAAAATTTTCCTTTGCAAGATTTTCATGGTTTTTTAATTTTCACTTTGTTTTGAAATTCCCATGCGACATATTTATCGTAAGAGACCTTAATTTTTACAAAAAAAAAACTTCAGTATTATAATAACATTTTTTGTAAATTCCACATTTTTTAATTTAAGATCGCGTATATTTACTTTACATTAAACTCCCAAAATCATACTGATAGCAATTTATTTAAACCTGGAAACCAACTGCATTTTTATTGCAATAAGTGATAACAGTATGAGGTGAAAAAGTACTTGCAGTTGGATTTTCTAACCGGTTATATTAAAAAGATAGCGCCCACTGACATTAAAAAAAGTCTTTTGTTTATAAACTTTAATTGCACATTACGGAAGAACCCTTGTGTCGCGTCACGAACTTTCCATTCACACCTCGTATGTCTACGGGCGCACCTAGCGCCACCAAAAAAAAAACCGAAAAAACATCGTGGTCGGGGAGCGTGGGAAGAAGCCGACACAGCGAGAGCCCAGTCACTTTTTCTCTGTATTTTTATCATACTTTTATGCGTTTAATTATTAAAATAAAGTGGAAATACAAAGTAAATCGTTTTAATAACTAAACAAGTAAATCGCAACGTGAAATTCTACATGGTCCTTGAGCCGAATGGGTTTTTCTGAGGAAAAACATTATCAGGCATGCAGTGTAATCGTACATGATGCAATATTAAACGTCTAAGCAGTGGCACGCAATTATAAACCTTAAATACTGTTGTTAAAAGGACAATGTGGTTATGATGAAAAATTAAGTGTTGAATCGTTTAGATGGTTTATAGAATTGAGAGTCTTAAACAGAAAAAAGACAAATCTGGTAAGTCTGTTCCATTTATCACATTCCTTTTATCCCAAATAACGTTCAGTTGATTATTGTTTTTGTTTTGTTGAAATATCGTATCGGTTTTGATTAGTCAAATAATAGTTTTAGTAATAATATCGTATCGCTTGATAAATACCCCTTTATTTTTCATAATATCGTGTACCATTTATCGTAATATCTACCGGTTTCACTCGCTTTTTCTATAACTAAATTATAAAAATATGGATGAGGCTACGCTAAAGCAGCTTGTCGCAAAGCGCGGTCAGATCAAAGCATTTTTAACAAGATTTTCTGCATTTATTAACAAATGTACAGAGGACATGCAAGAAAATAATATCATGCAATTAGAGTCGCGTTTAACAAATACATATCCGTTGTTAGAAAAATTTAATGAGTTGCAAAATGAGATTGAATTACTTAACGAAGATGAAATTAGTTCCAGCGAACGTGTACTTTTTGAAAATCAGTATTATGACCTTACCCAAATTGCAAAAAAAATTGTCCAATCATTTTATCAAAGTAAAACACCCCTAAAAAATGACAATAATTCTCAAAGTTCTGACTCGAGCAGTTCTATAGCATATAATGCTAATGTACGGTTTCCTATTATAGATCTTCCAAAATTTTATGGAGAATATGAGAAATGGGGTCAGTTTAGGGACATGTTTCTATCATTAGTGCATAACGATACACATCTTGACAACATAAAAAAGTTTTATTATCTATTAAGCAGTGTTAAGGGTGATGCAGCAAAAGTTATCGAATGTATCGAGGTTACCAATGACAATTATGAAATTGCTTGGGATCTTTTGGTGTCACGCTATCAAAATGAATCAGTTATCATAAAGCATCATGTTAGCACTTTATTTGAGTTACCAAGTATTGGAAAAAACCCTCATATTGAATTGCGTAAACTAACAGATTCTGTAAAGAAACATATAAGATCCTTAGAAACGTTAGGAGAACCAGTGCAGTACTGGGATACTCTTTTATTTTACTTAATAACAAAAAAATTGGATATCTCTACTCAAAAAGAGTGGGAATCTCTGTTTATTTCAAAAACATTACGAAAGGACAAGCCAGTTTTTAAAGATCTTTTAGAGTTTTTGGAAAAACGTTGTTTATTATTAGAAACAATACATAGTGACAATAAAAATAAACCTATACCTGAGACTCAAGGTACTTCTAAGTACAAACTTTGGAATAAAAGAGAACCAATGAAATCTTTTTCTGGTTATGTCAATGACAAGTCTTTTCATTGTCCCTTTTGCGAAGAAAATCATCAAATTTATGCATGTGACAAACTAAAATTGTTATCAATTCAGTCTCGTGTAAAAGAAATCAATAAATTAAAATTATGTACCAATTGTTTACGTAATAATCATGAAACTAAAAATTGTAGAGCGCAAGGGTGTAAAATTTGTGGGCAGTCACACAATACTATGTTACATTCTGAAAACGCAAACATAAATCAAAACAGTGACGTACCCAGACCGCAAACTAACCGGGTTTTTACTAGATCTGAAAATGTAAATCATTCAAACAACCCTAATCAAAAAACGCTAATTTCTACGGCTCAGTTAGCCTCAAATGTTTGTAAAAATTAATTTACATCGAGAATTTCTCAAATTCTATTGTCAACAGCAATTGTGCTAGTTCAGGATTCGTCCGGCAAATGGCATAAATGTAGGGCGCTGTTAGACAATGGAAGTCAACCGAATTTTATTACACGTAAAATGCAAAATAAATTAAAATTTTTCCCTACAAACATTAGCCTGCCAGTCAGAGGCGTAGGTAGTTCAAGTATAAGTATTAATCAACAAATTTAGACAACTATCAAATCACTTCATAACAATTATCATGCTAATTTAAGTTTTTTAATATTAGATAAAATCATAGAAAATCTTCCAAATTATAATTTTGACTTTAATTTACTTCAAATTCCAACTGGAATAACATTGGCAGATTGTGAATTCAATAAATCAAATGAAATCGACATGCTTTTAGGGGCAAGTATATTTTTCGAACTAATTTGTTCTAATCAAATAAAGCTAGGTTCTTCTATGCCCATTTTACAGCAAACTAAGTTAGGTTGGGTAATATCAGGTCCACTACCGGCAATTTTAACTGAACTAAATAAAGACATAGTTTGCAATCTTTCTACAAATAAATCACTAGAAAACAGCATCGAAAAATTCTGGCACATTGAGGAAATATCGAATTTGAAGGTAAAATCAATCGAAGAACAGGAATGCGAAAATCTGTATACAGAAACAATTGAACGCGATAATTCCGGACATTTTATAGCTACTTTACCGCTTCGAGAAAATGTAGGAAAATTGGGTAATTCTTTGGAAAATGCAATTAAACGTTTAAACAGCATGGAACGAAAATTCTCAAAAAATTACCAATTTAAAAAACAATATTTTGATTTTATGAATGAATACGAGTCACTTGGTCACATGACTGAAATTCCCTCTGCAGAAATAGAAAATTCGTGCAATGATGTATTTTATCTTCCTCATCATGGTGTCATTAATGAGACTAGTTTAACCACGAAATTGCGCGTTGTATTTGACGGCTCTTGTAAAACTTCTTCCGGGCTTTCACTAAACGACTTATTGAAAGTAGGCCCAACTATCCAAGACGATCTTTTTGCAGTTCTTTTACGATTCCGCAAACATAACGTAGTTTTAACGGCTGATATCGCAAAAATGTATCGTCAAATAAAGATTCAGGAAAATCAGCGTGACTTGCAACGTATTGTTTGGCGTCCTATAGAAAACGGTGAAATCAAGCATTACCGTCTTAATACAGTAACGTATGGTACAAGTTCAGCAGCCTTTTTGGCAATACGAAGCTTGCAACAAGTAGCAATTGACAATGAAAATGTTTACCCAGAAATATCTCAAACTATCACTAGAGATTTCTACGTGGACGATTACCTAGGGGGAACCGAAACAATTGAAAAGGCTATCGATCTTAAACAAAATCTATCAAATTTATTAAGTCAATACGGATTTGATTTAAGAAAATGGCGGTCAAATCAGGTAGAAGTTATTAAAGATAACGATTTAACTATAACTGATCAATATTTTATATCCGAGGACGAAATTAAGAAAACGTTAGGCCTATTCTGGCAAGCAAATCATGACATTTTAGCATACAATATAAACGAATTTGAAAACATATCAGAAAAAATTACTAAGCGTACAATGCTGTCATTAATTTCAAAATTATTCGACCCGTTGGGTCTTTTATCACCAGTTATAATAGTCTCAAAAATTATGATGCAAACCCTGTGGCAACTTAAAGTAGGATGGGATGATGTTCTTCCTTATCATATTCTACGCCCATGGTTTGACTTTAATAGAAGATTATGTCTTTTAAAGAATATTAATATACCACGTCAAGTTATAATTTCAGAGTATAAGTCAATAGAAATTCATGGGTTTAGCGACGCTTCCCAAAAGGCGTATGCAGCATGCATTTACATTAAATCAATTGACGTATATGGGAACGTGTGTGTTAGGCTTTTATGTTCTAAAACCCGAGTTGCACCTTTAAAAATTATATCAGTACCAAGATTAGAGCTTTGCGGAGCATTATTGCTTAGTCAACTATATGATAAAGTTAGGCTATCGTTAAATATCATAATAGATCGCGTTGTTTTATGGACTGACAGTACTATAACTTTATCATGGATCAAAACCTCACCGAGTTCTTTAAAAATATTTGTAGCAAATCGAGTAGCGGAGATACAAAATTTAACTTCGAACGTTCAATGGCGACACGTACCTACCAAATTTAACCCCGCCGATCTAGCGTCCAGAGGTACAGATTCTGCTTATCTTATCAATGATACCTTGTGGTGGAACGGGCCACCGTGGCTTTTGGAAAACGAGGAATTTTGGACAAAAAACATTAACATAATACCTAGCGATTTAGAAAAGAGGAAACCTCAAATCACTCTTGTAAATATTGAAAACACGCTTCAATTATTTAATAAATTTTCATCACTATACAAACTTCAACGTGTTACGTCATTTTGCCTTCGGTATATAAACAATTCTAATCCTAAAAAACCTAAGTTAATTGGAGCATTAACTGTCAATGAACTGGATAATGCCTTAACCCTCTTAATAAAAATCGCACAGAACGAATCCTTTTTTAATGATATCAGGTCTCTTAAAAAATCTAAGTCACTACCTCCGGAGTCACGTGGGTGGGAGATTATCAAGTCGAATCTACCTTATGATGCAAAACATCAATTTATTCTTAATCAACACCACCCTTTAACTCATCTTATAATCATTAATGAACATCATAGAAATTTACACGCAGGATGTCAAACCATTTTATTTTCCACACGTCAACGGTTCTGGATTTTAAATGGCCGATCTTCAATTAGAAACATCATAAGTAAATGTATAACATGCTTTCGGGTCAAACCTGTAGTCTTTAAACAAAAAATGTCTGACCTTCCGACTGATCGTATCACCCCAAACCGGCCATTTTACATCGTAGGTATAGATTTTGCTGGACCCTTCAATATCAAAGACGGTAAATTGAGAAATCGCGTGGTTATAAAGTCTTATCTTTGTGTATTTGTTTGTTTTACAAGTAAAGCAGTGCATTTAGAAGTTGTCAGCGATCTGAGTACAGCCTCTTTTCTTAATGCATTAAAACGATTTGCATCGCGTCGCGGTTTACCTAAACGTATTTATAGCGACAATGGAACTAATTTTGTTGGCGCTAGTCGCGAAATTAAGAATATTTATTCTTCTATTGAAAAATTTGTAACCGAGCATGATATTATTAACTGGTTTAATAAAAATAATATAGAGTGGAAATTTATTCCCCCTCATTCACCTCACCGTGGTGGTTTGTGGGAAGCTGCTGTACGCCAAACCAAATTCCATCTAAACCGAACTATAGGTAAACTCGTATTAACATTTGAAGATCTCTATACAATATTCAGCCAGATAGAGGCAATAATGAACTCTCGACCCCTTTATCCTTTATCCAATGATCCACGAGATTTTTCCGCTCTTACACCTGGGCATTTTCTCATCGGCCAGTCACTATGTGCCCTACCTCAACCAGACTTTACCAATCTTCCTGAGAATCGTTTAAAACAATACCAAGTACTTCAAAAGACTGTGCAGACATTTTGGAAGCAATGGAGCCATGATTACCTAAATCATTTGCAACAGCGTTCCAGATGGTTTCAAGATTCTTCCAAATCACTACTAGAGAATGATATGGTTGTTCTAATAGATGATAATTGTCCTCCACTATATTAGAAGCTAGGCAGGGTAGTGCAACTTCACCAAGGTAGTGATGGTTTGTGCAGAACTGTAACAGTGCGAACTTCATCAGGACTTACCAAGCGTGCTGTGCAAAAACTCTGTGTCTTACCTATTAATGATAACTAAAAGTGAAGTTATAAAGTATATTTTAATCGTTTGTGTTGAAAGACTTTAGTCTTCCAAAGGCGGCGGCATGTCGCGTCACGAACTTTCCATTCACACCTCGTATGTCTACGGGCGCACCTAGCGCCACCAAAAAAAAAAACCGAAAAAACATCGTGGTCGGGGAGCGTGGGAAGAAGCCGACACAGCGAGAGCCCAGTCACTTTTTCTCTGTATTTTTATCATACTTTTATGCGTTTAATTATTAAAATAAAGTGGAAATACAAAGTAAATCGTTTTAATAACTAAACAAGTAAATCGCAACGTGAAATTCTACACCTTGCTTTAAAATGAAACGACTACGGATTAGCAACCACTATTTGAAAATAAACTGTAAAATTTCTGTAGGGGTGGTCAGAAATAGCTAGGCGACTAAATGGTCCCGAGAAGGACCAAAATCGTATGGATGTAGTCATAGTTTAAGGCGCTTACTGTAGTAACACGATTCTTGTACAAGGGAAATATTCTTAACTCTAGGACACTTTTATTTACAAGCTCTCTCGGCTTGTCAGATTGATATTTTTTTGCATGTATGTACTTAAAATTTAATAAATGTTTTATATCGTATATTAATTAATTGTGTATATTAATTTCTTCAGCATATATTATTATACCATTGGATAAGTAATAAATTATATTGTTTGAATTCCTTGTTTTTCTTTTCAATCTGTTTCAGTTCCTAGATTAGTTGAAATAGACTTATGAGAATAAAAAGTGCAGGTAATCCTTATTTGCTTTTCTGGTGTAGAATATTATGTATATAATATTCTGTTAAGCGAACAGACCTAATTAAGATTATTGAAATTGGCAACTTCAAACCATATAAAGTTCTCACAAAACGACGAGTGTAAAATCGGGCACGAAAATCTCATTAAATTCAATAATAGATTCTTTTTCACCGCTAATACAAAAAATTAAATTTATTTTAAAACTGATATATGTCATTCCCGCAAACTAATAGAGCGACATGATTGCTAGCATTCAAACTAAAAAACCAGCGTGAGAACTTCAGATGTTAACTTCATAAAAAAGAGGAAAATGAAATCTGATTTAAAAAGACCGCCTCAACTCTGATGATAAAACAGAAAACTTCTTAAAACTGAATTTGCTGTAAAAAAAACTACGCCACTGGTGAGTCAGGTCGTGATGCTGAGACCCTTGCCATTTACTCTATACTTTGTTTATGAGATCAGTCCATCTTCCTTCCACTCATGCAAAAACTGTCAAACAATGACTGATCTGTTTTTTGAGCAGTTCCTTAGGGAATGCTGAGTCTCTCCATTTTATACGTCATTGGTATTTACTATAAACGTGATAGCGTAACACCCACTAGCAAGTTTATTTCTTAAAGCCAAAATGTGGCCACGAAATTTTAACCTATAATCTGTCAATAATCCAAAAAATATATTGTAATACCCAGTCACCCACTGGCAAATTAGTTTCTTAAATGAACTTCTATAATCTGTCAATAATCCAAAAAATATGTTACAGTTATTAAAATCCGATTAATAGTAAATATTGACACAAGGTTATGCAGTCAGCCGAGCCAAAATATCTGGCCAATAGGATAACACCAGAGTACAATAAATAGACTGTTATCTTGTATATAGAGTTCAATGTAAAATACAACCATATAATGTGAGTGTTATGACAGAACAGTGAAGCATCTGTAAAATATATGAAAAAAAAACATGCGCATGACATGTAAAAACTTTATTCTCAAATATGGGCAACTTCATAAAATTATTGTTGAAAAAGAAATAGGTACCATCGTTGTTTGAACTGCAGAAATTATCAAACAATCCTTCAACTATTCTATAAACTATATAGTCTTGCTTGCTTTTCGCAGTTAATGTTCACAGTTTAACTTATGATACTACACCGATATTTTAAAAGTTACCATCGGCAATGATGAAACATAAATAAAATTTAATTAGCTTTAATAAATATTTTTCTGCATTTATGCGCTTCGTTTGGACAGTGTTTTATGAGAATTAACGTTGGTCCATTTCCGAACATTATTACCCGGTAATAAACTATGGGCAAGATTGTTTCTTTATAATCATTGATCCACAACAAGATATCAGTTTACGTATCTCGTATCTGGTTATTTAAAATTCTCCCTGTGCTTTCTTCCATACGTGTTGAATGGTGTTTTTGTACTTTTAAAGTAACTATCTGGTGAGTTGTGCGGTTTGTGGTTGTTCGAGAACTCCAATAAACACAAGTTTAGGGATTGCGTTTCATTGGAGAATACATTTTGGCCTAGTTATTTAATTTTTGTTTTTAAAGCTAATAGCAAAGTTTACGGAATAAATATATAAGTTGGCTCAATCTGAGTCGGCACTTTGCGAAACGTTTAACACAAGTCTGCCGACTGGGTACAAAGCCCGTACCGCATCTAACAAAAAACTTCTGGGGAGACTAGAGTAATAAAATATAAATGAAATGGTGTTCTTGATTTAGTTGCATGTTTCGGGGAAGGAGGTGTACGCTTGTTAAATAATCCAAGGGTTTAACATTTATTATTAGTATCGGGCAGTGATTATTTCAAATAAAAGAATTAAGGGAATTAATTTGCTTGTTAAAAATCCGTCTCATGGAGCTATTTCTTTTTACGGTGATGGAGAAAAGAAAACAGTATGTGTAAAAACTTTTTTTCTCAGGTTACATTTTTACTTTTTCTCCTCCCATCTCTGTCGTAAAATATAATTATTCCATTTATGAATTACATGTTTTTAACAAGCGGTGCCTGGTCATAATGTAATAGCTGGGTATTGCCTAAGTTTTACGAAAGGGAACGTACTTTTATTTTGGTGTCTTAATACGTAAATACTTCCCTTCCTGGAAATACTTGTTTTCGATTAGGAGTAGAAGCAAAGTTCACAGAATAAATGTTGCCTCACTCGGCATCAAAACTTTGATATTCGCAATGCGTACCATCGAGTCATAAACCAATCGTAACATTCCTGCTATTACTGGGCTCTTTTAAAAATAGTATGATTCCGAGTCGGAAATTTTTTTAAACCAGGTAGTTTCAAAAATATTACACAATAATTGTGGACAAAATTTACTGAATTGAAATAATGTTGTTCGGGTTAGATAGTTACAATTTTGATTTAAATAGACTAGAGATAGAGATTTAAGGACACAATTATTATTAAGTTTTACCCGGTGTTCTAACTTAAAAATACATATTTTTAAATATGTGTTGAAAGTAGAATTAAATATTGTGTTGGAGCTTTGTGCGATGTGCCCATGAATTGGTAGAGTATTTTAATACAGAAATTATTTCTTTCAGACTGTCAGACTTTTACAGAGTCGTTTTTAGCCAGGCAGTTATTTTTATAACAAAAACAACATAAGCAAAAAAGTATATAATTTTAAATCTAAACACAAATTCACTATTTACAAGGCATTAAATATATAATACAGTAATACTCCTAGATACTAAAATCAACAGTAACATAGAGATAAAGAGAAAATAGTTGCACGTTTTACAACCTAGTCTACAGATAATTACAAATTTTTAAGAATATTAAGCTTAATATTCTTTGTATTTGATTTTGTCTTTTTTATATCGATATTTATAAATTTAATTTTAAGAGTAAAATAAATACGCCCTCTCGTATATAAACTTACAAAATAATTAAAAGGAAAGTCGCTAAATGAACGACTAAAAGCTACTTTAGGAAACTGAATTTTTAATTGTGAACTAATTGTTTCTTTATGTGCCAAGTTATTAAATTGTGCAATAAAAATATTTTCCAGTTTTAAGATGTAGTCGATAATATCTCTGAAACGTACAGTCAGACCACCAAATGGAAAATTTTTATTCTCATCTGCTTTTACCTGACAAAACACAGCTCTTCTTTAAAAAGCGTATTTAAAAATTTAATACATACATCGCAAGGGTGACGTATTAAAAATGTTTTCAAGAGATATCCTACTACATATACTAGCACATTTCCCTCAGGACTTTTTAAATTAATATAATCGTTAGTGAAAACTCTAAGTGGTGTATACGTAGATATAGTAACAGAAAAAATGTTATTACCGGTTTTATCAATTTCGAGTGTCATGTGTAATAAAACATTAGTGGCGTCATTTATGCAGTTAGCGCTCTCAGCATTGTCAATATATCTTAACGTAAAAATCTTTTTAAATGAACGGTAGAATTGTATAGGAGTAGGATGCTTTGAATTGCCACTGCAATTCCTAATTTTTCCAAAGAAGTTTTCAAGACAATCTTGATTAAGATTTCTTGTAAATACATATGTATAATATTTATTAATTTACACAAAATACAACTTCTTTTAGCTCACCCTATACGTTTGACTGTAAATAACTTTAAACTCAACTCGAAGAAAGCGAGCGACACTGTGCACACGTCGAGCAAAGAATTTAGACTAGTGCCAGTCTAACGCTGAGAGGTCTATTTTGATAGCCGACCGGAGTGACCCAACTTATATTTATTCCGTAAACTTTGCTAATAGTTTACTTTTGCATTTTTTAAAACAGAAGTAACCTCAACTTGCATAGGCGTACATTATAATTTTAAGTTGATAATCCAGATTAACACTAAATCTCAAAACAAAATTTGTAATCTGATTGCTGCATATCTTTACATAAAATTTTATAAAAGAGGAAAACACTGCCAGCCGGAAGTTACATCCGTCATATGCAACAGTCATCCCGGACGACAGTCTACGAGCTATGAGTGTCTGCCGAAAGTAATTTATTGCTGACACGGTTGCAGCCATCTTAACCCAACCTAATACGCATTTTTATTAATTACAAGTTTTGTTAAAAAAAGACGCATCCAAAGCGAGTATCTTACAGTCTACAGACATTCATAACAGATTTTAGGCTTGTTTTCTTTTTTGCCCAATTTAACAACTATGTAAAATAACAAAGACTTATTTTTTAATACAAACAATGATAAAACTTTAAATAATAATTTAGAACCTAAATAATATGATATAGATACGGAAAATAAATATTAATTAAAATATTAATTACTTACCAATACATTTTTAAATTAGGTTGTTTAACAAAGGAACGGCAACGCTTATCATGGAAATTTTTTTGAAGTGAACATGCATCGTACAGCGAAATGAATCGGTATTGGTAAGTAATGAGAGAATTGCAACCTGAAACTGCTGCTGACTCTGACAAGGTATTTAAATGTATATATTAAATATTATGATTACTAGTCCTGCGCGCGTATTCTGTATCGCCAATAGAGAAAAAATTTCTTTCTATAAGAATAGAGAGGAAATTTCTATTTCATGAACCTATTCTGTACGGTATTGTCGCATTTGTCCTAATGTTCATCTGTCCTACCACCCGAATGGAGCTTTGTCTGACAAAAATAGAAGATGAGATGGATTTATGGACAATCAAATGTGCTGATGTGCACAATATAAATAATGGGAATTTTTTCAAAAGTTGTTTTTATCAATATAAACATGACCTACCTAATTAGTAATTACTAATTACTGATCATTTATTGCTACAATTATTGATTGTATATTTCTTACGAATATTTGCTTTATTTTTGTACAAGATATTCTCAAAGAAGTGGAATTTTTATTTCGTAGGTAATCGGTAATTAATAGGTATCGGGGACAACTGAAAATGGATATCGATCCTTGCTTTTCAAGGGGTATCCTACACCATTTTTTTTGTAATCGTTATTTTATATTTAAATTAATTATTAATTAAATTCTTCTTAAGTTTTTAAGATACATGATAAACATCCATGCCATGTTTTTATTTTTAATCTCCCAAATGCAATCTGGCCTAATAACTCTAAAGAACTAGCAGACAGCAGTGCAATGTTGCGAGGATTACCGAGGTCCCGGCTTGAAGTGTATTTCCTTTTTACTCTTTTCCAATGTACCAAGTATTGATGTATATCCTGCTTTAGGTAATATCTTCCCAAATAATGTGCACCATTTAGCATATTTTGTTAATTATTTAACCGAATCTAAGTATTTACTATTAATAGTACATTTATATGATGAGTTCTATTGAGACTTCAGTAATGCTGATTTCATGATGATAAATGATTTAGTCAATATTGATTGAGCAAAATGTTGAGATCTGAGAACTAGCTTGGCTGCAGAGTCAGATAATCTAGGTGGCTGTAAACTGGTTGTTCCCTAAAAACACATTAAAATTTCTTTATTTTGAAACAGTTTAGTCCTACATTAAAACATCTTATCTATAAGAAAAAAAGAATGCACAGAAAGTATATGTCATCTCGATTCTACTGGGATTATGAATCATTTGCAAACCTTAGGTCAGTGCGTAGGGAGGGGCATGATATATGTTATGCTTTGTATATTTGTGAAACTGAATCCTCATTAATATGTTATGCTCTGTATATTTGTAAAACTGAATCCTCATTACAGCTTAGTACAAGTGTAAAAGTTTAAATACTACAAAATTTGATGCAACAATTTCGTATTAACCATTATAGCACGTTTTCCAATTTGAAAGCGAGTATAGTAGAAAGAGTGAACAGGACTTTAAAGAATAATATGTGGAAAATATTTAGCATTCAAGGAAATTACAAATGGTTTAATATATTAGCGGATATTGTAAAAGATTATAACAATACAAAACATTCTTCAATAGGAATGAAGCCAAAACAAGTAAATAAAACAAATGAAAATAGAATCTTGAAATCTGCATTTACTCATGCTAAAACGTTAGATATAAAATCTCCAAAGTTTAAAGTGGGTGATCACGTACGAATAAGCAAGCATCGAGAGGCATTTTCAAAAGGTTACACACCAAATTGGTCAAATGAGATATTCCACATTAAAGAAGTTAAGATGACAAACCCTTGGACATATTTAATTCAAGACGAAGATAATCAGGACATTCTGGGTGGTTTTTAAACTAAGTTTTCGTAATACTGTGTTTTTAGAGATTAAAACTGCTGCCCGAAACTTTTATATGCTTTTAAATCATCCTCAAAAATAATAACCGTGGAAGGTTTTATGATCCTTATGGTCATTCACAAATAATGTAAACAACATTATTTGTGAATGACAATAAGGATCATAAAACCTTCCACGGTGATTATTTTTTGGGATGATTTAAAAGTGTATAAAAGGATCCACGATATTGATGACATTTTGTGGCACCAGAATGATTTGGTTGCTCTATGGGAGTGTTCGCAAACAAATAACTTACAACTCAACATAGGAAAATGCTTATCTGCTTTCGTAAGGGGCATAAAGTTTAACTCAAATTACAAGCTACACAGTGCCAACCTCAGTTTCTCTGAATCAATGAAGGACCTTGGAGTATGTGGTTCATGAGAAATTGAGCTTCTTTCAGCATATTTCCAATATAAGCTTGCAGGGGTCCAAAAAATGCTTGGGCTTATCACTCTCAATACTTCTGAACTTCCACTGAATATTCAGGAGTATCATAGAGTGGACATGCTGGTTAGACTTGGATTGAACACTTTTGAGAGAAGACAATTACTTTTTGACTTAGCTAAATCTATAATTTTCTTTACAGTCTAATTGATTGTCAACAATTACTTTCTAGGATTGGTTTTGATGTCCCTAAATGTAATCTTCATCACTTTGAACTTTTTGCTGCCTTTCGATGCTGTAAGGTATGGTAGGCAAGCGCCTATCGATAAAATGTGTACTGGACCATCATTGTAAAATATCGCTGCACACTGTCTGGTTTAAAAAATAGAATAACAAATGTAACACAAGATACTATAATAATATAAGGTCTAGTAACATGGGACGTAAAGTGCAGTGTTTTGAGTATTTTGGTATGTAGAATGTTATATAGTTAAATGAGTACATATATATATATATATATATATATATATATATATATATATATATATATATATATATATATATATATATATATATATATATATATATATATATATATATATATATATATATATATATATATATATATATATATATATATATATATATATATATATATATATATATATATATATATATATATATATTGTAATCAATATCTGAGATTTATAGAGAAACATACATTTTATAAAAGAACAAAGCATTTTCTTAAAAAAATTGGATTTTATTTTACTGATTGTAATGTTTTAAAAAGTACTCCTCAAAGGAGTAAAATGCCCTGAAAATTAGGTACTCCATTGCCTCCTATATAAGGCTTTTGTTGTATGATTTCCACATGAATACTAGGAAATAATACTGCAGTTTTTTTTCTCTATGATTTATTTATTGAAATATAATTAATGTATTACATTAGTTTTGATTTAAATCGGAAATAAGAAAAACAATGTTTTTTAACAACAAAAAAAAAACCTAAAAAAATCACTTAAGGTTAATAAAATACAGTTGGGGAAAGCAATGTTCAAATTTAAAAATTACTTTTGCCTCAAAATAAAAAGAATTTATATTTTGAAATAAGATTTGGTCAGTTAATAGATCTGATAAGACTTGATTCTAGGTACCTCACTATTTTCGCTTATGCTCCTCAAAGTATGAAACTTTATTTATTTTCCTAGCGGTAGGTACATGAATATATTCTATATTGAAACTGACCAACAAATTATGCTTTAGAATAGGACATGCTTGATGAATAATGCTTTACTTTTACAGAGGAAATAATACACCAGACTAGGAAAAATTTATAAAATATATTCATATTGCTCACACTTTGCACATATTTTTAAAAACATAAAATTTGAAAACTTGAGAAACCAGGGTTAGAGGAAATAAATGAACAACCACTTTTATTCCTGTCCATAAGGCAGTGAAAGAAGGAGGGGGGGCTTGCCAGTCTTCACCTGAAATTTTAAAAAATATAAATAAAAACACCTGTTTAATTAATTTATATAAATAGAAAATGTGAGATTTTATACAGAGTCCTTTCGCAAGGTGTCGTTTGGTTTTCGTACTACTAAAAATAATTAAAAACAAGCATAAATCATATCTAAAACAGGTACAGGTAAAAATTAAAGGTAAGTTTTACAAAAATAATAAACTGTATAAAAAATGAAAATATAGAACATTTAAAAAACAGGTAAAATAAAAAATAGTTAAACCCTCAATTACTTCAATTTAAACATCGTTAAATGTCTTAATCACTGTACAAATGTATTTCATATCTGCTGCCACTCCAAATGAAAAAATATTCTTTTTAAACTAACACCTATAAAGATTATATACAACTTTTTTTGAGGAAAGTAGAACCTTAAATTAAAATAGGTAGAACTTGAATCCACCATTGCATCAAGAATTTAGTGAACAAATAAATTTTAGGGTAATTCCCCTTCTTTTTCTTATTGTTTTCTATTAGTAAAACTCTTTCCAAATGATCCCACCAGATACAACCAAATAAAAATCCTAATTTAAAATTAGGAATTGTACAACTAGTATAATATACTATTCTCAAGAACCATGATTAAAGCACTGAGTACCTACTTCGTATAGAGTGTATATCCGAATTATTAAATATATACTTGTTTTTCAACTTAACTGGTGAAAGAAAAACGCATACAAAAAGAAAGTCAAACCATTAAAAAAATCAAAAATGAGTTGAAGGTTTGGTTTAAAGATAATTCTGTATTGATTGTGAACAAAATTGGTTTTTTGTAATTATTATCCAGAGTTCTTGGACAACATATCAGCCAGGTCTTTGATTTTGTATTCAGAAATTACGAAAGAAATGATACACTCATTTGCATCGTGAAAACTAGAAGTAAGTACAGACATAAATGCTCAATGTATAATCAAATATAAAGGTTTCAGTGAAGGTTTACAGGTAAAAGTTTCGAAGTTAGTTATCTTCAAAAAATGATTGTAAATTATGTATGCAAATATATTTACCTTATATCAATTTTTGTCCTGCTTTTGTACAAAAATCCATCTTGGGGAAAAAAGTTGTTCAATTCTTAGGGATCCATTTTTCCATGGAGAAAAAATACATTAATACTTCCGTACAATTAATGGAAATCTGTAAATACCTAGAGGGAATCTGAAAAAATGTAAAAATAACAAAATTGATAACATGTAAAAGCCTTGAAAACGTTTGTACAAACCTTCTAGAGCCTGTAGAAAATACCTTAATACCCAACAAAACTATCACAAGCGACGTCACTAGTTTGGGGTGCATTTTGACGGCGGGCTACATACTCAAATTCTGAACTGTTAAACTCCGTTTTTTATTGCATTTTTGTTATATATATATTTGGATCTAAGGAACGGTATTGTCGGATTTGTCCTAATATGCATCTGTCCTACCACCCGAATGGAGCTTTGTCTGACAAGAATAGAAGATAAGATGGATTTATGGACAATCAAATGTGCTGACGTGTAGAATATAAATAATGTGGCGAATTTTTCAGTTGTTTTTACCAATATAAACATGACCCACCTAATTAGTAATTACTAATTACTGATCATATTTATTGTTACAATTATTGATTGTGTATTTCTTAGGAATATTTCCTTTATTTTCGTTTATTTTTGTACAAGATATTCTCAAAAAAGTGTAATTATACTAATTTTTATTTTGTAGGCATAATAGATATCGGGGATGCAAACTGAAAATAGATCGATATCATAACTTGCTTTTCAGGGGTATCCTATATCATTTTTTTGTAATCGTTATTTTATATTTAAATTACATTTCACCTAATTCGGGATAGGATAAGTATGATTGTCATTGTGCGTCAGTTTTTAAGATAGGTACATGATAAACATCCATGCCATGTTTTTGTTTTTAATCTCCCAAATGCAATCTGGCCTAATAACTAAAGAACTATCAGACAGCAGTGTAATGTTGTGAGGATTACCCAGGTCCCAGCTTGAAGTGTTCTCTTTTACTGTTTTCCAATGTAGCAAGTATTGATGTATATCCTGCTTTAAATAATATCTTACTAAATAATGTGCACCATTTAGCATGTTTTGTTAATTATTTAAACGAATTATAATGTGATGAATTCTATTGAGACTTCAGTAATGCTGATTTCATGATGATAAATAATTAGTTAGTGAATATTGATTGAGCAAAATGTTTTAGAGATTGAGTACGAGCTTGGCTGCAGAAAGACTGAGTCAGATATTCTAGGTGGGTATAAACTGATCATTCCCTAAAAACACATTAAATCACTCTCAATACTTCTGAACTTCCACTGAATATTCCCAAAACTTTCTATACTTCTCTGGTAAGATAATTTCTGAAATACGCTACAGTGGTCTAGTTTCCTCAATACCGTGTCAACATAAACATGATCGAGAATATCAATAGAAATTAAACTTTTATGCTTTGCGACTTTTAGGTGTGGGGTCAACTTTCAGGAGTATCATAGAGTGGACATGCTTGTTAGACTTGGATTGAGCACTTTTGAGAGAAGATGATTACTTTTTGACCTTGCTATGCCTAATTGATTGTCTACAATTACTTTCTAGGATTTGTTTTAATGTCCCTAAATGTAATCTTCATCACTTTAAACTTTTTGCAGTCTTTCGATGCTACAAGCTATGGTAGCAAGCACCTATCGATAAAACTCTTCGGGTACTAGACCATCATAGTAATTTTTTCTTTATAGTTTATTTTTGTCATATCATTGATAACTGTCATGTATATATATACATACATACATATATTTATGTTTTTTTGTAATTAATATTTTAAGTTTAAAGAGAAACAAAAATCGGTTAGTGTTAATAAAGTACAGTTGGGGAAAGTAATTTTCATATTTAAAAATTACTTTTGCCTCAAAATAAAAAGAATTTATATTTTCATATAAGTTTTTGTGAGTTAATAGATCTGATAAGACTTGATTCTAGCTACCTCACTATTTTCCCTTATGCTCCTCAAAGTATGAAACTTCTTTTGAAGACGTTACTTATTTTCTTAGTGGTAGGTACATGAATATACTCTATATTGGAATTGACCAATAAATTATCCTACTGTATTAAAATTTTGTGTGTTTGGTTAGCAGACATTTTAAAAGCGTTGTAGGTATGGTACTTGATGAATGCTTTTGTTTT
The DNA here is from genome assembly GCA_030620095.1 of Kuschelorhynchus macadamiae. Lineage (NCBI taxonomy): Eukaryota > Metazoa > Arthropoda > Insecta > Coleoptera > Curculionidae > Kuschelorhynchus > Kuschelorhynchus macadamiae. Next base: position 827,395 of record JAUTXW010000099.1, read on the forward strand.
ACAGACCACCGAAAGACTAGCAAAAATGTATAAAATATATTCATACTGCTCGCACTGTACACATATTTTTATTAGAAAAACATAAATAAAATCCTTAAGCTTGAAAACTAAGTAACCAGAGCTAGAGGACATAAATGAACAACCAATTGAAAACTTTTATTTGGCTCATTGCTTTTTAACATTGACCGATAGTGTGGTGGCCTACTTTTCTCTACTCTATTTATTATCCCCTTTTCTAGTAGGTCAACACACGTAACCTGTTTGTACACAGTTTAGCTTACCAATATGGCCCGTAATGTACTTACTTCTAGTACGGCCCTGTTGGTCCTCTTCAGGTTACTTTCATGGATTCGTAGCACCAGGCACCTTATTTATCCCTTCTTAAAACTACACTTCTTAAATCCTAAGTTGATATATTTACTCTTTAGATAGAAACATTAATTCAGGTTCCGAGCTAAGGTAATTTTAATTATGATGTTGTTATACGTAATAAGTGAAAGGGAGCTTTTACGGCATAATAACTTTAATTGTTTCCAATAAAGTCATATAATTAAAATTACTTTAAAAGTTTATTCTACTATCTCTTTTCGTAAAGAATTCAATTATAATTTTGTTAATATTATTTGATCCAGTACACTTTCGTATATTTATTCCTACTGTTAATTAAAGTGATTTATTTTCAGTTACCCAGTCCGCATTCCTAACTATTTCAAACAGATAAAACTTAACTTAATTCCACTAGATCTTATAGTCAGATTTTATACGCTACCTAACAACTCAATAGGCTCTCCTTACTATCCCTTTCTATAATTCTTAAGTCGAGATAAAACACTTAAGTTCATCTGACTAAATTCCTTTTTACTAATTTATATTCAAAGCAATAACATATCTAAACGCACTCATCAAGTTTCTTATTCCTCTTTTTTTTTAAACGTCCTTAACCCTAATTAAATTCCCTAACGAAGTTTATAGTTCTACCTATTGTTCAAATCACTTGACAAAACTCAGCTTTATTTATCAGTTTCTATTCTTGTCTTAAATTCAAACACGATTAATTAATTTAAATGCACTGAACAAAGAGAGTTTATACTTAAATTAATTTCTATCATTCTGTTAAACATTTATTTAAACTAGCTAATTATTAATTCGGTCTGACATGGTAATAATTCAGCCTGCGGCTTCGAACATAATAAGAGAATTTAAACTATAACTTTTATTTAAAATTAAATCTCTTTGTTCCACTTTTATCCTACTCTGTCGCGCTGTGAGCAAAATTCCTCGCATCGCAAAATGAATCCAGACAGATGGGTGCCCTATATGCTAAATACCGAGTCGCACTCATCGACGGCCTAAGTGCCTAACAGCTTATACGGAATTAGGTTATTGACCGGCAACTCGACGTTTATTTACTACCTAGCCTAGAGTCTAAGGATGGATTTTCAAGTACGGCCAAACATAAACACATTCTGAGATTTAAAAAAACACTATTTCTATTAAATAATAATTACGGCTTATTGTTCACAATTTGTTTCAAACGACATAGACAATGACAAAAAGTTCACAAGGCACAATGGTTTACATATTACTTACTCGTTAAGTCAATTGTTCTTTTTCGAAGAATAAATCCTAACACTGTATTCCGGACTGAAGTACGCGCAAAAATCTATCCAATTTGATTTTTATTCATAGTGCGGACGACAAAACTAACAGGTAAACCAAAAAAAATTAAATTAAAAAATGAAAAACTTTAACTTTTTAAATTGACTTTAACATTTTGAATTTGGGCAGAGGTTCCCCTTTAAACTGGATTTTTAGAGTAACTGATTTTCCATTTGGGCATTACGAAGTTTAGCAAATGGTAGTCGCTAATAAGACTGCTGATTTCCTCGCTTGGGCTGCCAGATATGCGCTTCTTTCCCTGTGCATTTCCATATATGGCCCGGTTTTTGGGCGCTCGATGAGCCTGCTTACGGCCGGCGGGTCGTCAGCGGAAAATTTCTGTAGTCCGCGGCGCAAAGCGGTAAAACCAGGCGACATAGTGCGTATGGCGATGCCAGGAAATGGCTCTCACTCTTCTCCGATTTAGTTTCGTGTCGCTGCTCCATGCTATCAGCGAAGCACGGGACTTAGCAATTTTCTACCTTTTGAGATTAAAGGTGTTCTTGTGTTTCGACCACTTTGATGTATTGTTAATTAATTATGCTTGTTAAAATCCCGATCACCACATCACACCTTTCTTAATTGAAAAAGAAAAGGTTGATCTCCTTTTCTTTTTCCCTTTACTTGTCACCTCGGGATTTCGCACAAAATAGCATTGTGTTGTTACTCCGCTCACGCCTCATTACGAACAATTGACTTACTTACATCATGACGGCGGTGAGCCGGCGTATTCTATTTACAACGTCCTTAATTATTAAGGTCTACACTTCTGCTACCTACTCTTAATTTATTAGATTACTCTTAACCTTCTCACAGAAAGGCATCTTTAACAGCTGTGCCCTTGTTTATGGACCCCTCATTCGGGTCGACTTCAACTACACTACCCACTTGACTGATGTTTACCTTTTACAAGGCATCTAGCAATTTGGGTCATTGCCTTTATTTTTTGTCATTCACACCACTGTCATTCCAGTTATACTTTTAAAAGTATACATAATAAGTTTTGCCATTAAAGGATTACCTATAATTATTTTATTTACATAATTTCCCTTTGATGGAAGTAATATTTCATTATCTATTAAAATAATTTTTTTTGGGGTAGGTGGTACCCTTACACGAGACGAAAATTAAAACTGCTCATGTTAACTACGTTCCTGAATCATTTTTGAGGCCATTCAGCCAATTGATTATTTATTAATCATCTCCACGAAAATTTCCTTTTAAGTTTCGTCCCTGTACTTTCCTTATCGAGAGGGGTGTTTCATCTTACATTATACAGCTTAGGGTCATTCGTCTTTGCGAATTTCCCTGTGCCACTTAATACCTGATACAACCCTCTTTTGTAAAAAATTTTTTTCATTTACACTCCTCGTTACTACTCTGTCCCTCTTTCTATTTCTACTTGGTGTTTCTTTCTTTTACTATTTTTTTTGTGGTCGCCGTTGGCAACCAATATTTTTTCCCAATTTTACAATTTACAATTCTTGTTACCTATCCTACTCATTCATTCCTATCTCACTCTAGTCCTCACACTCAGTCAATATTAATTAGCGTCACTTAATTTCCTTAACCTTAACCTAACAGAACAACCTTATCCTACCTAACCTACTTTTTTACTTGTCTCCGACTTAATTACTTGATTATTTAACGAATCCACTTATCCTATAACAATTACTTATTTTATATGAACTTCTTTCTAACTTAACCTAGAAACGAAAGTCTTTATTATTAACCTGATCCTGGAAGCGAAAGTCTTTATTGATATCTTAATCCTAGAAACAAAAGTCTTTATTGTTAACTTAATCCTAGAACGAAAGTCTTTTTGTCCTTACCTACCGAACTACGTCTTTTTTTCACTATCCACTTCACGCCCTTTTGTCTTTTAGATCCCTACACACTTACTTAATTTAAGAGTACTTACAATTACATGTTGTCCCACAATCACGTCTCCTTCTCTTGGGGTTTCTCACCTGCAGAATCCTCTACGGAGGTCGCAGACGGCTGTCGACGGAAGGTGGCCCGTAATCCTGTTGTCTCGACGGAATAGAAAACGGGGCGCACCTGAGTCGTGGCGACCTGGGGATCCTCTCTGGGTCGGTGTTCTCTGTCGGGGGTGGACGGGGTTTGGGGCAACGCGGTGGCTACTGGCAGGGCCGGCAGGATGAACCTTGGGGTCCTCCGGAGGGGCGCCTGCACTCGTGTCCGTCCTACACCTACGAGTGGAGCAGCGGGAATGGGTCCTAACAACTGGGCGCGTCCGCGAATGGCCCTTCCTCGGCTGTTGGGGAAGGAACCAAATGTCCTTCGGGACGAACCCTCCGCACTAGTCGAACTTTCACTCGTGGAGGCCGCACTCTCTACCGCCGGTCTGTTTTTCACTAGCTCCATGATCGCGGGATCCGCCGTGGATGGGCTAATTCCTATGTCGTGACGAGGGCTTGGGCCAGGACACCTGTCCGATCGTGACCGGGGTACAGCCCCTAGTTCTGCTGGGCACGTAGTGGTTTTCGCCCGACACACCTGGCAGGTGCACGTCGGAACTCCCATGATACCAAACAGATCCCAGTAGAAAGAGGGCTGGTACAGATTTTCGGGGACGGGGGTGCACATAGCACATGTACACGGCCCCGCTGTCCTTTGCTCCAGGCTAGCCCATGCAAGCCGGAAGGCCATGTACTCAGTGTGGATCAGGTCACTCCACATCCCAAACAATGCCCGGAGGGGTCTCACGTGGTCCTCGCATGGGGCATCTCCTCCAGTGACCTGGAATAGGTCCCTTACGTGATATATGGCCACTCGGTACAACAGGTTTTGCATGGGGAAGTTTTCCACCATACGGACATAGGTTAAAAATAATACCATCCACACGGCCATGTTAAGATTGTTCTATCTCGGCACTACCGCACACGTCAAATACTGGATTCCGGGCGTTCACGAACTCGCGAATTTAGGCACTATCTGGACTAATTTTTGGTGCTGGGTCTCACCTCTTTTTATTAAAAAGTGGGGGGAAATTTTAAAAATCTCTATATTCTGTCGCAATCTAAATAATTCCTAGTCTGGTCCTTTTTAGATCTCCTATACCCTAATTTTTCACTTTTTGTTCAACAAAGACGTTCTTTAATCAGAACCTAAAGTTCGAGCGTTTTCTCTGGCAACTATGCCTTTTTATTATTCATAATTCCCTATCCTTGTGACAATTTTAATTACCGATGCCGTTAATCTCCCATTGATTCCTGCTTATTCCATGTTTTTTTTTATTTATTTATCTACCTAACAATTCAAGTAAGATGGTTCTTATACACTTTACGCGATATTTTAAGACTATAACGAGTTTCGATAAACAGACGGCGTTGCTCATATTCTTACTTTTAAATGATAATTTAGTATACTTAACCTTTTAATCAGGGGACGTATTGCTTACTCTGGCGGTCGATGTTCGTTGCATTTTTAAATTTAATTTATACTAGATTTATGGGCTTAACCCGGCGTGATCTCGTTTTACTTATTCTGGCTGTTTGGGTAGATTTCTCTCGTTGATTCCTGGTCGAGTCTGATTTCCTTATTTTGTTCCTTTTGTCTGGGTTGCATCTCGGTCAAAGATCTTCCAACTAATAGGTGGCAACCTTGCTAGTTCTTGGCGAAGAGAACAGAAGGAAGTCTGTGTTAGAGGAGGTGCAGGTGGTCGATGCTGCGATTTTTCGGGCTATTATAAATTTCACGAATTTAAATATGAAATATAATCCTAAAATTCCGCTAGTCCATTCTCCGATGATAGAGAAATATCCATACAACTTCTTGATGGTGGAATTAGTAAGCTTCTCCAGTTCTTCTCGGTTAAACATATTTAAGGAACTAAAACCTTGTCTGTCTACCTTTTGTCCCGCTAATCCTCTCACTACGATGTTACTGAAAGCTGGTCTCTCGAGGTTGAACATAATGGAGTCCTGGGCTTGTTTAATTTCTTTGTACGTGTAAAGACCACCAGAACCTAAATTTTTTATGGTCTGAAATCTTGGTAGGTCTTCCGAGTCAGGTTTAAGTTGTTGTGGACCCACATCTAAGACCGGATAAGGGTCAAATCCTACCCACCTATTCTCTATATAATAGATGGGTGGTATAATCGAATTACATTCGATTTGTTCTCCATGTTCTTGCAAGATCCGGGTGATGGGCGACATATAGTAACTTTTGTTGTAGGCAGTTACTGGAAGTTCCATAAAACAATTCTTCTCACTTCAACGGTGAGAGCTAAACATTTCATTATATACAATACTTCTCCTGACACTTTTGCAACGAAGCCTAATTTGTGCGGCTACCACATTGGGATTCAAGGTAGTCAACAGTAATCGGTTTTTTAGTATCTCCCTGTGTAACAAACATCGTCTATGTATGGTTTGGGCGAATAGGGCATTCAAACTCCTTTTATAAGATTGTTCTACGTACAAAAGTTTCGTATTTACATAGGTGATCAAATCGGCATCGCGCGTACCTAACTGCGATGTAAACGGAGTCACTTCGTTCGATGTTTTCTTTCTGATTACTACAATACGCGGGTGTTCGCTTTGCCACATTTTTGTTCCGCATGATTCTTCGGTTCGAAGTAGTTGGATGGCAAATACTTTCTCGCGATCTTCGACTACTATAAATTCCGGTCTTCGAGACGAATGACTCTCCTTAATAATGGTCGCTCTTCCTTCATAGAGGACTCCGAAGTGTTTGCATAGGTCGGGGCTAGTTCTGTCCCAGGTGGACATTCCTGTTACGCTGTCCATGCACTCTACCTCTAGGAAAGGACATCTAACCCCACTTCCTAAATGAATCTCGTTGGAGTCCAATGTGACTTTAGCATAATAGTCCTGTAAAGAAATCTTAATTTTAGCTTGGACTATCACATCTTTCCATTGTCTTCGATCTTCACTATATTGGGCACCGCTGCACCCTCCGTCTTGGCTAATGCTCCCTGCAATAACCAAGGACGTGGACATAGTCGAGTTAAGTTCTAGTTTGCTAATCACTTGTCCATTAAGACCATTGAATTGTCGGAATGCATGTATTTTTCTGCACTCCTCACTACCTGCGTCATATAGATATGTTAAGTCACCTTCAGGGAACGCTGATTGATGGGAAAACATCCCACAATGGGTTATAATCCTAGTAATTTCTATAAAACACGTATGCACTCTCACATAGTCAAATTCACACTTTTCTAACACTTGTACACATTCTTCGGTTTCTTTGTATCATCACGCAGAGACACTACCGAGATATTAGTCTTCGGGTGTCGACAGTCATAGGCTAGTATACTTGATTCCGTTGTTTGTACAAGTACAGTCAACAAGCTCAGCACTGCCACGAACTGCATCTCTGCAACAATAAATCACTGTCAATTCTTATTGATGGTACAACCTGTGTTTTTTTTGTATAACTAATGTGCTTGTTCATGCGTGTTTTTTTTTCTGTGCTGACGTCCAACGGTACCTGGTGTCACTGCCTTTTACTCGTTTTTGTTTTTTAGCAGGGGACATAATCTTCGAATCTTTTTGTGGGTCGAATTTCCCTGGTGCTGGTCCTACGTCTTTCTATCGGTTCTTCCACCTCCTGTGGAGCTTCTGAGTCATCTGAGGCGTCTCCACCCTCAGGGTCGGTCCTATTTTCGTCCTCGGGATCAGGGCCTTCTATTTCCTTTCTCTCTAAATTTTCGTCCTCGTTGGGCCTTCTTTCTTCTTGGATATTTTCTTAGGCTGCAAGTGGTTCCTTGGGACGTAGCGTCTCCTCTGGGGCTTGTGCATCTATCTCTGTGCCTTTGTATGGTTTTAAAAATGCATAAAATGCATGACATCGAGTTTCTATAGATTTTTCAATACAGGCTTTTGCTTTTTCATGTGCTTGGCGCATTCTTTCTGCCATTTCGCTTGCATAATTTTCCGCTAGATCATGCCTTATTCTGTCCTCCCGTACTGTTAAATTAAATGGCAGCTCCATGTCTCTTCCAAACATAAGGTAATAGGGGCTCTCTTGCGTGGCTTGATGTCGCATGTTGCGGTAAGCTAATAATGCATAGGGTAATATTTCATCCCAACTATTATTATATTAGTTAACAAAATGGCTATTCATAGTTTTTAAAGTTTTATGAAATCTTTCTACAATTCCATTACTCTCTGGATGGTAAAGGGTGGTTTTTAGTTTTTTAATTTTTAAGAGATTACAAATTTCGGTAAACAAACTTCCTACAAATTGTGTACCACAATCTGTTAAAATTTCTCGGGGGACTCCATATTTGAGTGTGATATTTTCAACAAAAGCTTTGGCAACAGTTTCGGCTTTTATGTCTTGTAACGGCACACATTCGGGATACCTAGTCAAGAAATCTATGCATGTCAAGATATATTTATTTCCTTGCTGGGTCCTGTTGATTGTGTGTGCATTGATGGAGGTAGCTGAGGGTTAGTTTTATGTATGTTACACGAATGACAGCTCTCAATAAATGTTTTTACATCCTGTCGCAAAGTATTCCAATAAAAATCCTGCTGGATAAGATTTCGGGTCTTTTGCTGTCCTGGGTGCATTGCAAATAAAGACGAATGGTAATTATGCAATATGTCAGGAATGATCGCGGCAGGAGCAACTATCCTGTCGTGGCGTGCAAAATCCGTTCTTTTCCTGTAAATTAAATCATCAGGGCCACAATAAAAATCGGGGTCATCTGGTGTAAGGTTTTCCCTTATCTGTAAAATAACAGGATCTTTATCCTGTAAATTTTTCAGTTCTTCTTTGCTCCATACGGCACTGATAATAGGTTTTATTGTATCTGGCTCGGTAATTAAAGCACTAATTTTCTCTTGTGTTTCCTCGGATCTTAATCTAGTTAATGCATCTACCCTACTATTAATTTTTCCTAGCCTATACCTAATTGTAAAGCTATACTCCATTAAGGACATAGCCCATTTTGCTAATTTTGAACTAGGGTCTTTTATAGTCAGTAAATATTTTAACGGCCGATGATCGGTCTCAACAATAAAATGGGTCCCTGTTAAATATACCTTAAATTTCTTCACTGCATATACGACGGCAAGGCATTCTCTTTCTGTCGCACTGTACCGTCTTTCGGCGTCGTTTAACGTGCGGCTGGATTAACATAAAGGGTGTTCGACACCATCATGCACTGGCATCAGTATAGCAGCCACAGACGTGGCGCTAGCGTCTGTGTTTACAATAAATTCTTTATGAAAGTCCGGGTATTTTAAGATAGGCGCCGTTATTAACGCTTGTTTAAGGGCTTTAAATGCTTCGTCTTGCTCTTGGTCCCATTTGTACTTTACATCCTTCTTCGTTAGATGGGTAATCGGTTGACTTATTTTAGAGAAATTTGGCACAAACTTTCTATAAAATCCACACAGTCCTAAAAATGCTGTGATTTCTTTAATTGTTTTAGGAATCGGGTAATTTTTGACAATGTTAATCTTATCGGGATGTGGTGTACCCATCTTGGTTTATGATATGTCCCAAATATTCAATCTCTGACTTTAGAAAATGGCATTTCGTTGGTTTAAATTTTAAATTGCTCGCTCTCATTTTTTCAAATACATGTCGCAACTTTTCTAAATGAGTCTCAATGTCTTTCGAAAAAACTAAGATGCCATCAAGGTATACTAAGCATTCGGTATACGTTAATTTTCCAAGTATGTGATTCATCATCCTACTCCACGTAGCTGGTGCATTCTTTAAACCCATTGACATTCTTACAAAGTGGTAATGATTGTCAGTGGTGGAGAAGGCTGTTTTTTCTTGATCCTCTGGATGGAGTGGAACTTGAAAATATCCCGATGCTAGATCCATGGTTGAGAAGTATTTTGACCCTGCTAATCGGTCAATCGTCTCGGAGATGTTAGCCAACGGAAAAATATCTGTTTTTGAATAATTATTCAGCAACCGGAAATCTATACATAACCTATATTCTACCTCTTCTCCAGCATGCCTTTTCTTTTCCACGAGTAATGCTGGAAAATTCCATGGAGACTGACTTTCCACGATGATTCCGTCGTCTAGCAATATCTGTACCTCTTTTCTCATAATTTCCTGTCGCTGAAATGGAATCCTATATGGTCTTCTATTAATAGGAGGAATATCTTCCGTGATTATCCTGTGTACTACCTCATTTGTACACGTAAGTTTTTGATCTGGGCCTTTAAATACATCGATAAATTCAATCACTAAATCCTTTACCTTCTTGTCTACTTCGGACTTAATTTGATGAAGATTTAATTGCTCTAATATTTTTTCACAAGTGTTCGTGTCTACTTGTCGGATGGGCATAGCGGATTTTTTTCTGTTTTGCTCAACATCGGCTTCAAAGGCCTTAGCAATAACACTTTTCCTCTGCACTAATATTTCTTCCTCTGAGATATTAGTCAACTTTACAGGAATCTCTTTTCCTGCCTTACATAACACTCTCGCGACCAGCAATCCTTGGGGTAATTCGACATTTGGTTCCACTACCAAATGCTGAGCCTTAACCCTCGAAAAATCCACTAGGGTTGCTGTGCAAATTGCCTGGCACATCGGGGGTATTTTTAAATCCTCTTTCAAAAATACTCCGAAAAACTCCGGTCCTGAAGATACGCACCTTAATGCCAACACTTCAGAATTCTCCGGTCGTCGCACCTTAATACGTCCCTGTCCCTGCCTTCCTGGCACTGGGTAACGTCCCGTGAATTTTCACACTTAACTTCAGGCATTTTCTTCTTCAGTGTTTCTTTATTGGCACTTCTTGTAATGCTTTTTTTCTGTTCCGGTTTCTTTTTCTTGGAAACTGCAGCCTTCCCAGAAGATATCACAGATTTCGGCTGTTCTGGTACGATTTGTTCTGTATTTGTGTTCAGGCGACGGTCAATCACCTGATCATTCTCCGTCGTTATTGACCGTAACAACGAAGAGCTAAGCCTCTCATTCTGTAGTACCTCTGTTGTTTTCTCTAAAATTTCACTAATTTTTTTTAAAATGGCATTACATTTTTCCAGCAACACGCTAACATTCCTCAGAGCTAAACCTTCCTCATCCTTCAAATTTTCCTCTTGCTCTTCTGAGTACATTTCTATCATTTGATTAAAACCATAAAAACATCCATTTCCCCAATCAACTTTGACCTTATATTTAAACAGAAAATCTATTCCTAACAAGACATCCGCATTAAATCCTCCTGATTCGATAATCATAAAATTATGTTTCACTGTGGTTTTTCTTGAAAACGTTATTGGTAATTGCACCTCTCCGTACGTGGGTATACTATTTCCCTGTACATCTACTAAATTTGTCTCACATGTCATAGTCTTGAACCCCTGGACAACGTTGAGTTTTACTAGGGATACAACTGCTCCTGAATCAACTAAAGCCTTATAGCTATATCCATTAATACTAATATTTTACACTATTCGCAGCCTTCGGGGTTCCTGTCGGCGAGCATATGTTAATCCCTACTCTGTCTTCTTTTTTTATTCCCAACCTCCCTGGTTTGCAGTAGGACTTCGGGGTTGTGTAGTCCCTGCGGTGGAGTCTAAATACTCTCTGGGCTGATGCCTATTCTGTTGTCTACAATTTCTGGCGATATGTCCTTCTTTGTTACAGGCGAAACATCTAATCGTTTTTGGTCTAGGTTGGTATTTTTTGTTAGGGCATTCCCTTATAAAATGCCCGGTTTTCCTGCATCCGTAACATTCTGTTTTTTCCTTTCGACAGAATTTCGCTGTGTACCCATAATGTTTGCAGTTATTGCAGTACCATCGCGAATTATTCTTTCCCTTTCGTTGGACGTGACCTCCTGAGCTTTCTGAGGGTTTTCTTTCTTCGGTTATTATTCGGCACTCGCCACTAGTGGATGGTCTGACAAAATTTTCTACCGGTTCCTCCCTTTCGGCATATTCTAGTGCTTTTGCCAATGTGTTCGGGCTCCTGGATAAAACTCTTTGTTTCGTGGGCATTAGAAGTCCCACTATAAATTGGGTGATCGTGTCCTGTTCCAATTTTTCTTTCAGGATAAAATCGGTCGTAGGCACTCCCGTAAGGGTGAGGGTTTTATTCGCAAGCAATTTTAGTCTTGTTAAAAATTGTCTGCATGGCTCTCCAGTTCTCTGTCTGCATTCCACAAAGTTTTTCATGGTCATACCACAGGGTAGTCTAAATTGTGTTTTTAATTCCTGTCTTAAGTCTGCCCATTTCGTAGTGTTCTTCAAGTCAGGCACGGCTTCCAGAAATTGTTTGGCTTTTCCTCTAAGTTTCAGACGAGCAATGGCCACTTTTTGTTGTTCATTCCATCCTGTAATTAATGCGGTTTCTTCGATGCCACTGAGAAATTCTTCTATATTTCCTTGTCCATCGTAGGTTTGTACTGAGTCAATCCCTAAGACAATATTATTCGTAATTGTCTGGACTGCTGGGGTAACTGGCGCTGGATCTGTCATTTTGATTTTTTTCTTTTCTTCCTGGGGATAAATGGTACTATGCAGGTGGCAAGTTCCTGCTATCTGGTGCTATTCTATTTCTATTCCTATTCTCAGGGGTTTTTAATCAACAGACACCAACTGTGGTGTCTAATAATGTTCTAATTTTTCTCAATTCTCTGGGGATTTTTAATCAAAATACCCCACATCTGACACCAATTGTGGTGGCCTACTTTTGTCTAATCTATTTATTATCCCCTTTTCTAGTAGGTCAACACACGTAACCTGTTTGTACACAGTTTAGCTTACCAATATGGCCCGTAATGTACTTACTTCTAGTACGGCCCTGTTGTTGGTCCTCTTCAGGTTAATTTCAAGGGTCCGTAGCACCAGACACCTTACTTATCCCTTCTTAAATCCTAAGTTGATATATTTACTCTTTATATAGTAACATTAATTCATGTTCCGAGCTAAGGTAATTTTAATTATGATGTTGTTATACGTAATAAGTGAAAGGGAGCTTTTACGGCATAATAACTTTAGTCGCTTTTAGTCGCACTCATCGACGGCCTAAGTGCCTAACAGCTGATAAGGAATTAGGTTATTGACCGGCCACTCGACGTTTATTTACTACCTAGCCTAGAGTCTAAGGATGGATTTTCAAGTACGGCCAAACATAAACACATTCTGAGATTTAAAAAAACACTATTTCTATTAAATAATAATTACGGCTTATTGTTCACAATTTGTTTCAAACGACATAGACAATGACAATAAAAGTTCACAAGGCACAATGGTTTACATATTACTTACTCGTTAAGTCAATTGTTCTTTTTCGGAGAATAAATCCTAACACTGTATTCCGGACTGAAGTACGCGCAAAAATCTATCGAATTTGATTTTTGTTCATAGTGCGGACGACAAAACTAACAGGCAAACCAAAAAAAATTAAATTAAAAAATGAAAAACTTTAACTTTTTAAATTGACTTTAACATTTTGAATTTGGGCAGAGGTTCCCCGTTAAACTGGATTTTTAGAGTAACTGATTTTCCATTTGGGCATTACGACGTTTAGCAAATGGTAGTCGCTAATAAGACTGCTGATTTCCTCGCTCCGGCTGCTTTTATAGCCACATTTGCGCTTCTTTCCCTGTGCATTTCCATATATGGCCCGGTTTTTGGGCGCTCGATGAGCCTGCTTGCGGCCGGCTGGTCGTCAGCGGAAAATTTCCATAGTCCGCGGCGCAAAGCGGTAAAACCAGGCGACATAGTGCGTATGGCGATGCCAGGAAATGGCTCTCACTCTTCTCCGAATTTGTTTCGTCTCGCTGCTCCATGCTATCAGCGAAGCACGGGATTTGGCAATTTTCTACCTTTTGCGATTAAAGGTGTTCTTGTGTTTCGACCACTTTGATGTATCGTTAATTAATTATGCCTGTTAAAATCCCGATCACCACAACAGTCTTTTTTCTTAACTTTAATTTTCTAGAAACTGCTACTGTTATATCTATCCATAATTCAGTGGAAAAAGGAGGGGGGGGGGCTTGCCAGGCTTCACCTGAAATTTAAAAAAAATATAAATAATAACACTTGTTTAATTAATTTATATAAATAGGATGTCAGTGGTTTAAATATAAAATGTGAGATCTTATACAGAGAGTTCTTTAGCAAGATGTCGTTTGGTTTTAGTAGACTATAAACTACTAAGAATAAGTATAAACAAGCATAAATCATATTTAAAACAGATACAGATAAAAATCAAATCGGGAAAAATTAAGGTAAGTTTTACAGAAATAAAAATATAGAACATTTAAAAAATAGGTAAAATAAAATGGAGTTAAACCCCCAGTTACTTCACTTTCACTTCACCCCAAATGAATAATATTCTTTTTAAACTAACACCTACAAAGATTATATAAAACTTTTTTTAAAGAAAGTAGCGTAGCTAATTTTTCTGTAGTAGAACCTAAAATACGTAGAACTTGAATCCGCCATTGCATCAAGAATTTAGTGAATAAATAAATTTTAGGATATATATCCTTTCTTTTTCTTATAGTTTTAAAGATAACTCTGTATTGATTGAGAACACAATTGGTTTTTTGTAATTATTATTAGTTCTGTGACAATATTTCAGCCTTCAATTTCGTGTTCAGACATTACTAAAGAAATGATACACACATTTTCATGGTGCCGCAAATACCTACCAAAAAATGGTTAACAGCTCTTGAACCATTATTTCCAGATGTGAAAACTAGAAGTAGGTACATACATAATTGCTTAGTGTATAAGCCAAAATAAAGGTTTGATTGAAGCTTTTGAGGTTAGTTATCTTCAAAAAATATTTACCTTATATCAATTTTTGTTCTGGTTTTGTACAAAAATCCATCTTGGGAAAAACGTCGTCCAATTCTTAGGGATCTATTTTTGCAATATGGAGAAAAAATACATTAATACTTCCGTACAATTAATGGAAAAATATAACAAAATTAATATATATAAAAGCGTTGAAAAAGTTTGGGCAATCCTTCTATAGCCTCTAGAAATACCCAACGAAAACTATCACAATCGACGTCACTAGTTTGAGGTGCATTTTGACCGCGTGCTACAAACTCAAATTCTGAATTGTTAAACTCCGTTTTTATTGCCTTTTTGTTATATAGATTTAAATCTAAGGAACATCATTATGTACGTAAAAAACTAACCTACCAAACAATTCTAATAGAGGTTTTATTATGATAATTTTTGAATTGAACAAAACGAACACAATGAACACGTGTTTAGTATTGTGGCTCAAATAAAGCTTTCTTCACGTCATAGGACCACACGATGATGCACGATACGCAGCAGGATGGATGAACGGTAGGTATTGTCGCATTTGTCCTACCACCCGAATGGAGTTTTGTCTGACAAGGATAGAAGACGAGATGGATTTATACACAATCAAATGTGCTGATGTGTAGAATATAAATAATGTGGCGAATTTTTCAGAAGTTTTTTTGCTTGCTGGCGCTAGCCTCTAGGTGTCATGATGTTTACTTATGACATATGACAGATTACATTTTGACTTTTGACAATTTGATTTGACACTTTTGGCAGTATGATATGTCATTTACCATTTATTTTTGTGGAAGTTTCTGCAAAGAAAATTATTAATATAATTAATTCTTTTTTTTTTTTTCAATCAATGTACACTAATAATCGGTGGTTTGTGTGTTCAATTTCGTGTTCTATGTTTTATTTTTTTGTTGGTAAGTATCGGTTAATTTAATTTCCTAAAAATGAGATGTGGTTTGGGTTTTTATAAATTGTTTGTGGTGTTTTGTACCTAATATTGGCTTATAGTTATATTTTGTGGAATATATTAATTGGGTGGTTCTGTTTTAGGATAGTATTTTGCATGATTTTGGTGTGGTGGTGTGGAATATGGATAGGTGGTTAATCAGGGTGAAAGCAGTACAAAAATCCCCATTAGAAAAATCTTCAGTATCATGTGATACTGAGCCGGGGGTAATTATTTAATGGGCGAATTTTGCCTACAACTTTGTTCATGCCTAATTTATTTTATTTTCACAGGAAATCAGTGAAGATAATACAGTTAGTAATATTTCCACAACAGAAACACAACTGTCTGCTGATACACAAGTAGAAAATGAAAGTGATGATGATAAATCTTACTTGGTAAAGATTTTTTAAGGTTTTTTATTTTTTTTTATTAAATAAATTTTACATTATAGGAAACAGTTATTAGTGACAACACATCAGACACAATTTCTAGAAAGTGGCAGTTTGGATTGGCAAATACAAGCTCAGGATCATCATATTCATTAGCATTAGTAAGAAATTATTAATTTTTTTTTTACTTGTCTTTATGTGTAATTTCTACAGGATCAAGATGATATTGATATGGTTACGGCAACACTAGATGAGGATCCAGATCCAGTTCCCATCAGACCTTTAAATCTTAAAAAAGTCAGATAAAACCAAAAAAAAAATTAACAGATTCTGCCAGTCTTGGTTGAAAATGGAGGAGTTTGAAGCTTGGTTAACAAAATCAAAACATGAAAAAGCAGGTCATGAACTTGCTTTTTGCAAACTATGTCATTGTGACATAACGGCACATAAAACCGAATTGCTGCGCCACAAGAAGTCGGAAAAACATAATATTAATGAACGTCAAGCAGTAACCAATCATAAAGTAAATCTTAAGACTTTTTTTTCTGAAAATGATTCAGTTAAAAGGGCTTAAATTAAATTAGCATCATTTTTAGCGAGTAATAATCTACCTTTTGTTTTGATGGATACATTAAGTCCTTTATGTTCAAATTTATTTCCAGGCTCCAAAATAGCATCTAAACTGGCAATTCGAAGGACAAAATCGACAATGATAGTAAAACATTGCTTAGGAGAGATTTTCCAGAAAAATCTTGTTGATATCCTTCGAGTTCCAGGAACTTTTTTTTCAGTAATAATGGATGAAACAACTGACACTTCCACAAAAAACAGTGTGCTTTTACTGTTATATATTTTTGTAAAAAAAGTCAAAAAGTTATAACTTCGTTTTTTGATATGAAAGAAATTAATGGCTCAACTGCCAATGACTTGTACGGTTGCTTAAAAGCTGTTATTACTGAGAAAAAAATACCCTTTAATAATTTGGTTGGCTTCTCGTCTGATACGTCAAATGTAATGTTTGGAGATAATCATTCTGTTTATGCTCTTTTAAAGCAAGACCTACCCCAAATTGTATGCATAAAATGCTCTTGCCATCTTATTCATCTTACAGCATCAAAAGCATGTTTATCATTACCTCGGTCTGTTGAAGATACTTTAAGGAATATTGGAGCACACTTTAGTAGAAGTCCTCCTCGACAGGAAAAACTTAAAGAAATTCAAATATTTTTTAAAGAGGACATACATAAAATTTTGCTGCCTGCAGCTACAAAATGGCTGTCATTAAATCAGTGCATTGATCGTGTTCTTGAACAATTTGAATATTTGATTGCTTACTTTCGAGTGGAAAGTTTGTCTGATCCATCCCGTACAACCGAGGATATTTTAAATGTTCTTATTAACCCATTAACAAAATTATATCTGGAATTTATGAGTTATGTTTTAGGACTTCTGACAGATTTTAACAAGCTATTTCAGTCTGACAGTCCATTGTTATATAAACTTAAGTCTAAAACGGAATCACTTTTTAAAGACTATTTCATTAAATTTTTTAAAAAGGGAATTTGTTCTTAATGCAAATGTTTTTAATTTAAATCACAAAAATCCACGCTTTTTCTGTAATTTAGAAGACATTTATCTGGGTATTGCCGCAAGTGAGACCCTTCAAGAGTTTAAAAAGATGCTTCCAAAGGAAGAAATTTCAAATTTCTTTAAAAACTGCTTAAGTTTTTATATAGAACTAAGCAATCAAATAAAAAAACGTTTTGTTTTTTCTGATCCATTTTTGAAGTTATTGAGATTCTAGATCCAATAATAGCCCAATCATTTAAAATTAAATCCCTTACTTCTGTTACTAACAAATTTCCTATTTTGAAACAATATTTAAACTGTCAGAAACTTTTTTTTTTGACAACAATTTATTTCAGACCTTAAAACAGTTACAAGAACTGGCACCAAGGCCTTTACAATCAAAATTTCTTTGAGATCTTAAAAAATTAACAATATCAACTTAATTATATGTATTTAACAAAAATAAATAAATTTTCTAAATTTACATAATAAATGTATATTATATTTTATGTATTCAATGATTATTAATATATAATTCTTTTTTTTTTAATATTTTTTGTTTTACATTTATAAATTTTAATCTTGGTTTATACTAGTCTCTCATTTTCAGGTATTTTTTGAGGTTTTTAAATATTTTTCCTTCCTCCCCTTCCAGCAAATTCTTTAGTATAGAATTATATGACTGTATACTTCTATTAATGGGTGTGTCTCGGGTTTTTTTTGTTCTGGCAGTATTGTTTCTGAGATTTTCTTATTTTCTTGTATTGTAGTTGTGAAATTCATTGTTTTGTTTAAGTTCTAAGTTTATCTTTATGGCTTTATGCTGAATTTTGTAGATAAGTTTAGCTTGCTCAAGAATTTTTAATTTTTGTATGTTTAATAAATTAAATCTTTTGTAAATAACTTTTGTAGGTATCTATTTATTAATGGAAAAAATAGACTTTATTTTGCTTTATTTTGAAGTGTCTGTAGCTTTTCAAATAAATTTACATTTGTGTTTCCCCAGCATGGTAGCAGGTATCGTAAGTGTGGTTCGACAAAGCTATTATATAACAAATATCGGGTTTTTGTGTTTAGTTGGTGTGAACATCTTTTTATTGCACCTATAAAAGGAACTATTTTATTTATGACACTGTCTATATGTGATTCCCAAGTTAATTTGCTTGTTATTATTAACCCCAGATACTTATATTCTTCAACTCTTGAGGGTAACATTATTTAATTTAATTTCTGGATTTATAATCTTTTTTCCTTTTTGATTGTAAATCATATAAACTGTCTTTGCAATATTTATACTAAGTTTGTTATAGCAAAGCCATTTGAAGTAATTCATAAGGTCATTATTAATATTTCTTTCAAGTTCTTCCTCATTTGTGCCAGAGAATACCAAAACAGTGTCATCAGCAAAAAGTAGGTATTTTGATTTTAATTGTAAATACTTAAGACTATGTACATATAGAAGATACTCTAGTGACCCTAGCACTGAGCCTTGGGGCACACCAACATCCAGATTGTCTTCTTCACTATTTATTCCATTTACTGCAGTGAAATGCTTTCTTCCTTCGGTATAGGTTTTTATTAGTTTGTGACAGACTCCCCTGATTCCCAGCTTGTATAATTTTTCCATTAACAGTTTATGGTCCACTGTATCGAATGCTTTTTGGAGGTCAATATATACAGCTATAACATATCTATTTTTGTCTAATTCACCAGTGATACATTCTATCAATTCAACTGTTGCTCCCAGAGTATTGCTTTTTTTTTTTGAAACCCGTACTGGTTTTTGTCAAATTTAAAATGTGTTTCTATAAATTTAATAATTCTAACTTTAATGACTTTCTCGATAATTTTACTAAAAATGCTTAATAGAGAGATTGGGCGGTAATTGTTCAAGTCATCCAAGGTTCCTTTTTTATGAACTGGTACGATTTTAGCAGTTTTGAGCTCTTCAGGATACACCCCATATGTCAGTACTTCATTTGTTAGTTTTACTATTGTGGGTCCAATAATATCAAATATTGAATATATATCTTGCTTCGTGATGTTATCGCATCCTGGGGCACAGTCATTTTTTAAGTCAGTTACAATTTTTTGTATTTCATTTAGAGTTGTAGGGTTCAAAAAGATACTGTCAGTTTCTTCTTCTTCATGAAATGCTTCGCCATGCTTGTAATTATTTGTGATGCTATTTGCCAAATTTTTTCCAATGGTGGAGAAATGGTTATTTATTACTCTGGCAATATCTTCATCCTTGGTCCAATTTTTGCCATCTTTATCTGCAATTTTAGCTATGTTTCTCATTTTCGTCTTGGAGTGTCTTCGACACAATTCATTTAAAACTGCCCATGTTTTTTTAGCATCTCCTCCTGTTTTTTCAAACTTATTTTCTGCATATTGTTTTTGAAGCCTTTTTTCAAATTGTTCAATTCATTTTTTGCTTTTTTGAAGTCCCTCTCAGTAATATCGTTTTGTATTTTTTTCCATCTTTCATATAGTTTATTTTTTTCCTGTAGTTTCTTTAAAAAGTCATTTGTTATCCAATAGTTTCCATTTTTTACTGTTATTGTGTAATTCTTTGTACATGCATCTTTTGTACTGTATAAAAAATCGGCAAGTTCCTTAAAAGATTTTATTTGTGATGTTCCTATTTTTCTCTGAATTTCACTTTTCCACTTTTCTTTGTTAAAACATGTTCTATTTATTTTTTCTTTTTCAGCCTTGACTATTTTTTTCTTAGTTCTAATATACATTATTTTATGATCTGATATGTCATGATCTTCCAAATTTATTATACATTGCAAATTCTTATTTGTCACTACATGGTCGAGAATTGATGAAGTTGTTTTTGTGGTTCTGGTTGCATATTGACTTGTAGTTTTATTTTGGAATTTAAAACCGTTTAATTCAACTATATTTTTATAATTTTTAACAGCTTCTGATTCTTTCATGAGGTCAAAGTTGATATCACCAACAAACATAAATTGTTTTTTTTGTTTTTCAAGTATTTTGTCAAGTTCCGATATAAATATTTTGCAATTGTTGTTCGGTCCTCTGTATATAGAAAGAATTGTTAGATTATGTTCAGGCAGATATATTGAAACTGTATTGCAGTCCTCCATGTTGATTTTTTGTGTGTTTTTATACTCAAAATTCAAATTATTTCTTACATAAATGCTTGTACCACCCCCTCTTGTTTTTCTACAGTCATGCACCGCTGTGTATGACGGCAATATAAATAGATCCAATTCATTTGGGTACAACCAAGTTTCTGTTAATATTATTAAGTGCATCGTTTCTTTATTTGTATTAATTATGTCATATAAATCATCAATCTTGTTCCTTAAACTTCTTACATTAATATACAAAATAGTTAGATCTTCTATAACAGCCATTTTTAAAAGAAAATAGTTTTTTTACATACAAACATATATTAATTAATATCTATTTAAGTCTCATACCAAACACGCTTGCACAAAATCGTTTTCAGTCTTTATTTGTATTGCCCTATCATTGTCGTGTTTTTTTAAATAAATTTTACCATTTTTAACATAAGCAGCCTTCACCACGTTTTGCTTCTTCAGTTCCCTTGCTTTTTTAAAGAGAAGCTGGTTTATGCTGGTCAGATCCTCATTGAAAAAGATGTTCTTGATTCCGCCCTGTAGTCCACACTCATTTAATTTAATTCCACGAAGTTCTTTGACTTTTGCTAAAATTTTATGCTTTGTTTCCATATCTCGTAGCTTCAGTATCACAGTAGCATTTACCTTAGTTGACATTCTGTAAACTTCCTGTATGTCTTCATCACTTGCTTCTAGTTTTAATGCCTTTAAAACCATTTTAGTACATTCCTTGGGTTCCACTTGTTGTTTGGGTATTCCAGCAATTACAATGTTCTTTTCCTTTTCCCTTTGTTCAATAATGTTTATTTTGTTTTCAATTCTCTCTAATTTTTGTTTCAGTGCACTATTTTCATCTCGTAGCTGTTTCATTTCCTTCAGCGTTTTTTGCAACTCCTTTTTTTGTTCATCAAAACAATCCGACATAAATTTCATTGATTTTTTAATTTCACTCAGCTCACCTTCCAGAGTTTTCTTGAAGGAGCTTAGATGTTCCTTGAACATTTTCTCAAGGAGGTTTTTCATCTGTTTTTCATCCATTTCGTCGCAAATTTCGTCTGTAACCTCACTTTTTTTCCGCCGCCGGCAACATGTGACAATATTATCCTTGTTTGCTGCTCCTGCCTGTATCCCACAGCTGGGGTGGAAGCTGGTACCACAAACTCCACAATCAAGTGAGGAAATCACTTTTTTTTTGCAGAATTTACAATTTTTTTGAGAATTTCTTGGAAGTGCTAAAATTTGTTTGTTTACTGTTGACATAACCTCGACACATTTTAAGTGACAGTGACTTGATAATGAATGGAGAGAACATGGTGTAATGGACCACAAGTCCTATAAATTAGATCCCTTAAAATCAACAGAGGAATACTGGCATGATGTAAACAATTTAAAAAATATGACTGGAATAAAACTTTTTCCAAATTTGGAAGTTTTAATACAATTTCTTTTAATCCTTTTTCTAACGCTTCTTGTGAGCGCATCTTTAGTGAATTGAACAATATTAAGACGGATAAGCGTAACAATCTTGTTTCATCAACAATCACAGCTCTTTTACATACCAAACATGGTTTAAAACAGGTTGGTGGGGTAATTAAATTTGAGCCAACGCAAGAAATATTAGCTAATGTAACATCAAGAAAATTAAAAGATTCTGAAACAAATGTACCATAATCTTTATTTAATATATTAATAATTATGTTTAATTAAAACTGTTGTTTCCTTTATTAGCCCTAATTAATCATGCCTGTATTCAGTGACTTTAAAAAGTCGCTGTAGTTTATCAAATCGTTAACAACTATTATAAACCCACATTTTTTAAAAATCCATTTTAATACATAAATCATATTATAATCATTTATAATGAATAAATCAAAAATTATTTTGCTCTAAATGCCTCAATAGCCTAAACTAGAAAGCCAGGAACCTAACTGCGAATTCTACTGGGAAAAAAGTGCGGAACTAGCGTATCTGTATCCTTGTTTATTGAGAAATGTTAAAGTAGGATACCAATGCACTGAGTTTGCACTTTTTTACCAATTAAATACGCTATAAAGCTAACAGGTGTGTTTTAACATCTGAAATAGTTAAAATTTTAAATATTTCACTCTGTCAGTGTCACTGCATCAAAAACAGCACAAATACATAACCCCATTTAATCTGACTCATTGTCACAGTTTCCCTGGCTTTCTAGTTTAGGTGGTGTTGATTCTACCCATAAAAAATGTCATTAAATTCAAGGTCAGAAGGCGGGTACAATCGGGTATTACGGTTAACTTCACTCGGGTATTCAAATATTTTCGTGTGACAACACTGTTAACAATATAAACATGACCTACCTAATTAGTAATTACTGATAATATTTATTGCTACAATTATGGATTGTGTATTTCTTAAGAATATTTGCTTTATTTTCGATTATTTTGTAGGCATAATAATATCGATAATCGATATCACTTGCTTTTTATGGGTATCATACACCATTTTTTTGTATTCCTTATTTTATATTTAAATTACATTTCACCTAATTCGGGATAGGATAAGTAGAATTGTCATTGTTCGTCAGTTTTTAAGATGGGTACATTATAAACATCCATGCCATGTTTTTATTTTTAATCTCACAAATGCAATCTGGCCTAATAACTATTAGACAGCAGTGCAATGTTGTGAGGATTACCCAGATCCCAGCTTGAAGTGTATTTCCTTTTAACTGTTTTCCAATGTAGCAAGTATTGATGTATATCCTGCTTTAAATAATATCTTACTAAATAATATGCACCATTTAGCATGTTTTGTTAATTATTTAGACGAATTATAATGTGATGAATTCTATTGAGACCAGTAGTGCTGATTTCATGATGATAAATAATTATTTAGTGAATAATGATTGAGCAAAATGGTTTAGAGATTGAGTACGAGCTTGGCCGCAGAAAGACGATAAGAAAGAGATAATCTAGGTGGGTATAAACTGGTCATTCTCTAAAAACATTAAAAGTTCTTCATTTTTGAGACAGTTTAGTCCTACATTGAAACATCTTATCTGTAAGAAAAGGAGATGTTATGTTATGCTGTGTATATTTGGGAAACTGAATCCTCATTACAGCTCGGTGTTAGATAGGTTCATCAAAGACAAGCGTAACTATAATAGTTTTTCTAATACTGTGTTTTTAGAGAGTAACTGCTGCCCCGATAGTGCTTCCATTATTTGTGAATGACAATAAAGATCATAAAACCTTCCACGGTGATTATTTAGTAAAGGGCATAAAGAAGTTTGTCTCAAATTACAAGCTGTACAGTCTCAACATCAATTTCTCTGAATCAGTGAAGGACCTTGGAGTGTGGTTCATGAGAAATTGAGCTTCTTTCAGCATATTTCCAATATCAGCTTGGAGGGTTCCAAAAATGCTTGGGTTTATCACTCTCAATACTTCTGAGCTTCCACTGAATATTCCCAAAACTTTCTATACTTCCCTGGTAAGATTAATTCTGGAATATGCTACAGTGGTCTAGTTTCCTCAATAACGTGTCAACATAAACATGATCGAGAATATCAATAGAAATTAAACTTCTATGCTTTGCGGCTTTTAGGTGTGGGGCCAACTTTCAGGAGTATCATAGAGTGGACATGCTTGTTAAACTTGGATTGAGCACTTTTAAGAGAACACAATTACTTTTTGACCTTGCTATGTCTAATTGATTGTCCACAGTTACTTTCTAGGATTGGTTTTAATGTCCCCTAAATGTAATATTCATCACTTTAAACTTTTTGCTGTCTTTCGATGCTACAAACTATGGTAGGCAAGCACCTTTCGATAAAACTCTTCGTGTACTAGACCATCATAGTAAAGTATGGCTGCACACTGTCTGGTATTAAAAATAGAATAACAAATGTAACACAAGATACTATAATAATATAAGGTCTACTAACAGTGTTTGAGTATTTTAGTATGTAGAATGTTTTAGATTTTTTTCTTTATAGTTTATATTTTTTTTTGTAATTAATATTTTAGGTTTAAAGAAAAACATACATTTTATGAGAGAATAAAGCGTTTTCCTAAAGAAATTAGTTTTATTTTCCTGATTGTAATGTTTTAAAAAGTATTCCTCAAATGAGTGAAATGCCCTGAAAATTAGGTACTACATTGCCTCCTGTGCAAGGCTTCTGTTGTATAATTTCCACATGAATACTGGGAAATACTTCCGCAGTTTTTATTCTCTACGATTTGTTTATTGAAATATAATAACTGTATTTTTATTTAGTTTTGTTTTAAATCGGTAACACAAAAAGATGCTTTTTTTAACAAAAAAGCCTAAAAAAATCAGTTAATGTTAATAAAATACAGTTGGGAAAGGTAATGTTCATATTTAAAATTTACTTTTGCCTCAAAATAAAAAGAATTTATATTTTCAAAGTTTTTGTGAGTTAATAGATCCGATAAAACTTGATTCTAGTTACCTCACAGAGCTAGAGGACATAAATGAACAACCAATTGAAAACTTTTATTTGGCTCATTGCTTTTTAACATTGACCAACAGTCTTTTTTCTTAACTTTAATTTTCTAGAGACTGCTACTGTTATATCTATATCTATCCAAAAGGCAGTGGAAAAAGGAGGGGGGGACTTGCCAGGCTTCACCTGAAATTAAAAAAAAATATAAATAATAACACTTGTTTAATTAATTTATATAAATAGGATGTCAGTGGTTTAAATATAAAATGTGAGATCTCATACAGACAGTTCTTTAGCAAGATGTTTGGTTTTAGTAGACTATAAACATGGATAAAAATCAAATTGTGAGAAAAATTAAGGTAAGTTTTACAGAAATAAAAAATAAAAATATAGAAAATTTAAAAAACAGGTAAAATAAAATGGAGTTAAACCCTCAATTACTTCACTTTAAATAAACAGCTAAAATAAAATGGAGTTAAACCCTCAATTACTTCACTTTAAATGTCTTAGTCACTGTACATTAATAACCTGCTGCCACCCCAAATAAAAAATATTCTTTTTAAACTAACACCTGCAAAGATTATATACAACTTTTTTTTGAGGAAAGTAGAACTACGCTAATTTTTCTGTGGTAAAACCTGAAATTTAAATAGGTAGAACTTGAATCCACCATTGCGTCAAGAATTTAGTGAACAAATAAATTTTAGGATATATCTCCTTTCTTTTTCTTATAGTTTTCTATGAGTAAAACTCTTTCCAAATGACCCCACTAGATAGAACGAAATAAAATTCTAGTTTAGTATACTATTCTCAAGAGCACTGATTAAAGCACCGAGTACCTACTTGGTATAGAGTATATATCTGAAATATTAAATATATACTTGTTTTCTAACTGATGAAGGTAAAATTCAAACAAAAAGAAAGTCAAACCATATAAAATAAAAATCAAAAATGAGTTGAAGCTTTGGTTTAAAGATAACTCTGTATTGATTGAGAACACAATTGGTTTTTTGTAATTATTATTAGTTTTGGAACAATATTTCAGCCTTCAATTTCGTATTCAGACATTACTAAAGAAATGATACACAAATTTTCATGGTGCCTCAAATACCTACCAGAAAATGGTTAACAGCTCTTGAACCATTACTTCCAGATGTGAAAACTAGAAGTAGGTACACACATAATTGCTTAGTGTATAATCAAAAACAAAGGTTTGACCAGTGCTGCCAATAGCAAATTAATGGATTACCCGCAATTGACAACGAAAATGCGAGGTTTTTGCGAGGACCAATTTTTTAGTAGGGCTAATTATAAACGCAGGAAACAAAATCAAAGATTGCAGCTAGAAATTCCAAGACCAAATTTCCATAATAATGTGTAAATTTGCTTGCAGCATGGTAACACTATCTACAATTGACATTCAAAACTTGACAAGCGTTTTTCTGTACTCTATAGCCTAGTACACACAGCAACGGATTGTGAAGCGCGTTTTTTTTTCTAGAAAAATTTTGTCCGATTTTTTAATCTCACCATTCTCATTATCGACTTCCGTGCGCAATCCTTATAACAGCGAAATTTTGTGCCTTAACCTTCAGCCACTTTTAACAGTTCCATTTTGGGGTTATGTTTATTATTTTTATCTTAAAGTAGAGACATGTTTTAAGCTTCATAATTCCATATTTCCCTCATTATGAATACTGTTTACTTGCCACCTACATCACTTTTCTAATCATTTATATTTAGTATAATTTTATATTCTATTATTCGTTCGTTAAAGTATGAAAAACAAAGCTAGAATATATGAATATAAAAAGTATCAGGCTTATGTGTGAAATATAATTTTTACTGTTCTTAGTCTTATAAATTATAGTGAAAACTAGTAGTGATTTGTAAATGTACACAAACATAAAACTTCTCAAACTAACCAAACTTGAAATAAATGAGATCTGAAGAGAGGAAATGATCTACTTTATACTGCCAAACTATCATTAAAATACAAATGCAAAGGTTTATTCTACACAAGAACCCACATTTTATTTCTGTAAAAAAAACTAAATTTTAATTTTTTCAACAATTTTAATAATAAAAGTCTTACACTTTATCAGTCTTTGAGGCAATATATTTTCATTTTATCACAAACATTAAACCTAAAAATTGCACATCGCAGCTTAATTACTTATTAGGTAACATAAAAATTTTTCAGGCTCTTAACTAAGTAGATTTTTATAGTGGTTTAGAAAAAAATATGCTCTCTGATATTTATTATTTGTCAAAACGCAGTAAAAAATAAAAAAAAAACATGAAAACGAATTATTACATGCTTATGTCCTGCCATATTGCAGCATCGAACATATATTTATTTGGGACAAACTGTACACATCCACCCTTATCTCTGATACCTTCCCTTATCGCCAACAATGCTCTAATTGTTGAGGTAGATAATGAATTTCTGACACTTGTTTTAATGTTGAACAGTTCACTAAAAATTCGCTCCGTAGAAGCATTTGAGAACGGCAAAACTAACAAGGAAAAAATTACTTTCTTTAAATTGGGGAAAATTTCTGCCTCTGCTGCGTTTTTTAATTCAAAAACTTTATGCCAATAATTTTCAGCTTCCATAGGAAAGTTTAATTTTTCATGCTCTAACAAAGGATGATTTCTCCATTCACTGTCTAAACTTTGGGTGTTGGCAAATGGTTTCAAAACGAAGAACCTTTCAAGTATTTTTATCAATGATTTTTCATCAAACGATTGAGCTTTTAAGGGCTCTACTATAGAAATTACATTAAAAATTGGATCACTGAAATTAAATCTATCCTTTATGTTGGTAACTAGTTCAATTTAAAACTCTAAACAGCTTTTCAAGAATTTTACCAGGTCATTTTTAGACACACTTGGATTCTGTTTCAAGGCCTGGAAACTTTCAGTAGCTAAAACACCCAAATAAATATTTTCTAGGTTAATACATTTTCTGGAATTGCAGTGGTTTAAAGATAAAATGTTACCTTGTCTAACATACTTAATTTCTAAATAATTACTGCAGAGAATTTTTAGAAGTTGTTCGGTTTGGGGTTTAATTTTGTGTAAAAGTGGCTTTTCATATTGAAATAATACATTAAAATCAGTCAATAATTCTAATGTGTAACTCATGAATTCTAAATATAATTTGGTGAAAGTATTGTCCATAGTATTAAGCATTTGTTCTGTGGTTATTGACGGGTCTTCAAACACGGATTTCATATTAATAGTCAAATATTCTTTCAAAGGGTCAAATTGTTCTAGAACCCTATCCACGCATTGCTTTATAGAAAGCCAGCGTGTGGTAGCCTGCGACAAAATTTTGTGGATTTCAACTTTAAAAAAAAATTGGAATTCCTTAAACTTTATTTGTCAATGAACTGCGATTGAAATGTGAACCAAGGTTTCTTAATAGATCTTCAACAGATCGGGGTAGCTTAAGACATGCTTTTGCAGCTGCCAAATGTGCCATATGGCAAGAACATTTAACACACAAAATATTTGGATTTTCATTTTTCAAATGTGAAAAAACAGAGTTGTACTGTCCAGCCATAACATTTGTGGTATCAGAGGAAAATCCAATTAAATTTGAAAAGGGAATTTTTTTAGATATTATTGTTTGTTTTAATGAATTATACAAATCTATGGCTGTACCC
Organism: Kuschelorhynchus macadamiae; assembly: GCA_030620095.1. Lineage (NCBI taxonomy): Eukaryota > Metazoa > Arthropoda > Insecta > Coleoptera > Curculionidae > Kuschelorhynchus > Kuschelorhynchus macadamiae. Next base: position 855,971 of record JAUTXW010000099.1, read on the forward strand.
CCTTCCAACTCTCCAATGTCAAAAAAATTGGTTGCAATTTTATTGTTTTCTGTATCATAAAATATAATTGTGTAAGCACATTGTTTCTTTATAGAAATGTCTGTGGTTTCATCCATTATAATCGAAAAGAAGCAACCTGGAATTTTAAACTTGTCATAAAGATTGTGTAAAAAAACATTGCCTAAACTTTTTTTAACAATTTGAGTTGCTTTAGTTTTCTTTACAGACAAATGTCTAGCAATTTGCGAATCAAGATAGATATTACTTAAAAGAGGGCTTAAACTATCAATCAACTGGAATGATAAATTGTTTGTAGCTATTAAGCCACATAACTTAATTTCTGCATTTTTAATATTTTTTTTTCTAAGGTCAAAGACTTATAAATATCTGTCAGTTTTTTACTACTATCGACTTGCTGCCAATTTAACTTGTGCCGAGAACTTATATTATGTCTTTTTATGCAGGTTTTATGTGACAATATGTCCAATTTACAAACCTTACAAAAAGCAAACTGAAAATTAGGGTTATTACTAGTTTTTCTTGATTTGGTCAGCCAACCTTTATACTCTTCAATTTCCAGCCACTTGCTCAAAAACACATATTTCCTTTCCTTTGGGCGTTTTCTTTGCTAACTTAACCAAAGGGTTTTCTCTAAAATCTGGATCAGAATCTCTTAACACAGAATGTTCATTATAAACCTAAAAACCAGTAAGATATGAAGAAAAAGTCGAGGAAAAAGTAATCAAAAGGCTATTTCATTAAAAATATTTGAAAATGAAGGTTTAACTCAAAATTCATATTATGTGCTATTCTCTGTTGTGCCATTTTTGGTTTCGCCCTTATTGGCATTTTTATCATTATTCTGATGAAATATAATTATTATTAAGAATAAAACTCAATTTAAATTGTGGTATGGGAGAGTTTAAGATGCAAGTCAAGATGTATGCATACCTCTGACTTTTTGCTTGGTTCTGTGTTTTCATTTTTACTTTGGTTACCATTGTTGGTATTTTTATTATTATTCCGCTACAATAAAAAAGCTATGGTTATAATTATATAAAATCTTTTAATCTTGACAAAAATGAGTTCTTTAAACTGAGATTGACCTAAATATACTTACCTCTGACTTTGTACTCTCTTCTGAGTTGGAATGGTTTTGATTTTTACTGCTTTGAATAGCACTAGTGGCATTATCATGGATATCGTTTTGCTAAAATAAATAAATATGTTTTAACATATAACTATAATGTTAATAATATATGTGCAACTGAAACTGGATTTACTTTATCCTTATTTCTTCTTAACTACTTATCCATGCTTACTTATATCATATGAACATAAAACTTTTAGAAACAGTCACCACTTTTTTTCGCAAGCCTAATTTCTAATGATATTTTCAAGAATTTCCATTATCTTTTTACGATATACGATGACACTTGACATTAGGGTAAAATTTAAAAGAAGACATACATAAAATAAAAAAGGACAGAGGTTTATTGTTCAATATATTAAATTTCGAAAATCCGAGTCAAGAATTTTAAAATGTATATCCTACAAAGCATGTAGGCCGGGCGAGAACCATCCACCAAGCAAGTACTGTATTACCCGGTTTTTACCCCCAAAATCATTATGTTAGAAAACTGCGAGGAAGAACCCTAAATTGCCCGTTTTTCTCGCAATTACCCGGACACTGACAGCTCTGGGTTTGACTGAAGCTTTTTAGGTTAGTTATCTTCAAAAAATTATTGTAAATTATGTATGCAAAAATATTTACCTTATATCAATTTTTGTTCTGGTTTTGTACAAAAATCCATCTTGGGAAAAACGGCGTCCAACTCTTATCGATCTATTTTTGCAATATGGAGAAAAAATAATTAATACTTCCGTACAATTAAGGGAAATCTGTAAATACTTGGAAGGAAAGAATCTGAAAAAATATAAATATAACAAAATTGATATGTAAAAGCGTTGAAAACGTTTGGGCAATCCTTCTATAGCCTGTAGAAATACCCAACGAAAACTATCACAATCGACGGCACTAGTTTGAGGTGCATTTTGACCGCGTGCTAAAAACTCAAATTCTGAATTGTTAAACTCCGTTTCTATTGCCTTTTTTGTTATATAGATTTAGATCTAACACCAAAACAATTCTAATAAAGGTTATGCTGCTGCTTTGCTTGTGGGCTCGTAAACTTGTATATTTACCCATATTCTAACTGTTCGTGGATGTTCTGAACTGGTCGGGTAACGAGACCCTGCCCGAACATCCGATTATTACATGTGGAACACTTTTTTGTTCAGACAGGTACATATAGGGGGAATGGAAGGGTCCGCGGAAAGGGGGAGAAGAATCACCCTTTAAGGATGGGGGAAGGAATTTACGTCTGGGGAATGTCAGCCAGACATGCCCTACAGTTTATCGAGGAGTCCGAACCTCGGCCATCCCCTCCACCTGAGAGGGTATGTGATGGCGGGGAGTGTGAATTTACCCCCAAACTACCACGGGAACATCCGTTTCCCACCGGCCTGGTTACCGGCGTGAATGACAGTGTGGACAGTGAAAGTCATTTTACACTCTTCCCTGTTGGATTTTTTAACCACTAATATTAGCTGCAGGCTTGAAAAGTTGTGCACCCACCTAGGATTCGAATTCAGGACCTGCGACACCAATTCCGGTGTAAACCTAAAGCTTTACGCTCTCGACCCCCGGCACGCCTAATAGAGGTCATATTATGATGTTGATGTTTGAATTGAACACAATGAACATGTGTTTTGTACTGTGGCTCAAATCAAATAAAGCTTTCTTCACGTCATAGGAGCACACGATGATGCACGATACGCAGTAGGATGGATGAACATTAGGTTCGGTGAAAGTATCTCTGGATGAACACCGGTATAGTATCTCTAAGAAACATCTAACCTAATCACTTTTTCCCGGGGCGGTCGGGTATGCTCGGCTCTAAAGAAATGTATATTATTGAAAGCAAAAACATTGACCTGTTATTAGGGAATATGCGGTTATTCCCTCAGTTTAGTTGGCAACATTTCTCTATTTTATGTTGTGACGTTTAGAAATATGTGTATAGTGTAAATTAAAGTGCATCTGATTTTTTTTTTAATTTAATTATGGATCTACTTTTTATGCATTATGTACAGGAGATAGAAGAGGAAGAGCGACAAAACCAATTACGTTTGAAGAGAAGAATTTTGCGAGACGAACAAAATGCTTTTGAGTTACCCGAACGGAAATTATTTAGGCTAAGTCCACAGTTGGTTCAAGACCTTATTCATGTTCTTACTGCCCATATGGATGTAGGTACTAAAGTAACGAAAGTTCATATGCATATAAGAATCTTGGGCGCCCTAAGATTTTTTTTTCCAGGGCTCGTACCAGAAAGCGGTTGGAAATGAAGTGCATGTTGCCCTGTCTCAACCTGCATTTAGCCGGGCGCTATCAGATGTTTGTTTGACCTTAAAGGCCATTGCCCATCAGTGGATAAAATTTCCTTTAACTGAAGCTGAAAAACAAGAGAAGAAAGAGGCGTTTATGGCCCAATTTGGGTTTCCGGGGGTAATAGGGTGCATTGATGTAGGTGTAATCTACCTTGATGTGAAAACTTAAAAACATGTTTGTAAATAATAAATATGGCTGCCGCCTTATGCCTTGTCTAGTTAAATAATACTTCCATCGTGTCTCGTGTCGTGTGTTAAAAAAGACGGCGGTAATAGAAATGTCCTAGCAAGACTTGAAATGGTCTTTCTATTCTTCTCTACAGACCGAACCGTTCGTGCGGCACGACCGCTGCCGAAGTAGCATTCAGAATAAGGTTGGGGTGTGGAAAGAGTTTATAGAAACAAATTTCCTGTTAGTGGTACAGAATACGCGCTCAGTTTTCTCTTTTACAATTAGCATAAGTAACACAAATTGACACATAACTGATAATTTCAACTGGTAATCTCTATTAGAAAATCATGTTCTTTGAAACTATTTATAGCAATTTGCGAATATTACAATAATAACCGTGCCGTTTGTTAACTTTAGCGTATCAATGCGACCAAAAAACTAAAATACCTATTTTTGGCGAATAAAATAAATGAAAAATAAAAACGATTATAGATTCGAGTATTGTTTATTTGATCCGAGTAAAATATAGATTTATAATATACTTCATAAAATTAACTTTATAAACTTTAGTATGACGGAGCTGTAACCTGGAAAGGATGAGTTTTTACTATATGGTCCTAGGCACGATATGATTACAAAGAACAAGTCGCCAGTTTCAGGTTAGAAGGTTACAGATTTGGCAGAACTGCAACCTGGATGAAGGTCCGCCGAGCTAGATATACCTCCGGACCCGACTTCTTGGAAACCCCGGACCAACCAATCTCTAAATTAGGCTGATCTCATAAAATATTAAGCTGTGGGGTAGAGAAATGGATACAGTGCTGTGTCAAAATTATGATACCTAACTCCATAGACTAAATTTTTTTTTTTTTTCTTTTTAATTTAATAGTTTATAGATAAAAACTTGTTTTTAAAAAGATTTTTTCGTACATTTTCTATTCACCGTGTATAAGATATACACGATTTTTTTTACGTTAATCTTAGTTTTTGAGCAAGTAAAACTTTTTATAAACAAAAACTTTTTCTGATAAAATAAATAAAACAAAAGTTTTGCGAATATTTCAGATTTTTTACGTACTTTGTATAAGATTTTCACGATTTTTTACTCCAAGGTACTATATTACTGCATTGTAACAGAACTTACATAGGTATGTCAAATTTTAGCTTAACTGGATGCCAGCAAGTGCTTGAAAAATAGATTACACATTTTGAACCGTAAAGACCAACATATGAAGAAAATAAGTTAAATAAAAGCTTGTAAACAGCAAATATTTCTGCTTTGAGGTAGTTCGGTATGATCATTCAAATGAAATTAAGATAAGCCAAAACATCAAGAATCATAAACCACACAGGATAGTTACTTCTCGTAAGCGTAATGTCCGCAGTTTCTTGCCGACCGCAAACTTCAATGACCTGGTGAGTGACGTACTCTGGCCTTCTCAGTCTAAAGATATAGTATTAGTTACATTGCTCTGTAATAGAAATTTGCCTTTTAAGCATTTTTTTCTCAATAATCTTTAGTTTTTCTAAGTGGTAATAGGTCAAACAAGTTTGAAAAAGTGTTGTTCGTGCATAGTGAAACGTAAATTAGCCAAGGAAAGAATTAAAACTTCTTTTATAACTGATATATTTACTTCTGCCAAAGTCTACATAAAAAAAACAATACTATATTTATTAATTCATAAAATTTCATGAATTATGAAGGCTCTCTTAATAATATATTTTTGTCTTGACATCATGTTTAAATTATTTCCTAATTATTTATTTTTATGTCCAAATATGAATTTCTAAAACGTTTTGATGAGCAATGGGCTAGTGCTTATTGACCGAAAATCATATTTTAATGCTGCTCTATTAATTTAATATAAAATTTGTCGTAATTTATTGCATTAAAAATCAAAATAACAGCATCAAAAACCTAAACCATATTATCCTCATATAGAAATAACTCATGAAACTTGTTTCGAGCGTGCCAAACGGCGTCACTGCAGCAAGGCACGCTGTTAAATGTCGGGCCGAAGGAAAGAGGTTTTTAAAAATCAATTTTATTCTTAAAAACACACCGAATTTGACAATTTTCAAATGAACCAATTTGAAATACGAATTTAACAATTAAACGTTTACAGTCAGAACTACTACAGAAGGGTCCCCTAAATGAATGTCACTTATATTTATAACATTTCGTTATCTTACATACGTGGTGTTAGAATATATGAAGTCAGCGGTTATGCAAAACGTAACTCGTTCGCGCTAAACTGACGGAAATCAATCGCGTATGTAACTATCCTATGTGATTTAAGGTTTTTGCCAAAAAATCATCTCTTGCCGAGATATTTATGTAACAATTTTTTATAGTTTGTATATGCAAATGATTCGACCTAATGAGAGAGAAATCGTATCCCAATCCTTTTGAAATCGTGTAGCGAATCCGAATCACGAAACTCTAATTTGTTAATATAGCCGCTCATTAAAACCGGCAATGGGACGCGGACGGCGAACAAAATCTCCATAATACACTGTTTTAATAACTGTTACTTTGAAAAAAATTGTAGAATTTTAAGATTTTTTACTGCATTTTCTTCTTTTAATGACATTGATCACCAACTATTGCATATTAGTTTCAACTAACTGTCCCTTGGGAGTACTCCTGGTATCACGAGATCACCTTTTATTTCATGCTTACTCACCCCAGTGCATTCAATGACTACAAAATTGCTAACTACAGAAGCAGTGCCGCCAATGTGCGGGTAATTACCCGTTTTGCGGGTAATTAGGTCACCTTTGCGGGTAAAAATTTCCGTGCGAGTAATAGCGGGTAATTCAGGAATCTAAGCCGCCAGCAAAAATCCGAGGTTTAATTTTGTGGAGCCAGATTCTCTTTTCAGATATCATGGCAACGTCAGAATGCACTGTTGTAGTCAGATGTACTCATCGACGTAAATCTCTAGACTGCTAGAAAAGGCCAATCTCTGCCTCTGTTGCGTGCGTTAGTGCCCAATGCCTCTTCCATTACCATCTCTTTCTACACACCAAAGATGCGCGTATGCGGCATAGGTAAGACTCTAAGCATTCTAGAGATGTGTCTCTATTGTTGTACTTCAACTCAAAAGTTAAAAATATTAATTTGATTTGAAGGCTGATGGTTTCTTTTCTTTATTAATACTTACTAATGTCGAAACAAGGTGAAAGTGGTGTAAGGATTTTGTGATATCATGTGTATAAGTCCTATTCATAATTGATTAATTTTATATAATGTATTCATCATGGTGTGTATATAGTAGTTTGTGATGGTCTAAGTAATCATGGATAAATGGCTGATAAAAATTCTTAGGTATTTAGGTGCTTGTATGATTTATTTTAATTCTTCATAAGCTTTTTGTATTTTCAATATGTACCTACTTTAGCTGCGTAAACAAAATATATTTTTAAGTATATAAAATAATGTTTTTTTTAGTAAAATAAAAATTTCTTTTATTTGTTCAGTTATTTTTGAGATACACAAAATAGGTTTATACTATCAAGTTCATGTGCTTTGGTATGGTATCCCAATGAAAATTTTTACCTATCCCTAATTTGGCAACGTTGATGTGGTCCGTATAAACTAGCCCTTCGTTTTTCCGTCATCCTATCGGAACTCAAAACAACATCGATCATAAAAGTTCGTTCGAAATTAGTATTTACATTTTTATTATTATCAATGAATTAATCGGGTCACTCGAATCGCCTCGTAGAAGACAGACCTCTGTGTTTTTAACACAAGTGGTTCCAAGTGTTCGGTGCTGCTGTGTTGTTTCGGAGGAGTGCAAGAGACTCAAACGCTCAGAGTGGAAATTAACGACCCCGCAATAAAGGGAGCAGACGCTGTGAACGTTTGAGGCCTAGTTACTCCTGCAATATATCCTTTTCGTCTGCCCAGTTCTACATAGACTATATAGCGTAATGGCCGATATGTGGCGGGAATAGGAGGGGTACAGGGATGATTTGAAAGAAAGGGTCATCTCGTGATACCAGTAGTACTTCTTAAAGGGGCAACCTGTGGAAGCCAAGATGCATTAGAACAAGTTTAATTAACTTTTTTACTAAAACATAATTTTGCATTCAGTGGACAGAACCACGTGTTCGACCAGTTCCCTGGATGCACCCCAAGATGAGCTAACAAATTATTCCAGCCGGAACAGAGTCAATAATCCAATTACCATACCATACCATCAATGAATTAATCAAATTTTATAATTTCATCAATTTCATACTTTAAATTATAATTTCATTCATGTGGGTAAAACTGCGAGTAATTAGATGTTAGGCTGCGGGTAAAACTGGGTAATTTACAAACACTTCGCGTACAATCTGAAATTTGAGGTTGGCAGCACTGTACAGAAGAAAAAGGTCAAAAACTGTAACATACAATTATAAACTCTGATGGCGTATATCTCAAAAACAAACACTAAATCATCTTTTTCACACCACGGCCAATTTTAATTATTTTTTTAACACGTGGATTTTAGGGTCTTGATTACGAAACCGAAGTTATTTTTTTAACCACGTTTCGTTTTCGAGCTATTCATCCACAAAGTTCATAGATCGTCTAACCCTTTTTCTTTCTTCTTTTTTACGAAAATTAACTAGTTCTGTATGAAAATATTACAAACAATTATAACAGACATAAAAAACATCTTCATCTGACAAGACTTAAAATCAACCATACTTTTCATAGTTTTTGGGCTAGTAACTTTTCCTTCTTGTTGACATGTTGGTATCTTGACATCACGAAAAACCATCGGGCTACAATTTTGAAAACATATTAAATTCATATAAATAATATTAGTTGATAGTTAAGGAGCCAATACAAATTAATTGGAAATATTTTAAGAATAAATAACTCAAAAACAAAAAAGTGACCGAAAACATTTAACTTCGGATTCGTGATTAGAATCTCAAAATCTACCTATGTACAAAAAATTTTCAAAATCGGCGTTGGTGTAAAAAGGTAAATAATTACAAAATATTCAACGTTTCGAGTATCACTGAAACCATCCTGGCTGGATCCCTCAGTTGGTGAAACCGTTACCGCAAAAGCGTAACCAAACCTAACCCATGATACAAAGAAAACAAGATATGCTAAATCGCGGTCACAAATTTGTCCAGTTCGCGCATGACGTCACGCGGTTCGTAAAATTTAAATTTAACATATTGGGATATGGGATTTTTCGTGGTTTTCTGCATATTAAGTTAGATATGAACTTTAAACATGAACAAATGTTGACGATTTATCTATACTGGTACGTTTTATACAATAATTTTATACGAGAGAATATTTTACAGCTTCCTGAGGTAATCAAAAAGTAGCTATAGTGAACTAGATTTGCGGATTAAATATTAAATAACATGATTATATCAAAATAAACAGTTACATTTAAACATATGAGTAGAAATAAATAAAAATAGTTAAATACAGTAGGTTTTAAGAAAAAGAGGGTACTATTTTTCGCTTTTAAAAGGGTTTTATTTAACTTGACCAGTATATTTGTTTGTTTGTTTCAATCTTGTAACAGCTTTTTCAACCATTTTTATTATTTCCATTATTTTTAAATTTTGTACACACATTAAGCTTTTGTGACAATACATAATCAATACATTATGATAATTTCACCCCATAAGGGGTTGAAAGGGGCAGTTTTTGAATTTGGAGAAGGTGACAGGTAAAGAGACCATTCATTTAGAATCGGGTAGTTATGATAAGATAAAAAAGACTATAGAAAAAAACTACAAATTTAATCCCTAGGGGGTTAATTGGGGTGGTTTTTTGTATCTCGTGAACGGTAATAGGCTAAAATACCGTTCTTCACAACCGGGTAGGTAAGTATTTATGATGAATTCAAAAATAAAATGTATAGAAAAAAAATACAAATTAAGTCCTTATGTGATTGAAAAGGGTGTTTTTTTATTTCTCAAGAACATTAATAGATAAACATACCCTTCTTTTAGAATGGAATCAGAATCACTAATTACTTTTACCAAAGATAATAATAATATAATTTTTAGGTATTGCTTTTACATAAATTATTTTTTCTACAACGGTGCGTAAAGTACTCACCTTACGCACTGTTCAAGACGTGTAACATTTTAAAACAGTGCGTAAAGTAATTGAAAAATTTTAATATTTTGACAAATGTCAGTTTTAAAAATATGTCAAATTTACTTTACACTAGTGTGTAAAGGAATTGAAAAATTTGGAAATTTTGCTACGATTTTTTTGGTTTTAGAAAAAAATTTGTATGCTACTAGTGTGTAAAATACTACCTTTTTTGACTCATGTGATTTTCACATTCGTCAAAAAATCATAACTTCACACACTTATCGCATAAAATAACTATTTTGATTGGGATAAAAAAAACACAGGTATAAAAATATTTATTTATGGGTACTGAAAAAAATAGATAAAACGATAAACAAAATATAATATGATGTTTTGTTTTATTTTATTAATAATGATGATTCTTGATGACTCTATTGTATTAAATGCGATGCAAATAGAAAAAAAACTTTTTAAAAATATATTTTGATATCCATTTGTAAAAACTGGGTTTTTACAAAAAATAGTTTTCCAAAAACCTAATGTAATGAAAATATAAGGATCACTAAAATAATTACAAGTTTAATTATGCAAACAAAAGGGGCTATTTTGATTTTTTACAAAAATACATGGAATATTAAAATAAGCCTTAGTTCAGGGCTCTTAGTCTGAGTCTGCATACTAACTAGCTAACAATACTAACAAAATAATAAATAATACAATAATAAAAAAAACATTATTTAACAGTTTTTAACATTTTTCTTTTTTTTGAAAAATCTCTGTCTAACAATTCTTTATTTAAATTCCTCATGCGGAAAAACATTCGAGATCTAAAAAATATTTTTTTTACATTTTAACAGTCATAATCGTAGAAAATGGGTTGCTTCCAATTACCAAATAAACCTCTTATAGTAGCTACTTGAATATAATTATAGGGCTTCAATGTCTGGTCGTTTACCTTGTCATATAAGTAAGCACTTCTAGTTTTAATTTCATCAAAGGATAAAACACACACTCTTTGTAGGTCAGTTAAATCGGTCTGTTTGACAATCATGAAAACCTGCAAAGAAATCCATCTCAATGTCCTTAATAAACCTTAGAGAAAAAAATAACAAGAATTTACTGGTGGCAAGACGATAAGTTTGGGGAAAATACATTTAACTTTTCTATCTTACCTTTTTAAAAGCTAATTAATGACAAACTAATCAATACCATTTGGACCAACGCACTGGACAATGGTAAAATATATCTCCGTCAATTTTCTAGTTTTTTTATATGTTGTAGCTTTATGGATATCAAAAACTAGCCCTTTAAAGTCATTTTAATTTACACAAGTTTTTTAGAGTCCATAAAGCTGTGATCAGACACATTTTTTTAAAATTAAATTGATTTTGTAAAAAAAAACAACTTTATAACAAAGTATATTAAAACCCCTAGTACACCCTGATTTCATTATCTTACCTGTTTTAAAATGCCAGGTTCCACCTTTATTTTTTTGGCCCATCCTCTAAGTGTTGAAACACAGGGTAATGGATAGCCTTTTTTTAATAAAAGCCTATAGGCTCGGGCACCTGCAGAGTGAATAACAATAGCCTATAAATAAAAATAAAAGTTATTGTAATAATGAAAAAAAAAATGAAAAGAAGACAGTATAGTTTGTGTAAAATAATTATTTCTTGAAATTATTTGTCAACATGTTCACCTTTGAAATAAAAAAAATACATAAAAATTCAGCACAAAATACATTATCTTTCTTTTTTGTGTGCATACCGCAAACCTCTTCTTTGGTATTAATAAATTATTCATAATTTATTTTTATACTGACCTTAGAAATATCCTCTACAGTCCAGGTTACTCGTTTTTTGGGATATTTTAGTTTATTTACTTGGGAGTGTGAGAAAAAGTTTTTAAATATACCATTTTCATTTTTTAGTTCTGAATTTTCTTTTCTTAATTTTCTAATGATGTCATCCCTTTCATCAATGTCAGTGTTAGTACTAAAATAATTATAAATTATGAGTATATAGCACAGGCAGATAAGAGTCAATAGTATACATAAAATAACATCTTAAATAGCAAACACGAGGCAAAACAAAACATCATATTATAATGTGTAATACAGTCTAACTATTGCAAAAATAAACACATACCCAATATCTTTTTTGGGCTGGATATCGGTTTCATCGACAATAACTATGTTTCCAACACCATCGTTACTGTTATTGTTAGTCGTGCTACCCGCAAAACTATCTTCTTGATTACTACATTCACTACAACAAAACATTCTCTATGTATTAACACCTTCACCTATTAATATAAAATAATAAAATAAAATAACTACTAAAAAGTATCCCAAACCACAAAACACCAATAATAGGTTTAAGTTAGTTTAGCCCTGACTAATCTACATACATATCATACATTTGGTATTCATACATTTTGGTATTTCACTCACCTAGCTTCCAGAATACTATTCACTAATTTGGTACGGTTTCTTTTATTCGCACGATCCTCTCTATTTTTTTTAGTTGAGGTCTTCATAGGTTTCTTTGGTAAATTCAATGTGGGTATTGCGTCCGGTTTCAGAAGGCGACGATTTCTCGCTGAATATCCCAAAAGCTCGAATCTTAAGTTTCTTTCATAAGAATCAGAGTGAAAATGTCTTGAGCAAATTCGCGCGTTTTTCGTATTCACCTTGTCCTCCCGTTTGCAGGCATTTACCCATTCCCGGCAAAGATTTTCATCGTTGGGAAACCGAAAAAACATTATCTCTCTATTAAAGTCTTTAGACTCATAGTCTGTATGGCAATTAGCCACCGAACAACGCATTTTAAACAAATATTCGTCCAAAATAAAATAAAAACCCGACCACGAACACACGGCACAATGCAAATTAAATGGCGGTTAGATTCTATTTACGAACCACATGACGTATACGATTCGACTTCATTGGCCTTGAACCTGCGCAATGTCATATCTTCTTTTTCTTTGTATCATGACTAAAACCTAACTATTTGATTAGTGCGTTACCGTTGACAGAAGATGAAATATATGTTATAAAAACGTCTAAACAATTGAAATGATTATTATTTTTCATGTATTATATTATAATTCATGTGAAACACTAGAAAGAATAGCCTGAATAATATAAAAATGTTATGTTTAAACATCATCATACATCATTGATTGTACAGGTTATTTTTCGTGACGTGGTTAGAGGAACTAGGTTATATTTACATATTGAAAGGCGTCCTACCTTAAATAAAAAGAGGAAACCCCTTTTTATGCAAACATAATGTTTGAAATAAGCGATACTCAAAGTAAGTGTAAGTTCATGCGGTATTCCAAGTGTTTTAATTAGCATTACTTTTTTTAGAAATAGGTGTAGGCCTGGCTGGTTTTGGTGTTTTCTTTTTATTTTTGGGAATGTTATTGCTGTTTGATAAAAGTTTACTGGCATTAGGAAACGTAAGTATCTGTGTATTATATACAATTCAATACAATTGACAATGTAATTTATAAATGATGCTGTCACTAGTACAGTTAAAATAAATATGTATAGTTACTCACTTCTCAAAACAGATCCCAATGGAAATATTATTTATAATTTCTGCTGATCCGTAACAACTGAGAACTTTCAAAAAAATGTAAGCAAAACACATCTTAAGCCAACTGAAAGTAAAAAAAAAATGCTGGAAAATTAATGAATCTATGTTTCTAACATGTTAGACCCATTATAGAATTTGTCACAGTGGCATGGAACCCATGTCTTAGAAAATGTATAGATTTATTGAAAAAGGTGCTAAGAAGAGCAGCAAGATTGTCAGTAACTTATGTAACTTGCGTATGAAGTGTCTCAAGGCTTTGAAGCTTACAATTTTTGAGAATAGAAGGAAAAGGGGATCTGAAACTTTTAAAATAATCCAAGGAGATGGACATAATTGTTATCAAATTTACCAGGTCATATTCAAAAATTTACATAAAGCTGTGACCATCAAAAATTATTAGTATTATGTCCCCTAATTATCATACTAAAAATAAACAAGTAGACTAAGTGATGGTTTTATATTTATAATAGCTTAATTGGCTCAAATTTCTGGCTTGTTTGTGAGTACCATAGGATTCCATTAAGAATTATTGGTCACCAGCTTTTATTGGTTTTGACTTATCTGCCAAAGGATCTAAAAATACTGAAATAATATCTCACAAGTTGGATTTTTTTTTTGCAAAATTCTGATTGCAGGTAATTTTCCTGTTTTATACAAACATTCAAGATTTTCAAAAAAAATCCATTTTGTGAGATGTTACCTCAGTATTTTGAGACCCTTTGGCAGATAAATCACAACTAATAAAAGCTGTTGAAGCTGTGACCAATTCCTAATGAATGGTATCTGTTACTCATAAACACACCACAATTTGAAATGAATTAAAATGTTATAAGAATATAAAACCATCACACCTTGACATGTTCTTAATAAAAATTTTGAGTTAGCTTGTTTAACTCCAACGAGTGACGCTGTTGAACATTATTAATTTATAACATGCAAGTTCAACAGTGGCTTAATATTGATAAAGCACCAATTAAGTGGGGTTGGGATAAAAAACATTTTGTTTTGAATCCAAAAACCATGTCAAATGCTGTGGGAACAGATTTTTTGTTTTAAAAATGATTTATTACAAATGCAAATCTGATTGTAGGAAATTATGTTCTTGCAGAAAATGAAATATTTCTTGTAGTAGTTTATGTGGCAGTTGTAATGGCATTTCTTGTAACAATAAACCTTCAAATAACAATTCTGACAATGAAAGCAATAATATTTAAATTTAAGGTTTTTAATTAGCTGATATAATTTCATTTTTATGTATCATTCTGCCTTTCTCCACCTTTTTTTATTTAACAATAAAAAACAGTGATCCAGCAAGATGAAATGATATTTGTGGTAAAAAAGTACCCTAGATTTAGTTAGATTATATGTATAGTACTATAGATAATAAGAAATGTTTGTTATTATAATATTATTATTAATAAAAAAATATGGTTTTTTAAATCACTTTTAAAGTAGTTGTTTGATATTTTGGGTTTAATATGTTTTTTTGCCAAAAATTTATAATTTTCTTAATTGGTTCTTTTTTCAAGAAAACTACAACCTCCGATTTCTCTAGAAGTTATAAATTACTCCAGGTCTAAGTTGACAACACAATGTCAAAATCACATTTTAACAGTACTTTTGAACTTACTAGTGAAGCATTCAGGAACTTGGAAAAATGATCACAGATACAAACTATAGATCACATTATTCATTTTAATTTAGTGAATTTACAAATATAATAGTTTAGCAACCAGCACAAAGAATGGTCAATCCACATATGGATTTTTAACGGTGATGCAAATGCAAATATTCAATAATTTGTTTTTTAAACTTATTGAAGGACTGATATTGACATGAATGTCAATATCAGTTTCCCCAAAAATGGCATTGAAGTATTGACATGCCCTGTAAAGTGTAGCTTTATGCTCTGTGTTATTTCTATAAAATGGAATATTAAATTCTTTAAATGCTCAAATCCGTCGATTTATAGCTACAAAATAAATAATGAAACAATTGAGAGTGTTGGGCTTATTAACGATTTGGGTGTGATATTTGACAGCAAACTATCTTTCAACTTCCACATAGACAGCATTATCCTGAAAAGCTATAGACTTCTAGGATTTATTAAACAAAACACCAAATACCTTAATGACACAAAGGTGATTGTTTGCCTGTACAATAGTCTTGTCCGTAGCATCCTTGAATACTGTTCTGTAATTTGGTCTCCTTATTATGCTATCCATATTCAGCAACTCGGAAGGGTGCAGAACAGATTTGTAAAATACTTGTACAAACATCACTTTCTATTTTCTGATATAACCTATGAAACCAGGCTGATGCTGTGTGGAATCAAAACTCTGGAGTCTAGGCGACATGGTGCGCTGTTGCTGTTTATGTACAAACTCGTAAACAACTTAATCAGCTGTGACAGATTTCTGGAGTTGGTGCTTTTGTAGGTTACCTTGAGGCCCACCAGATAGGCACAACTATTCCATGTATGTAGGCACTGAACGAACTATGGACTTACTGCTTTTGTTTATAGACTTTTGAAATAATTATAATAGATTTTACTCCGACTGATATTTTCAATTGTACTAGTAGATAGTAGATAATCAACATCATTATGACACAAGATCATATAATGACTTATGTATACAGTTTCTGAGACTTGGAAGGTCATGGAATGCGACTCTGCACTTTGCGCCTGCCTTCTTTAATAAATTGCCTGCTGGGATCAAGGGATTGCCAATAAAAAATTTTAAATCTGTGATAAAGAAGTATTTATTGGGGAAGGTATTTTATAGTTTTAATGATTTTTTAAACTGTAATGTGACTGAGGCTGTCTTTTCACTGTATTAAAAGAGTGGATGTTTAGTTTAGTGTAGGTACCTATGTTACTAGTTTCATAGATGTCTGCTTGTTTTAGTATTAAATTTTAATCTATATTAATGTTTTCCTGGTACTGTAGGACTGACTTGTAAAAAACTTTTGTGTTGACAATAATAAACTATTCTATTCTATTCTATTGTGTGTATGCTTCCATTCTTTTTTTTTTAAATCTTATATCAATTTCTTTTTGTTTTGTATCAAATTTTAAATTTTTGTGTTAGTGCCTTTATATTTTATTTTAAGATAAAGACATGTATTTATATACCTAATGTGACATATTTTACCATTTGGAACTTTGTTGTTCTGTAGTGTATTACTTAATAAATAAATAAATAAATAAACTTCTTACATAATGCTGGGGCACATGGAAGTTAAGTCTCCATAGAAGGGCACTGCAGTCAATCTGATTATTAACCAGTTTGAACAGGCAAGTCAATTAGGTCCTTCTGCCTGACTGACACCATTTCAAACCTAAGCTGCAGAGCCGAATGATCAAACTCTCAAATTGGGTATTCTCCATCCAATCTATGTAACAGGTCTTTCAAAAATCTTCGTTGTACATTTTCAATTTTGTTGAAATCTACCATATATAATGGAGACAATATTATAGAGTGAGTAGACTTTATTAATAAAATTGCACAGGTGTGCTTTTACATGTCAATATAGGGGTACAAAAGTAAAATACAATAAAAATCCCTTAAAGGCAAGAACTTAAGCCTAAGATATTTAAAGCATTCTAAAATTTAAAATAAGTACTAACAAAATCAAAACACAGACTTATGCATTTTTTAGAAACACAAAACCTTAAGATTATGAGCTACCAAGGCTCAGAAAAGGAGATATCACAGAGTAAGATCAGTAAAATCATTTTCGATGTATTCTCCAGTTGAGTAAAAGGCTTTTTGAATTAAATATTTTTTTATGATAATTTTAAACGTTCTGGTCTCAAGTTGTTTGACGGCATCAGGAAGAGCATTAAAGAATTTAAAATTGTGGTATCCCACACCATCTCTTGTCAAAATGAGTCTGTGGAAGGGTGCAACTGTATGCATATTATTTCGGGTTGGATATTCATGGATGTCCCTGTGAATATATTATAGTCATAGTCATAATCAATATATATATTCAGAAGCGCAAAGCAGCAGCGGCAGCAATCCCTATATCCAATGAATGGATGAATGAGATGAATGACCCCAATTCAGAACCGCATAGGACCATGTTTGATCCAAAGTATGCATGATATGCCACAAGGAGGACATCCTGGGATACTTTATTTGCTAAGTTGCATATTAAAAAAGTGATTTTACATACTTTTTTTACATAGCTGTATTGTGTGATTCTCCCATGGTAGTCTTGGGTCAAGAATTATACCCAAACACTCGAGTTCTCTCCTCATCTGTTCTATGTAGATAATAATTTTAATTTAAATAATAATTTATTAACGGATAACACCATTACAATAAATAAGTAAAATATTATCGGAGGACAATATATAAATGAGTTCGATAATTGTGTCTTAAATCTGCCAAAAGAAGTATTAAAAAAGTCAAATTCATTGGGTAACTCATTTGCTATCCTACTAAACCTAGATAAAGGGCTATACATTCCATAACTACTTAGTCATATGATAATCTAAACTGAAGAGCCGAAACTGCGTAGTCTGTCTTACTGGAACATGTAGTTTAATTAAATCCATCAATTTAGGTGAATCGATTACAACATTAACAAAGTATTTTCGTCTATTTTCTGATGACTGCATGTTTAAAAGTTTTAATAATATATCATAATTTAAGTTATCTAAAGGTATTCCCAATTTATAAGCAATAAAACTCAGGAATTTTCTTTGAACTCTTTCAATGCTTTTACAATGAACTAAATAATATGGTGACAAAACTGGTCTGGCATACTCAAGTACAGAACGAACAATTGCGCAATACACACGTTTTATGAAATGAAATGAAATATCTATATTTGTCCAAGTATACAGTTTTTTAGTTTTATACATTAGGCCATGTGGCATTGGACGTGTCATAGCTACCTATCTAAAACTAAAATATAAACAAACTAATAGAAATAGTAAAAATATCGATAGGCTTTTTAACATAATTTTATAAAATATATCAAGAAAAAAAAATAGTTAAAAAAAGTTTTAAAAATACTCAAACAAAAATACATTAAAAACTATAAATAAATACATAGATCACACGTTAAAATTAGACATTTACAAAGACATTAAAATAGTATCCTATCCTATATCCCTAGGCTATCATCGAAGAACTCATCCAAAGTGTAGTAGGTCCTTTCCACCAGTAGAGTTTTAAGATATTTCTTTAAGGTGTTTATACTCTGATTTCTAATGACAAAAGGAATTTTATTAAAAATCTTTATTACTGAAGAGTGTACGTTTTTATCAATGTATGTGTAGTTTGATTTTGTTGGTTTTAAATCATTTTTATGCCTTGTGTCAAGAAGATGATTCCTAACGGAGTCCCGAAAGAGATCAGGATTTTCCCTGACAAAAATGACTGACTCATATACATACGTGCAGGTAACCGTTAGAATTCTGGTTTCGATAAATTTGTTTTTTACTGTTTCGATTGATTTCATACTAAAAATGTTTCTTATAGACCTTTTCTGAAGAAGAAATATGCGATTGGATTCTAAACCTCTAGCCCAAAAAATTATGCCATATCTTACTCCCGAGTGCACATAAGCATGATAGGCCATGATAGCTGTTTCTATATTAATATTTGTGGCAATGACTTTAAGGGCATAACAGTACCCACTGAGTTTTTTAGCTAGGGTGTTTGTGTGACACTTCCAATCTAGTCTATGGTCAATCTCAATTCCAAGGAAGGTTACAGACTCAATGGTTTCTAATTGCTTGGCATTATGTTGAAAAATGCTTTTATCATGGTTTAGTTGGTAATGGAAATTAATAAGTTGGGTTTTGTCTACATTTAAAAGAAGATTATTTTCAGAAAACCAGACTTCTAGAACATTGAGAGTGTTAAATATATGTTCTGTTTCATTGTCGTTTTGATCAAAGGAAAAGATAACTGAAGTATCATCGGCAAATTGAATGACATTTGGTGTAATTACGGGTAGTTCGTTAGTGTATACTATATAAAGAAGTGGCCCTAGGATGGACTCTTGAGGAACCCCGCCCCTTACTTGACGAATGTCTGCTGTTTACGGTTTTTGAGATAGGACTTAATGAGAGTGTTTGGAATTCCTCTAATTCCATACCTTTCCAGCTTTAGGAGAAGAGTACCGTGGTCCACACTATCAAATGCCCTTGACAAGTCAAGGCACATTGCCACTGTTGATCTGCTCCGATTTAAAGATTTGAGAACCTGGACAAGAGCCTGGTAAATCGCCCTGATGGTGGACTATTTTCTGCGAAAACCGTTTTGACAGGTGGACAACAGACCCTCCCTCTCCAAAAAAGAGATGATCCTATCATTAATTATCTTTTCAAAGATCTTACTAAAGTTATTTAAGAGTGCTATCGGTCGATAGTTTTTTATACATTTTTTTATTACCCTTTTTGTAGATAGGCTTAATGAGTGTTGTTTTAAGCTGTGAAGGAAAGTCTCCGTTTTTTAACATCAGATTAGCTATATATGTTAGTGGAGAGGCAATTTGTTCATTTACATGCTTTATCACAGAAATGGGAATTTGATCTTGACCCACTGATTTCTTATTTTTTAGATTGTTAATGATTTGCTTTGTTTTGCAAATAGTTACAGGATGAAGAAAGACATTTTTATGGTGTGATTTTATATTTTTTGGTATTTGTTCCTGGTTAATATTTAAGGATGGAAAGGAATTTATATAGAAATCATTTATGGAGTTAAGTGTTTTATGATCTGAGTCAGACTTGTTTTGTTTAAGTAATTCCAGATTAATTTTTTCAGTTTTACGAGATTTGCCAGTGTATTTTCCCACAAGCTGCCAGACTGCTTTGGCTGGATTACTAGAGTTTTTTATATATTGATTATCTGCTCTCTTTTTTGCTTGATGTATGACTGAGTGAAAAACTTTTGAATATATTTTGTAAGTGCATGATGAAACTTCACCTCTTTTCATTTTTTTGTAAAGTGTTCTCTTAATTTTTGAAGATGTTTTTATACCGTGAGTAATCCATGATTTGTTTTTGTGCGCTTGTTTTTTCAATCGCTTAAGAGGAAAAATAAGATTATAAATCTGAGAGAAAGTGTGTATAAAGTTATTGTAGGCATCATCTACATTTTGAGAATTTATGACCTTGTTCCAGTCAACATCGAGAAGCTCAGTTTTAAATTGATTTATCTTTGCCCTGGAGAAAATCCTTTTTAATTTAAACTTTGAGACTCCATCAGAGTTTTTGATTGCTTGTTCAAATTCAAATTCAAATATTTTATTGGAATAATCAAAATACACTACAGTCATGCCAAAAGGAAACATATACAGTAAAAACTGGTATTCCCAATAAACAAAAATCTTAAAGGCAAATAAAATATAAAACAAACGTGAAGTTATCTACAATATAAAACAAACCTAAAACTATAAACAATATTACAAAGTACCATACAAATCATAAAATAGCACATAAAATGAGTAATCACTACATTGATATGAACTAGTGCAGAGGCTGACCAACCCGCTGGTAATCCAAGAGGCGGTTTTTAAGGCTACTACCAAAGCTACTGGCTGACGCTCCTTGGTCAGTCCCAATAATGAAGTTCTTAATTAGCTTTGGTGCCATGTAAGTAAAACAACACTCGATTTTTTTTGTCTTGTGCTGTGGAATGCTAAACATGGTAGAGTTTCTAATGTTAACATTGTGAATTGCGTTTCTTCTAATTAGCTGTTTCACAATAGTAAATATTAAATAGCTGCTTACAATAAGTTAAGCCAAACCTGTAGATCATTTTAAGGATTTTATTTTCATTGTAGTAGGGAGTGATATGTTCTCTGTATGGAACTCTAAAAACAAATCTAAAGCACGAATTCTGCAGCTTTTGAATTCTATTCTTGTACTCACTGGCTAAAAAATAATAGTATACAGAAGAGCTATAATCAAGATTACAAAGCACCAAAGAATTAACCAGTTGAAGCTTGGTCTCAGCAGGAAGGCAGTACCTAAATTTATATAAGGATTTTAGTTTAGAGTAGGCCAAACCAATTTTCTTACTAACATGAGTTTCAAAACACAAATAACTATCCAAGTAAACACCAAGGTTTTTAATACCATTTGTAAAAGGTATTGCAGCTCTATCAATCCTAACGACAATATCACCGTTACCAGTAATCCTGTCACAAACAGCCCTAGAGCCCAAGCACATTGCTACAGTCTTTTTTGAATTTAAGTAAAGGCCGTTATCCCCAGACCATTCCTGGATTTTTTTGCAGTGTCAGGTTAAGAGAGTTCAGTGCCGGTAAGGGGTTTAAGGGATCTCCAGATACATATACCTGCGTGTCATCAGCATATTGGTGAATCTTGCATTTATTGTTCGTGAACAGCTGTATATCAGTATGTAGATCAGCCACGTTAATGGAGAATAGCAATGGCCCAAGTGCACTACCCTGAGGAACACCCTTTCCGAGGGGAATTCCTGTGAGGCACCTCCATTCAATGTCACCATCTGCGTTGTGTCACTCAAATAGTCCTGAAACCACGAAAGGGCAGCACCACAAATACCATAATATTTGAGTTTTGATATGAGCATGGAATGATTGACAAGATCAAACGCCTTGGAGTAATCCAATGCCACTAAAATCGTAAATTGACCCTGGTCCATAGCATATGCCACATCACTAACAACCTTTATTAAAGCTGTTGATGTGTTGTGTCTTTTACGAAAGCCAGACTGAAGGGCCGGCAAGATATTCTTTTTTTCAAAATACTCTGTGAGCTGAGTGCACACTATTTTCTCCAGCATCTTCATTAGCACAGGGAGCAGGCTTATAGGTCTCACATCCTTAATCTGCGTAGCCATTGGAGTCTTTGACAAGGGTATAACAAGAGCCTTCTTCCAAGCACAAGGAATTTTTCCATTTAGAAGTGAAAAGTTAATTATGTGGCAAATCGCTTCCCTGCAGTGATTAAACACGAGCCTCAGCATCCTCAAGGTGACTCCATCCAGACCTGGTGCATTAGATTGAAATCCATTCAATACTTTTCCAATATCCTCAGTGGAGACAGGACAAAAACTGAACAAATTATCAGGTCTGTAGACATGTTCCTCAAATTGCAACTGCGTAGATGCCGAGATGGTCTGTGAAAGAAGACCATTTACAAAAAAAAAGGTTAATAGCATCAGGATCCTGTAGCTCTACCCCAATTACATTCTCAGTTTTAGAATGTATATTTCATACGTGCAACCCTTTCCATAATTGTTTACTATTAAAACTATTGCTAACGACCTGTTCCTGAATGAAAGCTCTCTTCTCGCTGCGAACAGCATTTGACAAATAATTTCTTAAATCTTTATAGTACCTAAGTGTAGCTAAATTTTTTGTTTGAAGGTAATTCCTATAGACATCCTTCTTGAGCTTGCTAATTTGCTTAATTTGTTCAATTGATACATTTAGCATTTGACATTCATGGTCAGACAGAGCATTTGAAATGACTTTACCCTGTTGTAAGTTTGTAAAATTAATAAAAATATTGTCCACTAAGGTTGCTGTGTTTTGGGTAATTCTAGTAGATTCAAAAATAGTTTGGGTAAAGTCAAAACTAGATAAGAGATCTTTAAACTGTTGGAGTATAAAGGAGTTTGTTAAAATATTTATATTAAAATCACCGCATAATATTATTTTATAATTTTTAAATGAACTTAGTGCAAGGTTTAAGATGTCACATAAAATATCAAAGAAAATGTTTTCTGCTCCTCGAGGAGGACGATAAATGCAAATTACTAGTAATTTCAATGGCCTACTCACTATGGATGAGCACTCAATGTGACCCTCAATGCTCATGTTGACAAATTCATCAATATCGTCTGCTTGAAATGTGGGGGTTACCAGGATTGCCGAACCTCCATGGATCATATTTTTTCTTGCATATTTGGAAATAAGAAAGTATTTTTCAACAAGTATATTATTTGCATCCTCCAACCAACCTTGAACCAGTGTTCTGTAATGCATAAGATGTCTGGGTTTTTGTCCAGACCATCTAAAAATCTTTCAAGTTCTAGTGTCTTGTTTTTGAGGCACTGCATATTCTGATGAAATTTTCTTTAGATGATTCTTCACTTAGAATTTTATTTGCTGCATTCCCTACTTTATCCATTGGCGATGTGATGTTCGTAGAAAATTTCGGTTTAAATTGTGGTTCGTTTGGTCCTCTGACATGCTTCGAGTTTTAGATTTAAACAGGTCCACATAACAGCCATCGGGCCAAAAATTCCTAGAGATATATTTTTGCTGTTTTTATATGAATGCGATTTGTTACTTTGAAGGTTATGGTATTTTGATTTTAATTTTATTGACTAACTATAAGTTTTTTCAAAAAAATTTTGTATTATCCGATTTCACAAGATTTATTTCTTTAGATTTCCGTAATTTTTAGTATTTTTCAATTTAGGATGCATTTGAAAATTTAAGATTTTATTTTGCGAATTTTTACGAGATCGGGACTGACAGAATGCGCGCGCACAACTATTATTATTGTTAGTCATTCAAATCAAAGATATCATCATGAAACCCAATAACTTCAAAGCCTTATTACACATACATTGAATATGTTCTTTAAAAGAAAACTCCTGACTTATTATAAAACCAAGATCTTTGACAGTTTCAACTTTTTAGTTTACCACCTAACATGTAAGGGAACAATAATACAGTTTTAGAATGGGAAGAAACTTATACCTGTGCATTTGCTGATATTGAGATTTAGCTTGTTCAATCTACACCAAGAAAGACAAGGTCCTGTCAACAGCCACTCCCAGATCCCTAACAGACTTGCAGTCTGGGAGGATATTATGTTGAATTATGCTTTTGAGTATCATCTTTTTACACTTTCGTTTGTTAAAAGGAAGTTAATTTGTACCACACCACTCTGCTATAGTTTTTAGATCCTTTTGGAGTTCATGGCAACCGGTCATTAAATGTACCATTCTTGACTTGACTTTTTATTATTGTCTGATGGCCTATACGATTTTCTAAATCACAAGCCTACATCTTTCAATTTACTGACTAATAAAATTCGTGATATTGCATGTCATAGAAATACATTAGTTTTCTCTGTACCTTATGTCAGAAATAATTATAAGTTTATAGGATTTTTAAATATAATGACAGGCTGAGTAGCATACATTTAAAGATTGATAGATTATCTGAAGGACATGTTGCTTTTGTAGATATAAATTCCTAAAGCAGTTTTAGATTGAATAGTTTTGACACATGCTAAAATTGCTAAAGTTATTACATATAAAAATACACATTAAAGTTTGATATTTATTAAAACCATTAACTTAACGCTTAACGTCCAGTCGTTGCTAAATAAATGTGATGAATTGTATGTATTCTTAGAGTTTAGAGACTCTCCTGACCTAGTTTTTATATATGGATATTGGTTAAGACCAAGTGAATGTTTTCACCTACCTGGTTATACTACAATTTCTATTTATTCTAGAGAAAATTCGTTGCATGGTGGTATTTTAGTGTTATGTAATACAACCTCATCCTATAATAAATGCTTTTTAAATGTTGATAAATTTAATAATTTTTTAGAAGAAAATATCTTTGAATTTTCTATGTGCTTTTGCAAGCGTTTAAATTTGTATATTCTATGTATATTGTACTTTTAAATTTACTCACATCATATGATTTGATGATGCATGTAGACTCTCCTACTAGAATCACAAAAACATCAGCTACTACCATCGATTATTTGTGTATAAATATGGATGTTTCTTCATGTAATGTTGTACATGCTGGTCTATCAGCATACTTATCTGCAAAATCATTCAATAAAAACTGCTCTCTTTCAGTTTACAGATTATGTTCTTAATAGAGTGGAGTCTGGTGACCTGACTTGTGGCATTTTTTTGGACCTCTCTCGTGCAACAGCATACTGTTGGACAAACTATACAGTTATGCGATACGGTGGGATTCACTGGAATGGTTTGCTTTGTATTTGTCAAATAGGCAGCAATCAGTGGAGCTGACTGGTTCTCTCGGATCGGTAAGATCAGAGCCAATGAGCTTGAGGGTCGGTGTGCCACAGGATAGTGTCCTCGGACTATATTATTCATAATATTTGTTAATGGTCTTAACCATATTGCTCTCAATGAAAACACTGAAAAAATGTTGTGCTTTGCTGAAGACACAAATATTCTGGTTACAGGCAAATCTTTTGAAGTGGTTCAAGAAGAAAGCAAAATTATAGTAAATCGAGCCAAAAGCTACTTTAATGAAAATAAGTTGATTCTTAACAATAATACAACAGAATATATAGTTTTTAGTGGCGGTCTTAGGGAGCTTCCCAACCAGATGATGCTGGAGAATGAGATAGTTCAATTGGAATTCACTACTAAATTTCTGGGAGTTTGTCATAAATCATAAACTGAGCTGGAGTCACCATGTCGGATACCTATCTAGGAAACTTTCTTCTGTTAGGATGGTCTACTTCGCTAATTTCCACTCTTTAGCTATGTTTGGCATTTTAATAAGGGGAGGAACTTTAGACGTGGGTATAATATTTAGATGTCAAAAGAGGATAATCAGAATTTGGTTTAAGATGGGCTTTAGGGACTCATGGCGTGGTGTATTCCGAGAAAACAAAATTTTAAATTAACATATCCAAGCATGCCAATACAATTAAGGATGAAATTCAGGTTAAACTCTGTTCAGTCGAAAAGCCTAATCCCAATCAAAATACATTTATGGTGGGTGTTAATCCAAGTCTCCAGGAAGTAATAGTAATAAGTTAATGCTGAATTTAAAGAAAACTCATTACTTGACAGTCTACAAACGAAAGACTCCTCCGCAGCTGGTATTAAACTTAAATAGTAAGATCATTAATCAAGCAAAAGATTTCAAGTTCTTGGGCCTCTTCCTGTATGAACAGCTTAAGTGGTCATCCTATGTTGTCGACCATGTTGCAAAAAAATTAAACACAGCATTCTTTGCAATACTAAACTTAAAGAGTGTATTAACAACTACACAGTTATTGATTGTCTATTATGTATTGGCTTATTCTCATTTAAGATACATGGTTCTGTATTGGGGTCAGACCACAGAATTAAGGAGAGAGTTTATATTGCAAAAGAGAATTATACGCAAGATATTTTTGATGGATCCACTTCAATCCTGTAAACCTGTTTTTAAATCTAGTGGGATAATGATGGTTCCGAGCATTGTATTGTAAAGTAAATACGATCTCAATTGACATTGTTAAAAAAACATTTGGAATAGAAATTCTTTGTATGGGCGATACCGCCAACTTCGCACAGTGGTGGCGCCGACTTCATTATTTATTATCACTAATATTTCTTTTTTAAACAAATAAAAATATAATCTAAAAATGATGGTTAGTTGGTTTGCGAGATAGAACGTAAAATGATGTTCAATAATATCTTAAAATCTCAGAAAAAAGTAAAAACATATTTTGAATTTAAATGTATTATTAGAAATATTAAGTAATTCCTAATGAATATATGTAGGTACTTTTATTAATACTTAGATACTGTATGTCCCGCCAAATATACTTTAACAAATAATACGTTTTTAGCCAATAACCGATAACATATTTTCAAAATATTGTACAGTCATTCATTATTAGTTTTTGGAATTGATGGGATTTGTATTACTTTCCTCCTAAAGGAAAGTATGTAATCGTGAAAAAAGCTCCCTTTTTTCAGATATTTACATTTCAAGGTTTTTAGATGCTGAAAAACATATTTTCTCGAATCCGTCGGTATGTCAGTCTGTTCGCGGCATAGCTAAAGAACTATTTAGCTGATTGACTTCAAATTTTGGTCCAAAATTAACAGTCATATAGAGATGACCTGCTAATATTTTCGTAAAAATCCATATAGGGAAACAAAACGGCGGCCTAGTAAAATGTTTAAAAAAATATTGCTGAAAAACTGCTTATTCAATTTATCTAAAATTTTGCAGAAAAATTAACTGTGACATGGAGATGAACTGGTAAAATTTTGGTACCAATCCAAGATAGCATAACAAAATGGCGCCTCATAAAATATTTGGGTTAAATCTTGCAACTTATTTTGAAGCCTTTATCGGAAGTGACTGAGATTTAGTATGCGTATATAAACCAGATGACAATGCAATAATATGTTGTCCAATTATGAATATCTTATACCGGGTGCTTACAAAATATTGCTAATAAGTTCAAAAAAGTTTCCGTTTTAGGAATTGTCTTAGATTTGGTATATATACATAAACTTGATGACGATACAAATTATGGTGTTGAATATCTTGTCTTGTACAGGGTACACCTATATAAACTCAGTGACAATGCAATATGATGAAATCGTAAATATCTGATACAGGGTGCGTAAAGAATACAAAGTGGTACAAAACAGTTTTTTTTTATCGGAATTAACTGAAATTTGGTATACATACATAAACTGGATCACGATATAATATTAGATGTTCAATCATGAGTGTCATATACATGGTGCGTCAAATATAATGGTAATATAGTTCCCTCTATCGGAATAAACCGAGATTTGGTACACATGCACAACCCGATGATAATACAATATTGTGAAGTCTAAATATTGCTGGAAAGTACAAAATAAAATGTATGTGAAAATATTTAAATATTACAAAAACACAGAACTTTTAAAAGTTTTGTGTTTATGTAATTTTTATTACATCGAAAAATACAAATATTAAAATAAATTTAAATTAGCAAATATAAACAATATTTAAAAAATGTTATATTGGGGTAACCCAGCCGTGGTTTCATTTTAATAGGTATGGTAAGTGAATTAATGTATGTATGTATGTACGTATGTATATTAGATCTGATCGATAAAGGTATATTGTATTTACATAGAGTTATTCACGGTGAGTGTCCAATTATAAGTATCTGAAGAATCAATAAACAGAGTACTTTCAAATTATGCAGTGTTGCCGCTTTTGACCCAAACCGATAGCAATATCTATTTTTTAATAAAATGCCCCGTATATTATTGCATTTTTTGTAATGTCTTTATGATAAACACTTTTGTATGGTGTTTCCTGTACCTAGATTCATCTGACTTTGGGAAAATGGCACCTGAAAGTTGAGATGCGCTTTAACTTGCAGCAAAATGGATTGCACTTTCCTATCTTAGTTTTTAGTTACCTATTATCTGATACCCATTTTAACTTCGACAGGAAGTGTCAAATTTTAACAGCTTCTGTCAAATTTAAAATTGGTATCAGGAGATAGCCAACTAAAAACCAAAATAGTAAATTGAAATCTATTTTGTTGCAACTTAAGTCGTTTAGGAGCTACAGAGCTTTAAAACATCAAAAATGTCAATTTTCATCCGTCATT
The DNA here is from genome assembly GCA_030620095.1 of Kuschelorhynchus macadamiae. Taxonomy (NCBI): domain Eukaryota; kingdom Metazoa; phylum Arthropoda; class Insecta; order Coleoptera; family Curculionidae; genus Kuschelorhynchus; species Kuschelorhynchus macadamiae. The sequence continues at coordinate 884,653 of JAUTXW010000099.1, forward strand.
TTCTAGAAATAGTTGAATTTAGGTACAGGAAACATAACAAAAAATATTTAGAATTTTCAGGCTAATACAAAATTGCAATAATATACATAATATACAGGGCCTTCCATTTAGAAAACGGATGTTGCTATCAGTTTGAGCTAGAAGTGGCAATACCGCACAATTTAAAATATTTTAAAAATAGAGTTTATGTTCACCTATGGCCAGAGCCAAATGTTCAAGATACTGTTCATTGGTTCTCCAAATATTTCTAATAGGACACTCACCGTGAATAACCCCGTATACGTAATAACAGTTGTATTTTGGCTTTACAAAAACAATAGGAAAATGTAGCAAAACCTGTATAAAAAAGTAAATATATGGGTTATATATGGATATACATACTTATTTTTATCAAGAAAAGTGACACATATTAAGAATTATATAATGTTTATAAACTTATTACCAATTTAGTTACGAGGAATGTTCCGGGTAACGCCACTTTACCGATTTTTGTATATTGCAAAAGGAAAATAAATAATGTTTAAAAAAACAATTCGTTGTACTAAAATAGATATTATGTACATAGTACTAGTTTACTGAAGAACGTTTTAAGGGATATTGAGGGTACATTGGTTATTTTACATATATAAGATGGCCGCCGTTTAGTTTGTTTATGTTTTGCGTGTGTGAAAAGTTATGATTTTTATACTAAAATCGGGCGAAAATTTCGATTTTGACATTATAAATGATTAAAGTAAACATTTTAACACTACCGCAAATTTTTGTAAAAATCTACAAGTAAATTTACGATGGCGGGCAGTGAAGACGTAATAGTCGGTGACTCGTCAAAAATTTGTAAATATTGTCAAAAAATAGTTTCTAATACAGTAGCTAAATGTGTAAATTGTGACTCAGTGTATCACACTTCATGTGCTTTAAGAATATCTGGATTGATTGCAGTAGGAAGACAAAATTTGGTTAAATGTTGTCTGAAAGAGGATGAGGTTATGCAGGGAAAAATAGTATCTGATAGTGTTAAAAAGCTACTAGAAGCAAAAAATGAGATACAGAAAGTTAAGGATGACCTTATTTCAGAGCTGAAGGGAAAGGAAGTCTTATTGCATAAAAATATTAAACTTCTAGAAGACAGAATAGAGTTTCTACAAAAACGTAAACAATACCCGGAAAACGTCGATCACGGACGCCTTGAAGGTTCGGAGGATGTACATTTGAATAATTTGTCCATCAGCAACCCTGGCAATCAACAATCCATTGGAATGGTGGAGCATACTACTCTCAGAAGTCAGCCGCTAAGTAGCCCTGGTCCTAGTGTAATTTTGAAGAAAAAAGTGACAAATAATGATAATAGCCATAAAAGTATGAATCTTAATATCCGTAATACTCAACGAAATGTAATATCCTCAAAAGCAGTCAGTACCGCTCTCGAGCAGGTACAAGCTGCCACTAAATTCAAGGAAATCCAAGAACTAGCTCAACAACCCCCTGTAGATGATCATCAGGATTGGCAAATTGCAAAACGTCGACAGAGACGATATGTGGTAGGGCGCAATGAAAATTGTAATGATGTCCAGGCTGTACCCAAATTTGTATTCCTTCATGTGACAACTTAGGGCATTTTTAGAACCAAACTTTCCAAAAAGGTTTGAGTGTGAAATACATGGGTCAAAGAGACCTGAACACTATACATCTATGAAGGTCTCAATCAGACAAGAGATTTTAAAAACGCTTGGAGGCGAGAGGTATGGCCTAATGGGGCCCTTGTCTCAAAGTTTTTCATGAAAAAGAGGATGCTGCCACACCAGATAGATCCTCAGGTTCAGGACTCATAAGTAGTGAAACACAAAATCATCTTCAGATAATTAATATTTATTACCAGAATGTACGTGGCCTTCGTACAAAGGTAAATGACTTATACAATAGCCTAATAACTGAAGATTATGATATAGTAGCGATTACAGAATCATGGTGGACTGATGGGTTTCATAATCCCGAACTTTTTGATGATCGCTATCAAGTATACCGAAGGGACAGAAATAATGGTATGCTAAGAGGAGGGGTACTTCTCGCTGTAAGAAAAGAGTATACTTCAGAAAAAATAGATCTACATTTTGATAGTGAGTGCTTACTTATAAAATTAAAAATCAAGAAAAAAAGTTTTTACTTATGTTGTGTTTATATCCCCCCTAATGAGACTATGTCATTTTATGAGCAGTTTTTGAATATGTTCGAGAATATCTTAGATAAGGATATTGAAATCTTATTCTTGGGTGATTTCAATATTCCTTGCTATGATTGTAATATCTGTGATTGTGATAAATGTCTTTTAGTAAATAATTTCTTACACCTTTATGATCTAAAACAAGTAAATTCAGTCTCTAATCATATGTTAAGAAAGCTGGACCTAGTCATTTCAAATTTAAACTTAGAAATAACAAAAAGCGACAATCCTCTAGTGCCTGAGGACTTGTATCATCCGTCTTTAAACCTAAAAATGTCTCTTCCCCTGGATAGTTTATCGGGGCCAGAAAACATCAAGTCATGTTTTACCTATGATTATTCTAGAGGTAATTTTTATCTCCTTTATCAACTTTTACTAAATGCTGCCTGGAAGGATTTAAATGAATGTCAAGATGTTGATGAATGTGTTGATATATTCTATAATAAGCTCTATATGTGCATCAATCAAGCAATTCCTAAAATGGTCAACAGTAATAGGCCAAGAAAGGTTAGAAAATATCCAGTTTTCTTTTCATCTGATCTAATTAATAAAATTAAAAGTAAAAATAGGTTGCATAGGAGGATAAGAAATAATAGAGCTACTCCTATAGATATTACAGAATATAAGAGTATAAGATGTATAATTAAGAAACAGACCAAAGAGGAATATAAATTATATATTCAAAATATTGAAAATAATGTAAATATTGACCCTAGAAGTTTTTGGTCATTTATAGATTCAAAAAAAAGACGGAATGGAATTCCAACTGTAGTATCATATGCTGAACAGTCTTTCAATGATCCTCAAAACATAGCAGATGCCTTTGCTAATTACCTTAATTCGGTTTTTCAACAATGAAATATCCCCAGTAAATCGGATTATCAGGGTAATTTCTCATTTTCACATATTACTGAGGAACAAATAAAAACCAGTATAAAGAAGTTAAAGCCAAAAAAATCTACCGGTAGTGATTGTATCCCAGCTTATATATACAAGGGATGTGTAGATATTTTTTCTGCACCTTTATCAAAGTTGTTTAATCTTTCTATCCAAGCAAATCAATTTCCTTACAAGCTTAAAGAAGCTATCATTACCCCTGTATATAAAGGGTCAGGAAAAATTAATTCTGTTGAAAATTATGGCCAATAAGTGTTATAAATTCAATAGGGAAAATCTTTGAATATATTCTTTACAATGATATATTAAAAAACTTTGAGAATAGTTTTGTCTCAGAACAGCATGGCTTTCTACCTAGTAGGTCTACTGTGTCGAACCTTACCATATTAACAGATATAGCTTCTGAAGCAATACAAAACAAATTACAATTAGATGTCATTTTTACTGACTGCGCTAGGGCATTTGATATTGTTAATCATGGTGTTCTTGTGGATAAGCTAAATATGTTTGACTTTTCTAAGGATGCCTGTATGTTTATAAAGTCCTATCTCTCTTCTAGACACCAGCAGGCAAAAATAGGGAGAAGTTTCTCTCATAATTTTGTAGCCTCATCTGGAGTGCCGCAGGGGAGTAACCTAGGCCCCTTGCTGTTCGCAATCTTTGTGAACACCTTACCTTCATGTATAAGATACTCACAAAGCTTGTTATTTGCAGATGATTTTAAAGTTTTTAAAATAATATCATCTCCGGAGGATTGTATTGGATTGCAGCAAGATCTAGACTGTTGTAAACTGGTTTGTAGAAAATAGAATGATTTTAAATGTTAGCAAGTGCCAATTAATGACTTTTAGTCACAAATCTAACCTTATAAACTTTAATTATATAATTATATGATAAACAATTCTCCTGTAGTAAGGAAAACTGAATGTAAGGATCCGGGCATCTATTTGCAAGCAACCTTAAAGTTTAATAGACATTATGAGTTTATTGTAAATAAGGCTTACAAATCTTTGGGTTTTGTCATTAGAAATTCAAAGTTTTTTAGAATTGATACTACTATTAAGCTGTACAATGCTTTAGTAAGGCCACACTTGGAGTATGCTGCTGTAATCTGGTCACCACAGACTGATGTACATATTAATATGATAGAAGTGGTCCAAAAAAAGGTTTTTGAGATACTTGTATTTAAAGCAATATAATATATACCCTCTTATGATATCATATAACACCATGATCAATACTTTTAAAATAGAAAAATTGAGTCAGAGATGAGTATGCATAGTGTTCTATTTATTTATTACATTGTAAATAACTTAAAGCATTGTAAATGTTCCTTGATTAACAAAATAGGATTTCATGTTCCTAAAATTAACCTTAGAATTAGGCAACCTAAGCTTTTCTATGTTGATCCCTTAACTTGCTTACCAATCAAGAATATGGCTCAGGAATGTAACAACATTTTACAGAAGTGCGATATTGACATTTTTACCATCAGTGCAAATAGTATTAAAGCATATTTTAAGTAGGAGTGAATGTTATTTCTTATTTCTATTGTTCTTGCAATCTAAATGTGTTAATGCTTCTGCAAATTATTTATTATGTTTTAGTGTCTTTTGTCTGTATATATAAAAAAAAATATGTAAATAATAAAATACACTTGTCAAAGTATTTTTTTTTTGAAAAACTAACTGTTTTCCAAATAATAAGAAGTGTAATATTGCAGGGGCCGGGCGGTTTTACCCCTTGAAATTTGAGGGTCATAAAATCCCCTTTTACCAAACCTTTACATCATACATTCCACCTCTATGACAAAATTCAACTTTTTACGTCAAGAGGTTTGAGTGAGATTGTGAGTAATCAATGACCCAATATTTTTGAAACACCCCGTATAATTTTTGAAAAAATCTTATAATATGTAAAGTATGAAAATAAAATACCCGTATTCAAGCGTTTATCCGAAATCCTAAGCGTTTTTTTTAATAGAAAACAATTTAATATTTAAGGGGTGGTTTCACCCCCTTACAAGTCTTTTTAAAAACCATACCTTATCGAACCTCTACGCTCTGTAGTCAACCCGTATACAAAAATTCGGCGTTTTGCGTCAAGCGGTTTGAGGAGGATCGTGATTAATCAGTGACCCGAGTTTTGAAAACACCCTGTATACGTTTAAAAAACTCTACGAATGTAGAAAAAATTAGAATAAAATGCCTTTATTCAAGCGTTTTTTTCAAAACCTAACCGTTTTGTAAATAAAAAAGATTTTTATATTCAAGGGGTGGTTTCACCCCCTTGAAATGTAAGTTTCGTAAAATCCCGTCTTGTCAAATCTTTACACCGTACAATGAACCTTTATATCAAAATTCAGCATTTTATGTCAACAGTGACCCGATTTTTTAAACACCTTGTATACATTTTTTAAAATCTTTAAATGTGTAAAAAATAAAAATAAATAACATATATTCAAGCCTTTTTCTAAAATCTAACTGTCTCTTAAATAAAATATTGTATTATTTAAGGGGTGGTCTTATCTCCTTGTAACTAGAGTTTTAAAAAATCCCTTTTTTGCGACCTCTACACTCTGCAGTCGATCCGTGTACCAAAGTTCCGTTTTTTACGGCATGCGGTTTAAGCAAAATATTGATTAATCAGTGAGCCGATTTTTTAAAACACTCTGTATTACATTTTCAAAATTTTAAAATAAAAGAAATAAATAAAATAAGATATAAAAACTAACCATTTTTTGATTATTTTATTGAGCCGCTATTTTGTTTTGCTATCTTGGATTCATACCAAAATGTTACCAGTTCATTTCTATGTAACATTTTTTTTGTGCAAATATTGAAAATAAGTTTTTTAGTAATACTTCCAAACTATCACCAGGTTATCCCCATATAACCCTAAATTGTTTTCTAAAATTTGAAATTAATTTGGTAAGTTGTTTTGTGGCTATTTCGTGAACCGACAGATTGGCAGAAAAGAAAATATATATGTTTTAATATCTAGGGAAGATAAAACATAAAACCTGGGAGGGCGTTTTTTTGAGGATTGCTAATATTTTGTTTAGCAGCCATTTTCTTCCACTATCTTGAAATCGTGCCACAATTTTACCATTTTATCTATGGCTATATGTTAATTAAATATCGTACACCACTGCCTCACACAACTCCGCCTGGCAGTGCAATTCTCCGTTTTCAGACTCTGGCCCGTTCACAATTCAATCCAAGGCATATTTTATCTTCGTCCTTCCCACGTCATCCGCGTCCAACATGCCTATTTCTCTCTGACAATAATTGATCCTTGAACGGGCCGGGGTTTTGAAATCTGCCAATCACAGGTATCCTGAGTACGCTAACGTCTAGCGATACCTATCAATAATATTTTTGGTATTTTATTTCAATTCCTCATGCATTAAAAAAATAATTTGAACGGACCACATAACTAGAATAATTTTTTATCCGCATTTCTTGCACGCGTTCAGACTTATGTGTCAGACTTTACCATACCGCAGAAAATAAATGCATCCTAGAAATTTCGAATCAATTAAAACCTGTCATTGATCAATTGAATGCGTCGGATTGAATAATTCGCTGACAGGCACACATCAAGTCCACGTTGACCCGAGGAGGACCAATATGAGGAGCTGTCAATAAAAATAATTCTATTTTCTTTAAATGTGTTTTGTGGTAAATTGATCGTACCTCGATTTTTGAGCAATTTCAACTGACTTCGTATAAACTTTACCAAGCTTTAATGTTTGTCAAAGAATATCCAGCAAAGTTTGTAATGGTGCAGAAAAGCCATTCACATGCAACTAGATCAAGCATACATAACATTGATTAGTGTAGATTCAATTTAAGTTTCTTTAGGAAAAACCCACTATATTAAGGCATACAATAAACTTCCTGAGAAAATTAAATTGCTCAAAAGCCCGCTGCAGTATAGAGGACAAGTAAGAGGGTTTCTAACTAACCAGGGTTTCTACAGTTTAGAAGAATATTTTAATGCAAAGGACAATTAAATGCACTGTTCGTATAGTTGTTTTATCGTTTAACAGTTTGTCATATTATATATTATTATGTTTTCAGTTTGTATAAAATATGTGTTTTTTAAGTGAAATGTGTCAATATTTACTCTGTAAATCAACTGACATGAATAAATAAATAAATAATTATATCAACAAAGCTTCTGGCCAAGTGGCTTAAGCTTCTAAAGGTTCAATTTTGCAATGGGGCGAAATTTCTTATCCAAAGAAGTATAGGACAAATCCTAATTACTGAAACAAGAAAAAATATACAACAGAAGAAGCGTGATGACACAATTAGTGTATCACATCTCAATGTGAGAAGTATCAATAACAAGCCATTATAACTAAATGTTTTACTTTCTCAAGAAACCCCAGATATCTTTTGTGTCTCGGAACATTGGATGAAAGGAAATGATTTATTTTTTTATTTATTTATCAATAGACTACAGAGTGATAAACTCCAAATGGTAGTCACAATAAATCTTTAAAAACTAACATTTTTATTTCACAATAACTTTAGGTTAAATGGTAAAGGAAAATAAAAGGTTCAGTGTGGTCAATATATAAAAACACAAAGAAACAATATACAACAAATCATATAAACTGCATAATTTATAAATATGAAAACAATAAAACAAGTAATTATTAAATATATATGTAGACAAAGATAGAAACACATAAGAATATATATTAACAAACAGAATAAAAAATGTAAAAAAGAGGGAAAAAAATGATGTAAAAGCACAAACAACATAAATTAATGTCTTAGACGCAAAGTGTTTTTTAGACATAAATGATTCGAATGAAAAAGTCAAAAAATAATTGAACTTGTCTGGTTTGCCTTGGTTGCAATTTAAACTAGATCTCTTATATTTATATTTATTATATTTAACCATTTGGGATAATTCTCACCCTTGATTGCGTTCATAGGAACGTGAGCCTCAATGCCTTCATAGAGCAATTCGAAAAAACGGTGAACAATTCGATCAAGATCGCCATCGGCTATGAGCAGACCAGTCGCTTGTCTGTAAAAATCATTAAGTTTTGTATAGTTTACTTTGTGAAACTGATAAACGCTTATAGTGTTGTTATTTTTAAGGACTGGAATGTACCGGAGATTGAATGAACCCTCAATAGCAGGATGATGGTTGTCAATCCTAAGGAGTTCATTGGGGCTAGGCGAAATAGAATGACCATCAAAATTGTCGATGAAAACGAGATCCAATGTACGACTCAGGTAATTAGTCACACCGTTAATTTGTTGTAGTTCAAGGAAGAACACACAGTTAATCAGAGTTTCAGCAGTAGGTGAGCGCAGCTCTCGTGGAATCAGCGTCTGGTCTTCGATTAACCACTCAACTGATGGCAAGTTGAAATCTCCAAAAAATGATAAACTTGTGGTTATCGTATTGGTTTCTAAGAGATTCATGTGTTACAAAATGATTGATAAGCTTTTAAAGATGATGCTGGAGGCATGTAAACGCAGCAAATGGCTAGTCGAGTATCCTCTGTAGACAACTGAATCCATATGTCCTCATAAGAGTTGCTCAAAGGAGACGAAATTTTGGACGTTTGAAAATTATAGAGAACAGCTATCAGTACACCACCACCACGCTGACAATCAAGAACTGCGTAGTCTCGGTCGCGTCTGAAAATAGTGTACCGCGTGTCAAACAACTCAGAATCGAAAAAACTTTCATTTTGCCACGTCTCTCAAAGAACTATGAGGTCATAATCACAAGAATATAGGTACTTGTCAGTAATTCGCTGAACTTTGTTCTGAGTACTCTAACATTTTGGTAGTAAAAGGTAAAACAGTCATTATTAGGTTGATTATCTTCGGCGATTAAAGAAAAGAGGAATGAGGATTTGACTAATAGCTGTTTAGAATAGGATTTGAGTTTAATTCTACGTCCTCATTCGAACTTGTGGCTTGAGATTTACACATTTGTTAACAAATGTGCTGAACTAGATTATGCTTATCGTCATAGCTCAAATGCCCATGAGAAGTCATACACAATAAAGGAAGGAAGTATATGTTAGACTTTAGTTTCTTAAGTGAGTCAATTATCAACAAGTTGTGTTGTTGAATGATCTTATTTAAAATTGGGCTATTAAAATAGAGTGGAGGTCCAACAAGTAATAAATTTGTGTGGAAACAGGATTTTAAAAGAGTCTTGATATGTAATTTCGGTGGGGCGTCCTTTGTTGCGTTGTAGGAACCACAGATAATTATGCTGTTGTTATGTTGGTAAACTTTTTACCTTGACCACTGACATTAACATCTACCTTGTTTTTTAAGTACAATTTTGTTAGCTTGACGAAACCAGGCACATTCACATCTCCGACAACCAAAACTTGTTTAGATTTACTTGCGGGACCAGCATCCGTGTGGAAGGTATGCGAATTAGCAATTTTGTTGACTCTAGGTGACCCTTTTGTTCCTTCAGATCTGCTGTCAGGGCGTCCCTGTCGGCAGTCAAAGTGTCAATACTTGTGAGTAGATTAGATTTGAGCAAGTTCAGTTCAGCCAATTTTGAGGCAAGTTGTTTATTTTCATCCTCCAAAACATGTAACTGGTCAAGCAGATCTCTGTTTTTGTCCAGCAGTTTAAGGATATCCGCATTTAGGGATGAAATAACATTTTTTGGTCAATAATTTTATTATTCAGATCTTGTTCTAAATTAAAGACAGAATCCTCAAAATCTTGGGTATGCCTTTTCAAACGAGCGATGTATGTGTTTTTATCTTTTAATTCTGTTGTAAGTTTCTCTATTTCGTTCCGCAACCCATTTTCCAATACTTCCTTCTCTTCAAGTAACTCAGTAATCCGAGTATCCTTGTTGTTTCACTAGGACTTAGCCCTATTGAGGTGCTCAAGAGCTATTTTTAATTTTGCGGCGTCCTTTAGTAATTGTTTACAGCTATCACAATAAAATAATAATTGTCTCTTGTTTGGGTTTAAAGGGATGCAGTGGCATTCGGTAGTGGTAATATTAGCACAGTTCTTGCAGAAGCTTGATTTACATGAATTGCAATTCAAATTCAAAATCATCTTTATTTTAAAAGTATGAAGACATACAATAAAATAGTGTCAACAACAAAGACTCACAATAAATTATAATAATTATCAAGGTATTCTACAATATTATAGGGCTCAATTTGTAATAACAGTTTAAATATTTTCTTTTTAAGTATTTTCATATTTGTAATTAATTTAATATTATCTGGCAGAGTGTTATAAAACTTAATACATTGATAATATGCGCTTTTCTGTCATAGTCAATCTGTCGTAAGTATAGTTCATTGTTCTCGTGGGGTATGCAGTTTGTGACTCATTTCTTTCAAACCGAAATCGGTTTTTAAAGAAAAATAGGATACATTCTTGTATATAAATTGCCGTGATAGTAAGCAAGTTATTTTCTTCGAATTTCCTTCTACAAGACTCTCTATAGTTTAGATTTAGGAAAATTCGAAGAGCTCATTTCTGACAACCAAAATTTTTTCTATATCTCTACAGCTTCCATACATGATGATCCCATATCTTATCTGAGACTCAAAGTTTGCATAGTACAGCATTTTTTTGGTGTCAAAGGGAATATATTTACACAAGACTCTTAAACTATAACATATTTTTTTTAGCTTACACATAACATGGTTGACATGATATTCCCAGGACAGAGAACTATCCAGAAACATACCCAAAAACTTAACTTAAACTCGCCTGTTCATCAATTCGCGATCTGTTTGTTTTAAACACTGTGATATTAGTCTTTGAGTTGTTGATAACTAACCTATTTTTTGTGAACCATTTATTTACTTATATCATAAAGACCTTTGCTTCTTCTTCAAGATCATTAATGTCCTTATTACTTAGCAAAATATTTGTATCATCTGCGTAGTTAGTAATCTTATAATTATTATTTACTGTTATGTTATTTATATACACAATAAACAATATAGGTCCTATTACACTTCCTTGTGGAATTCCTACAATTATATTTCTTTTTTGGGAAGTCTGCCTGTTGCTATTTTTACCTATTACCACTCTTTGCTCCCTACCTGTTAAATATGATTCAATACACTTCAGTGTTGCTCCTCATATACCATAGAGGTTTAATTTGTTTATAAGTATTTCATGATTTAATGTATCATATGCTTTTGATAAATCAAGAAACAACCCTAAAGGAATCTCACCATTTTCCTGGATGTCCAGAATAGATTGTGTAAAGCTAAATATAGCTGTTTGAGTGGATTTACTCTGTAAATATCCATGTTGTATTTTATTGAATAAATTATTTTCCATCATGAAATTTACAATTCGTTGTCACATAACATGTTCAAATATTTTTGAGAATGAAGGAAGTAAACTTATCGTTCGATAATTAAAAAACTTAAGCGAGTTATTTATAATATACAATAATGGCTCTGTAATCTCAGCTATTACAAATATTATTAGGCTATTTGAAATCTCATCAAAACCGCAAGTAAATTTATTTTTCAGTTTATTAACAACCTGAATTATTTCCTAATTATTTGCTAATTTTACCTCAATATTTATAGGATTATACTCTATTTCCGAATTAAAGGGTATATTATCCAATTGGCTTAGTAAATTAGATGCAGCGTTTGTTAGAAAATCATTGAAGTTATTTGCTATTTCCTCTTTATTTCCTTAGATTTTAATAGTCTTCTCCTTCGACTTACCTGCTATTTCATTTATGATTGACCATGCACATTTACTTTTATTATCAGAATTTCTTAATCTATCCGCGTAGTTTTTTCTTTTATAGTCTTTCAATAAATTGTCATATTCTTTCTTTTTGTTACTGTACATAGCCTTATATCTAATATTTACGTTTTTATATAGCATATAATACATCTAATTGGTTTTTAAAAAAATTCTCATGAAAGTTGACCACTGATCATTCACCAATTCAAGGTTAATTGAGTAAATGGCTTGCCAATTTATTTTCTGAAGAGCATTCTTAAAATTAGTCTTATTTTGAGTATTATTTAACATCTTGTTTCACTAAATAACGATTTTTCTTTTCCAATATATAATATTAATTTCTGAGCATTATGATCTTTGAGTGTAAAATTACATGTACTACTTATGTTAGTAATGCGAGTATAATCTAAGATAAAAGGTTTTACATTGAAAGAGGAAACAACTGAGTTGAAATCTGAAATATTTTTAGAGGCTGACAAGAAGTCAATGTTAAAATCTCCGCCAATGATAATTATGTCATTAGGTTTCCTTGTGCAGAGTAATAACAACTGCTCCATCTTTTTAAAAAGATTTCAAACTCACCATTGGGAGGACGATATAGAGATACAACAATTAACCTTTTATCTTTTATCTTAGCTTCACAACCACAACACTCAAAATTAGCTTCAACACTTATGTGTTTTATGTCTGATCTTGACCTATATTGAATGTCTTTCCTTACACAAACAGCACTTCCACCATGTCTATTCTCTAATTCACTGCCAAAACTTGTCCCCAAAGTATATCCTTTAATTCCATAGTTCTTTAACTGATCGTCAGTCTTCCAATGCTCGGTAACATACAGAAAAATAAACTCTGTATGTTTGCTTAAAACGTCCTCTATTAGGTCAACGGAATTTCCAATTGATTGCACATTCTGATGGATCAGACTGTATGATTCTTTTATTTGATTATTTCTATTATCGATGGTATGTGTAGTGCTTTCAGTTTTTTGGGTCACTTGAAGTTGCTTTCCTATAAAAAGTCATCATAATTGATATTGTTTCTACATCTATTAAATCTTCGTTTGTATATTGGACAGTCTACATCTCTGGCCGAATGATTAACATTTGGAAGCTTCACTTTTTGACAGTAAGGGCACCTCAATTCATTTTCATTACACTCTGTTGAGGTGTGTTTACCCCCACATTTGTGACAACATTTCGCTATTTTTGGCGCTGCCTGGAGAATCCAGTTTTCCTTTCTGGGGTTTCTGCATTGTTTTTTTGTTGTTACCTTAACCTTATCTTTTATAATAGTTTGTAACTCTTCTACAATCTCATAGTTGAAAAACCTTTCTGAATACCTGTGACCATGAACATTGTGTCCGTACTTTCATTTTCTTTGACTTATATCGGTATCGGCGATTGGTTTGTTTGTTTATCTCCCGTTCTTATCGCATTAATCTTCGTCGAATCTATGGAATTTATACCCATAATAGAATTTATTTCCGTTTGCGATAATTTTACGGACCCCAGTGAACTAGATCGCCGTTTTTGAGTTCTCAGAAAGTCCGTTTGTTTTTTAAGTTTTACATTTACATACACAGTTTCCCAATATCACTATTTTCATCCATGCTTATTTAATATATTTAAACTTTAAAATAACCACTGTACTGTCTAAAATCAATAACTGCACACAATTCACAACCAAACTCTTGGGAATCTGCACTAATACTTTGCGCCAAATAATTCGTCATCCTGTGGACGCGCTTTACATATACACTTAGAGTTACAACTAGAACACATCAGATTTGGCATGACAAGATAATAATGTGCTAAAGATATAAAAAGACAAAACAAAAATAAAGTTTGAGAAAAACACTAAGATCACAGTTAAAACAGAAACACACCAAGTAGTGGGATGTAAGCACCGACTCACTTCAGTAGCACACAACCACCACACAGCATGCACAATCTACAATTAAAGTTTTCTAATTTACAGTAAGGATAAAATACAATAAGATATTCAAACAATAAATCTAAATAGCTATCAACTGGTCACTTTTTCGTCCAGGCTTGATATCAGAGGAGAGGAGAATTTACTATTATAGAATTAAAGTGTAAAACCATTTTTTTTTTATTATTTGCATTTACAGATCACCACAAGCTGACCTGGATGAACTTTTCTGTTCACTCAATGTTTTTGTTGATGAAACCTATTGTCCTGAAAAGTACATAATTGTGTGTGGGGATTCTAACATCAATTTTGCCCTAGCAGGTGCGTCTAAGAATAATATGATGGAGTTAATGTTTAGTTACTGCCTAAATGCTCATTGTACAGATATTACAGAGTTGGTACTGCAACAGATACACAAATAGATAATATTTTCAGTAATATTCTAGCTTCCCTAATAGTTTATAATACAATTTTTACAGATATTTCTGATCATTTTGGTAAAAAAATTATTATTTCGATATCCCCTTACAGCGATACAAAGAAGAAAAAAAGACATATTTAAAGTTTCTTTCTGGATTCAACAAGGCTATAAACGATAGTAAAATAAACAACTCAAGGAACAAAAATAAGACAATGTGACAGATATTTAACAGAGAATCCGATAGAAGTGGAAGCTGTCAAAATAGTAAACCTAAATCGCCAGAAGCTCAATTAATTGAAGAACCTCAAGAAATCTTAAACATCTTTAAAGATCAGTTTAAACTCAGTTCGCCCAATCCTAATACTACAATAATATTAATTTTAGGAATCTCCTATCCCTGTACCTTTATTCTGTTGATGATGCAAAAGTATTTAAAATTATTGTGAATTTACCGAATAAATATTCTGCAGGGACTGATGATTTTCCAATTTTTCTTTTAAAACTATATAATTGCCTCTCCTCTTACTTACGTTATAAATAACTGTTTCGGTTTGGAAATTTTTCCACTCCAACTTAAAATCGCCAAAAATGTACCCATCTATAAAAAGAATGATGCCCATCAAGCCACAAATTACAGACCAGTATCCCTTTTCAATTCAGTAACAAAAGTTTTCGAGAGGGCAATATATACAAGAATTTTAAATTTTATTATTAGGTGTAATATTTTTAATACAACCCAGTTTGGTTTTATACCTGGAAAGTCAACAGAAATGACCATTTTTTATATAATTGACAAAATTGATAACAATGAAAAGGTAGCCGGTCTTTATTTTGACCTCTCAAAGGCTTTTGACACAATAGACCCCAACATACTGATGAAACTGGAAATATATGGCATACGGGGTTTTTGTACTAATCTCATATTTTCTTATCTTGACAGTAGGCACCAAATGGTGTCTATTGTGCATAGTGGCCATACATATTTTTTAGAGTAGGTCCCTATTAGAAGAGGCGTGCGCCAGGGTTCCATACTGGGGCCGCTACTTTTTCTGTTGTATGCGAATGGTTTGCCGAGTGTTCTAGATGCGGCATTTGTATGCCAGTATGCTGATGACACATCAGTTATTTTGTCGGCGCTGCCTTTACTGGCCTATCGGTGGTCTGTTTGGGTATGGCAGGGCGGTAAACTTCACCCTAGAGAATCATGAAGAGGGCATTTTTTGAATTAGGAATTCCAACTTTGACATCTTTGTACTTTATGGCCCTTGTAATGTTTACAAGGAAAAATAGAATTTCATTTCCTGTAAATCGGGACCAATATGCCATAACCATGTCTATGGCAACGCGGGAAAGAGATTATTTTTCGAATCCCTTTACACAGATTGGTCTTTTTTGAAAGCCTACCAGGTTATATGGTTATTAAGGCATATTCCTTGTTACCAGCTGACGTTAGGAATATTGAGGGAACAGAGAAGTTCAAAGGGAGGTTACAAAATTTGCCAAAGATAAGTGTTATTATTCTTTTGGGTTTGATATTTAAATGTAATTTTAACATGTTCACTGGAACCTATATGTAGGTGTAAATTTTATTTAAATATTTTCTGTTTTATTTGTGTGTAACCTTATTAGTTTTTTGTATATGTAGTTCTTTTATGTTTGATTACTATATAATTCTTTCACAATTTTTGTTGAATGTTTAATTATTACTGTGGGCTTTTTTAAATAGTTTTAGTTTATCCTCTATAATATGCATTGTGACATTGCTTGTTCAATTATTATTGATATTGTTGGCAATAAAGAAATATATAAAATAAAATAAAAGAGTGTATGAAATTTCTTTCTAGTAATCCTGCTACTTTCAATGAGCTGGTTAAGAACCACAGCTACAGCACTAGATCTCTAAATTATAATTACCCTAAACTTCGAACGACTTTGTATGAAAAGGGTACATTATATAGTAGTGTTAAACTATTTAATAGTCTACCATGTAACATGATGATAAAAGAAAATGTCTATCTAACTTAAAAGAGCATCTGTGTTTGGTGGAACCCTATTCTATCCCAGAGTTCTTGAACTTTGGAAAATAATGTGTTGAGTTGTTACTATATTGTTGGCCTGATCTCATTGTAGCAACTGCATATTCATATTCATTAAGTGTTTTTAATGATTGTTTAAGCTAATTGTCTGTTTTTTTTACGTATGTCTTTGTTTATATGTTGTTGATACTTTAGTTAAACAATTTTATAAAACAGACTTTTTACCATTTTTAATGATGTATTTCTCAGATGTATTTTTTTTCTCTCTTTGTATTTGTTCTGACTGTAGAAATAAAAGGATTTCTTTCTTTCTCTCTATCAGACCGCCAAGCAATATGTACCTTCTAATATATAAGTAATAGTATATAAAATAAATATTAAAATCCCTGAGGTTGAGACGCCACATATACAAGGCCATATCTTTAATATAGCTAAGTTTCATAGGTTGACACTAAATGTCATTTGGTTTGCTACTTTGCACTCTCCTGAACTGTTTGTTAGTTTTCATGGTGTTCTAGTGGACATATTCCACCAAGCTTTTCCTCTGCGCTGGCTAAAACCAAAAAATAAAAACTGCAAATCCTGGCTTACCAATCGCTTAAGAATATCAGCAAGAAATTTGAGATCACTCAATTACCTCAAAAAAATTTCTGACAATGCAAATTTCTTATAATATTGTAATAAATATTGCACAATTTACTGAAAGGTCCTCAAAAAAGCTAAAAACCTGCACTTTAATGGTAGGCTCACCTCTGCTAGCAATCCACAGAGGGAAAGTTGGGCAATCATTAACGACCTTCTCAACAGATCTGTCCCCAGGGAGTTTGCCTTTGAAATGGATCCAGACTTACTAAACAATTATTATTGTACTGTTGCAGCCAACTTAACGCAAAACTTACCCTCATCACTAGATCCTATCTCGTGGTGTGGCTTTTCCATGCCTGGGTCATTTTCTTTTCCAGACACAGACTTGGACGAAGTCCAAGTTTGTTTACGCAAGATCAAGAATAAGAAGTCCTGTGGGGAGGATGGAATCTCTGTGGAGGTACCTCTAAAGTTGAAGAAGAATTTTTCCATCCTACTTAAAATCTGCGTTGGTTATCTCACTACATAAGGGTGAAGAATTAAATGAGCCTTTTAACTTTCGCCCATTTCCTTACTTTCTTCTTTGTCAAAAACAGTTGAAAAAGAGGTTTAGAAAAGAGTCTGCAGTTATCTTGAATCCTTTAATCTCATAACTTCAAGTCAGTATGGCTTTCAAGCTTCTAAGGGGACTCACGATGCCATTTTTAATTTTCTTGATTCAGTTAACACCAATCTGAACCGCGGAGTGTCTGCAGCGGAGTGTTTTGTGATCTGTCTAATGCTTTTGACTGTGTGGATCATGAAATATTGCTGCTGAAGCTCTAATTGTATAGGTTTAGAGGTAATTCTTTGGATTGGTTTAGGTCATACCTTTCCAGACTCAGCCAATCTGTAGTTACTGCAGGTGAATGCCTGGCAAGACTTTATGTGTAGTCACTCTGAGTTCAGTGCTTGGCCCCATTTTATTTTTGATTTACATAAACGATCTGGGGTGCGATTTTGCACTTATCATTTCGTTAGTTAACGAATCGCTAAATCACGTGATTTAGCGAAACAACTGACAAAGGTTGGAAGTAGCGTCCATTTCTTAAATGGAAAATTGCATGTATTTTTTGACGTCAAGTAGGCCAGTTTTTCATTACGATTTGACAATTACTGTTAACCTTAAAATTATTTTGTTGACGTTGAGCAAAACACGACACATTTATTTGGCCTAATTAATTTATTAATTAAATTAATTAAACTTTATTATTTTGAAAATAATTAAAAGGTGATGAAGAGTTAAAAATCTGAAGCTACTAAGGTCTGCCTGGAGATCCTTAATACTTGTCTTTGTTATACTTCTAAAATGGGAGATATAGCAGCATTGTTGGCATCAATTGGTGATGGTGAATAATATTGTACCTAATACCTATTAATATTCTAATAAAACAGAAGTTAACAAATAAGTGGTGATTTCAAGAGACCTAAATTTGACTTTAATTAATCGCTACATGTGAGAGCAGTGAAAAAAGTGAACATTTTAGTGGATATTATATTGTGCTGTTCCAGAACAGATTTTAATGTTATTATACCTTATTATAAAGGCATAATATAATATTTTTGCACTTGTATTTCCAGATATTTTAGAGACATTAGAGAATATGATATTCTTAAAGACACTGTCAGGTATTTCGAGGTAGGAAATAACTATTTTAAGATACATAACACCTTTTTAAATAAATAGGACACTAAGCAATTAACATTAAACTAAAATCTAATAATTTTAACAGACAATTGTTGAATACTTTAGTAAGCCATATTTTGAGATAGAGCTTAAGTTTTTTTTCTTTATTGTCTACAAATTCAATGTACTGTAGTGATAAACGCATACATATCTTTATTAGAGTGGACTAGTTTTAGACGTACTAGTCAAAATGTTATATTTATTCTGAATTAAATATTTTTTCAAAATGAAACTTCCAACCTTAATTTCTAATACATTTGTTTTCTATATTTATCTAATGAATTGGTAATAAAAATATGTTTTTTATTTTTCCAAATGTATTAAAATGGCAATATGGTCTTAATAAAATAAGTTACACACTTATTATGTGTTAAAATTATTAAAATACATAATAGGATTTATTAAATCATTAGAAAAATAAACAAATAGAAACTAATACTTTTACCATTTAATTATAAAGTTTAAAATAAATAAAAGTCCTTATTGAAGAAGGGTAACCACCAGCATTTAGATCAGTTTAAAAGAGTAAAAAATGAAAAATTAACCCTTTAACATTTTTGCAGAACTTTGCATTTTAGGGTGCTTGGGCCCCATGTTTTCCCACTTGTCAGTCTATCTGTTCGCAGCATAGCTTAAAAACTACTTATCCAGTTGAATTTAAGTTTTCAACGGAATGGACACATTTTGATAAAAATCGAATATGGAGAAACAAAATGGCGGCCTAATGAAATAAAATTGCATAAAACTCAAGTGAGAAACAGAGACAGACTCGTAAAATTTTAGTCCGAATCTTGTATGACAAAAGTAAATGACGGACTAATAAATTATTTGAATATGCAGCAAATTGTAGTGACAATCTGTACCAGGGAAATTGATTGCCATTTAAAGTGGTCCCTCTCTAATATTTTTATTATTTCTCGTACTAAAAAATATTACACACAGTGTAATTTTTTACATGGAATGCTCTGTATAAAGAAGCCCTTTTAAGAAATACTCTATTTGTAACTGTTACGAAATTTATATATTCAAAAATAATATGGCCATTTGCAGGAAGGTATTAATTTTAGTTTTTTAAATATCATAGGTGGGTATATCAGAAAATTTGGCATGAAGTTTTTTGGAAAGATATTTTTTAGCTTTTCATAGGTGTAAAAAATAGACAGGGTATATGGGATACAAAAGTTGAGAAAAAAAACATTTTTAAAAAAAATTTACAATTTCGTTGAAAACATCCCGTACAAAAAAAACTAAAGAATTTAAAAAAAAACAAGAAAAACTTTTTTTACAAGTGTTTTACAAAATACTCTGTAAAACAACTTATTGAAGACCTCTGCATTAACATCTTCTAGGCTATAAACTTAGTGCTAGACCGTAGGGGCGTCCCTAGACTCCTGTTACTGAATGGGGGGGAGGGGGACGCTTGCCTCCCCTGGAAAATGTAAATATTGTATATTACATATATACATTACATTTATATACCAAATGGACTATGCATGACCTTTTTTGTTTTTTTTTCATCAGTTATGGTTCTGCGGGCGCCCATGCAATATCCCAAAAAAAAGACATCCCCTCCCCTATGCCCCCCTTAGTTACCCGCCTGCTAGACAGTGTCGTAACTAAATATGTTAATTTTTGTTGAACAAAAATTTCCATCTTTAAGTTCGTCGTTTATATGTCACAATCCAC
This sequence comes from Kuschelorhynchus macadamiae, assembly GCA_030620095.1. NCBI lineage: Eukaryota > Metazoa > Arthropoda > Insecta > Coleoptera > Curculionidae > Kuschelorhynchus > Kuschelorhynchus macadamiae. The sequence goes on from JAUTXW010000099.1 coordinate 904,916, forward strand.
AATGCCACTAGGTATTCTAAAAATTATACTGAACAAAGCCTATAAGAAAGGGTGAATTGCGAGGTAGCTACTAGGACTACACATAAATCTTATAAAGTTAGCTTGAGGGAAATTCCCTACATTTTATATATGTTGTAGTTCTTGACTTTCTGAACAATAGATACCATGATCACCTCCAAATCTTACAAAATAGAGACAGAATTGAATTTATAAAATAAAGTTATTCTGAAGAAAAGGTATTAAACCTCAGTTTACCAAATTGCATATAAACCAACCAGACGTTTTGTTCTTTAATAAAACAAAATAGTCCATAATAAAAAAACAGCAGCTGCACCTTATACAACATTTTTGGGACATCCTGTATAAATATTTAATATATCCTTACAAAATGTACTTTTAGCAACCTAGTTTCTTCCAGTACCTAACAAGGTATCCCAGAATTACATAATAATAGATTTGAAATAACCTCTTCTGGTCAAAAATGGTAAACACAGTTAACTTAGAAAAAATAAGGTTTCTTCATGATATAGGTATAATGTATATGGTGTATATTTTTTTCTCTAAAATTAAGTTTGGTTCACTTTTGTTCCTTTATGTATATATATTTTATGTACAGGATGTTTGGTTATTGTTTAGGTTTGGTCAATTTACAAGAAAAACAAACAAAAGATAATCGGAAATTTAGCAAATGGGAATCGACTGCGTTATTTTAAAAGGCACACCCTGTATAATAGATACACCTCAAATGGTCTCTTCTTGCTGATTATTAATAATGGACTAGGTTTAAGACCTTTACCTCAAGATAGTCAATAATATCAATAATCAAGAAATTTAAGAAAAACCCTATCATAAGAAGCAATGTATTCCAACTGACTCCACTATATTGGGAGCTTTCTCCATCTCTCTCTTACACATTGCCACTTATGGCAGGGTTTTTCTAAAATTTCTCTATTATCTTGAGAGATAAAGTTTAAACCTAGTATATTTATAATCGGCAAGAATGATTAATGAATGATGATTTTGTTCAAACCCAAAAACATTTGTATTTAAAGTTTTCTGATAACTCATAGCATAAGGCCTCTAGGGTACATACCATTTAAAATATAATCAGGCACCCTGTACAATTTTACATAGGAATAAACAAATAAATAAATTAATTAAATACAATATTTTTATTGTGATGTGAAACTTCAAAAGCGATTCATAGATCTGGACAAGATTAATTTAAAAATACACATTAAAAATTGCAATTAGCAAAACCCAAGGAAAAACAAACACTTCAAATATATTTATATCACACTGTAAGAAATTAGACAAACATATAAAACATAATGAGGTGTCTAGCACAAAGTTTAATGGATGACATAATAAAAAAAATAAGTGATTCATCAGTTGAGTTGCTATGCATTATCTTGCTGCTGTTTTCCGACAGAATATCAGTGCAAAAACAATTAGTCAAATTAAACAAGGTTTCAAGTGTTAAATTCTGTTTGATACTGTAAACTGATTATTTGTTATAATAACGAACTCATAGGTATGTTTTGCAGTAGATTTTGCTAAACATAAGCTTATGAATTATACTAGCCTAATCTGTTTAAGTCTAATATTATAGTAAGTTTCTTTATAAAAAAAAATAATCACAATTAATACTTACACAGGTATATATCTTCTACAATCAAAATGGTCGAGTTCAAATTTGAATCAACAAAATAGCTTATCGAGGAATTTGTAATTGTGCTTCGGTGATTGTTCTTCCTTATATTGACTAAGTATGTGAAAGGTAAATGAAAATACTGTATCAAATACTTGACATCATTTCTTGTATCATTCCCTTCTTTTTAGGGTCATATTCTGCAAAAAAGTAAAAATATTGCTATAATCAATAAATGTGCCATACACCACATACTGTGTAATATAATATAACTAATTATTTCCCTACTCTAATAATTATAACATTATATAATTCCATACATTTTCTTTGATAATACATGTTAAGGAATACTTTTGTTTACAAGTTATACATAGACCTCGACATAGACAATAAAATATAATTTTAGCAAGTACATTCTATTTGCTTAAAAATATACAAATTCATGCCTACCTGTAACAGTATTATGATAATCTAGATTCAACTGCCCTTATTGCTTCTTTAGTCTTTCCATCAATAGAAAATATTCTTAAATTGGTTCCTAGTTACTGGTATTTGTGTTCAATTTTGCAATACTTAAATACACCATTATTAAACCACTGTTATGTTTCCGCAAGGGATCCATCAGCTGTTCGACTTGTTTACTGTGTATCTGTGAACTAAAAAAGTTAGGTTATGTTACGAGAGACCAAAATAAATAAAATACTGCCTATTCTTAAAATAGGGAGGGCCATTCCCCAGTAACAACGGGCAATTACAACCTAGAGTAAGATTTTTATTCTTACTCTAAGTTTAAAACGCTTTGTTCTCCCGAGGAACGCATTTCGCCTATATTATTATATTATTTTTCTGTGGAAGGCGCGCCCCGTTTCAAAGGCGGATAAATGTATGATATTTATGTGGTTGCATAACAGCCGCGATTGGAATAGATGGATTACATATTAACATAGGTCCCTTTTCTTTTAAAAATAAAATACGTAATATAGAATTTTGCACCATATAGCAAATAATGTAATTAATATTTAAACAGAATATTCACAACTTTGTTAAGTATTTCTTCAAAAGAAGTACATTTTGAGGATAGCGTTTTGTTTTCCCGTACTTCTAACAAAATGATCAAGAAAGAAAAATTCACTGAATTTAAAATAATGATTCATTAATAACTAAAATATACAGGTTTCGTCATAATATGACATAGATAATATTTTTTAAACAGATTAGCTTACCTTGTTAAATTTGAAGGATTTACGAGTTTCGTATCTTCGCTGCCTATTTGGAGGTTCCATGTTTTCATGATTTTCTTGAATATTTTGGCATCTGTTTATTATTTACGGTATGATGCATATGCTAATATATCATGGTTTAGCTTTCAAGTAATCAAAACTACTTTTTAACTTACGAAATGAAACTCCAAGGCAGTAAATTTAGATATTATCAAAAACTCAAGAACTGACAGATTCGGAAAATGGCGGCTTTAGTAGTAGGTTGGTGTTGTCATGCCGAACAGCTCTCCGAACGGAGAAAATTTTCGTTAACTAACGAAATGATAAGTGCAAAATCGCACCCCTGGTGCGCTTGAAAATCTCTGGCAATTTCATCCTTTTTGCCGATGACACTTCTATTGTGTGTCACCACAGCAATTCTGAACAACTAGGGATTAATATTTCAAATGACATTGCTAACATCAATAGATGGTGTGACTCAAACCGTCTATCATTCAATACTAATAAAACCTACATTATGGGTTTCAGATGTGATATGCATGGCTTATATCTAGATGACCTTGCTCTTCAGAAGGAAAAAGTATCTAAATTTCTATTTATTGACGCTAATCTTTGCATGTTTTGCTATCAGGATTGCAAGAAGTGAACTCAGCCCTTCTTTGACACGAATAGTTTATTTTGCGCTTTTTAAATCGCACCTTAGATATGGCATCCCATTTGTGATGTAAGTAGTCAACCTCCTGAACATCATTCTCATCTTGCAGAAAAAGGCTGTTCGTTTCATTGTAGGGGTAGGCCAAAGAGAGTCCTGTCGTCGTTATTTTGTTTCACGTAGAATTCTGATGCTAACTTCTTTATTTCTTTAATATTTATAAATCGCCAGAGCATTCAGGCTACTTCATATCGTCGCAACACTCGCCAAGCATGCGATTTGCCTCTCTCCATACCAACCAAGGAGTTTACTAAAAGATCATTTATTTACGAAGGTAGAAAAATGTACAATTATCTGCCAGATTATATTAAGAACACAGACTCAATAAAGAAGTTTAGAAAATATTTGAAAAAGTTACTTCTTGGCAAATATGGGTGAATTTTTTGCAGATATATTCGTGTAAACCCTTTTATATATACATATATATTTTTGTTTTGTAAATTCTATCTGTCAACACATTTTATTTTGATTATTTGACATGTACAGTGATTGTTTAAATATATTTTCTTTGTTTTTATATATTCTTGTATGTTTTTTATGTACGGTGCTCGTAATAGTTCAAAAATAGTATATAAATATACTATTTTTAACATGTTTGGCCAGTAAAGATATTAAGCCTATTCTTGATTTTTCCATTCACGACTCAACAGCTTTTTTTTATAGTTTTTCTGATTTTACTTTTTGTTTTTGTGCTTTTCATTGTTTGTAATCCTTATTAACCGTAGATATAGTTTTTACTCTAGATATAGTAGCTTTAACAATAAAACATTTTTGACTTTGACTATATAATTTAATCTCGTCGGCGAATAAGACTGTACTACTAGATATTTCCTTCGATTAGTCATTAATAAAAATGGAGAAAATTAGGAACGCTAGATTACTCCCTTGGGGGGCCCCCCCTTATTGCAATGAATTGATGAGATTGATAGTCATTATATTCCACAAATTGTTTATGGTTTTCTAAATATGATTGATAAAAAAAGAAGGCTACAATCAAAACCAATTTGAGACATTTTAGTTAGGACAATTTTGTGATCTAATGTATCAAATGCTTTAAAGAAGTCTGTGTATATTGTGTCAACTTGCAGGCCCTCATCAAAAGTATCATATGTATCTTGGAGGAAGCTTGAGCTATTGGTAACAGTTATGCGTTGTTTAAAAAACCCGTGTTCATTGGGGGTAATAATTTATTTAAGTTGAGAAAACAATTTATTATACACAGACTTCTCAAAAACTTTAACGAAGTTCGGGACTATAGAAATTGGCCGGTAGTTTGTCTAACCTATAAAACAATAATTTTTCATGAATGAGTGAATCAATAACTTTTTTTGTCAAAAAATCGCAATAAATTGCATAAAAATACATATGTAAAATTTGGCAGTACATTAAAAATGCAACTGGAAGACAAAAGTATCTTTCCAGTTTACCTTCCGTTGGATCCTTTGTGCCTAACTGAAGGTTAAGTATTAACCATACTCCATAGTTCAGCCGTTACACTTTTTTGCTACAGTACGATATCACAGTGTGTACATTGGCATGTCTAACAGAGACGGACTTTAAAAAATTTCACAATAACAAATTATAGAAATTGAATACTACAGTCGATGCATAGTTAATGTGTTTGCAGTGCATCTAATTTGACGTGAAAACAAAATCACACGAGCTTAAAATCCTAGACGTTTTCAAAAGACCGAAATCAGACGCGTCTCTAATGCAAGATTTCTGGCGTAATGGAGATGGCGTCTGATGGTGATGGGCCATCACAATCAGAGAGTATAAATTGAAATTCAATTTTAAATGTTAAAACATTATGGACTGGCCTTAGAAAGATGCACATATATTCGGGCTCAAAAGATATTCCTGATCTGCCACAAGAACTATCCAATGCAAATGAGATTAATAAATATTTCTTGAGTGTATTTCAAAAGTCGAATAACTGTGTTAACAAAATACTTTTTTGCAATAATAATAAGATAAAGCAGAATGCATTTTTTACCTTTAAAATGGAGTCAGCTGATTCAGTTTTTAGGTATGTTTATAGCATAAAGTCGAATTCTGCTGGCAGTGATGTTCTTACCTTATTTATGCTCAAACTTAGTCTGCCAGTTATTTTAAATCATTTAACTCATCATAAATAGCTGCCTGGAAAGTGGGTATTTTCAGGATAGCTGGAAGCATCTATTATATGTCCGGTTCCAAAGATAAATAGCCCTTCTTCAGTCTGTCAGTCAAAGGTTCTAGAGAGGGCTGTACACACACAGATGATGGACTATCTTGAAGCTAATAACTTGCTGCCGGTCACCAGTCGGGATTTCGGGCGGGTCACAGCACGTCAACGGCCTTGCTGAACTTGATGGCTGTCATGTCGGGTCCCTTGATTATTTTAAGGCCTTTGACATGCTGGATCATGACCTGCTATGTGCTAAGCTCCATTACTTAGGTTTTGACAGCAATTCGGTAGCATTCTTCTATAACTATCTTACTGGGAGACAGCTGAGAGTAAGAGTGCAGAATGAGCTCTCATCGGCTTGGGAAATAGTTTCGGAAGTTCCCCAGGGGTCTATTTTGGGGCCCCCGCTATTTCTTATTTATACATTTGATATCTTTCAGACAGTTACACACTCTCATGTTCATACTTATGCGGATGCTGCACAACTACCTCATCTTTTTGATCCTGCAGAACCTGCTAGAGCTACTGAACAGGTAAATTATGAGACCTTCAATCTTATGGACATAGGAAGAAACAGAATGAATATATAGGGATCTAACATTAAAGACTCTTTCACTGTATAGAAGGTTTGTTGAGAATAATTTTTCTATTTTGTTTATGACTTTAAGAATGTAATTTTGTGTCAATAATTATACCCAGATACTTTAGGTTAGAAACCTCTTTTATTGTGGTGTTTGACTCGCTTATTTGGATGTTGGAAAAATTAGGTCGATTTACATTGGTAGATATGAAAGCTATATAATGGGTTTTATCTAAATTTAAAGTAAGTTTGTTAAAATCTAGTCAATTCTTAATAATAGCTAAGCCGTTGGCTACCTTATCCCTAGTACTGTTCCAGTCTCTGCCAGAGAAAACTAGAACAGTATCGTCCGCTCAGTATTAAGAAATGTCATTGAGTTGATGTAAATGATAAGTAGTATTGGCCCTAGTACGGTTCCCTGTGGTATACCAATAGTGGTTTTAAGAGGATCACTTAATGAGTTACTTATTTTTAGAAATTGGTTTCTATTTGTTAAATATGACCTAAAGATGTCCAACACGGAGCCCCTGATACCACTTTTTTCAAATGTTTTAATTAGCATATCATGGGGCACCTTGTCAAACGCCTTAGCCAGGGCCAAAAAAACTGCAATACTTTTTTCACCACTGTTGAGTTTTGAAGTTATTGGATCCACTAATTCATACATCGCATCACAAGTGCTGGTTCCACCCACGAAACCAAATTGTTTTTTAGACAAGATTCCTAAATCGGAAAAGAATTCCATTACTCTTTGTTTAAGACATTTTTCAAACAACTTCCCAAAATTGTTAATGACACTTATTGGTCTGTAGTTATTAGTATTATTTTTATTACCCGCTTTGTGGATAGGGGTTATTACAGCAGTTTTAAATCGTAAAGGTACAATGCTAGTTTTAAAAATTAAGTTTATTATATGTAATAAAGGATCCAAAATATAGGCATGCACCGATTTTATATAATTTTTACTGATACCCCGTCCACGCCAGGAGTCGAACGGTTTTTGAGTGAGTTTATGTGTTTTATTAACTCATTTTTATTTACCGGTTTTAAGAAAAGTGATGATGAGGGTTCTTTATTAATACATTCCGGTTCCCTGGCTGGCGGTATTTTTTTAGCCATATCAATACCGACTGATATGAAGAAGTTGTTACAAAAGTTGGCCATGCCTTTGTCTGTTTTAAAAGTTTTGTTTTCTTTGTCCAAAATATTTATTATGTCATTGTTTTTAACTTTTTCGCTTGTGGCTTCAGATATAATTTTATAAATTTTCTTAATGTCGCTTTTATTTTCATTTATTTTATTTCTATAGTAGTCAAGTTTACATTTATTTATTAGTTTATTTAACTGGTTTCTATAATGTTTATACTGAGTTTTTAAAACTTCATTATTTTAATGTAAAACTTTCTTTTTTAGTTTATCTCTTTGTTTTATGGAGTTTATAACACCAATTGTAATCCAAGGTTTGATTTTTTTTGACTTGTTCATAGGCACTTTTATTGATTTTGCTTTATTTAGTAAGGTTTGAAAAATTTCATAGAACATATTAGTAGCTTCTTCAGAAGTCGAACAATCAATAACATATTGCCAATTTTGCATTGCAAAAAGATTTGATAAAGCAATATAATCTATTTTAGGAGTTTCTTTATTTATTTTTAAATGTGTTCAGATTATTTGTTGAGTTTAGATTGACCAACAAAAATCTTTTTTGGCTTTTTCGCAACTGAATAAAAATATTTAACTTTAAATTAATTGAAGCAAATATTTAATAAAATTACATATTTGCTTCAATTAATTTAAAGTCAAATATTTTTATTCAGTTGCGAAAAAGCCAAAAAAGATTTTTGTTTCTTTATTTATGTTGTCTTGTCTCTGTATGTCGTAGTCAGGATTACACTTTCTTACATCGAGCATGACTGGGAAATGGTCAGTTAAGTTAGAGTCTAATATGAAGGAATGATACTTAAGCATAGAATTATTAGGTTTTTTTTTGCACAAAAATATGATCGATACAAGTGGTAGTTGTGGAGGTAATTCTTGTTGAAGAGTTGCATTAAGATAACTTTGTAGGTCTAAAATAAATAATTTTAAATTTGATGAAGGAGGTCTGTACAGGCAAGTTATACCAAAACTAATGTTATCTAATTCTAATTAAATTTTAGTTAGTGTGATATGCGATGTTAGTAGAATTATATCTTTTATGAGTATTTTTAAATTATCTCTAGTGTAAATTAACATACCGTCATTTTTGTTTATATTGGCATTGTTATAATGGACAGAGTAACCTCGTATACCTAAATGATCAACATCATAGTCATTTAGTTGAAAGGTTTCACTCAACACAATTATATCGCAATAATCAAGTTCAAAAGCCCTTATAGTCACTAAGAGAGAGTCAAAAAATTTTTTTACATTTCTTATAAATAAGTTAAGTATTTTCCCATTAATGTTAATTTTTGATTTTAAGATATCATTTCCCACACTTTCACCTGCCTCGTCAAGATTTTCCTTCATATTTTCTAAAGTATCAAGGAGATCTACCTCGATGTTGCCTGCCATTATAATTTTCCATAGTCTATTTTGCTCCGCATAACTTCCAGCATGTATTTGTAGGTTGGGCAAATAGTAACGATACTAACGAACTTTCATGACATGAGACATCATAATTCTTATTATACTTGTTATTGGCAAATGTACAATTGGCACATTTTTTAAAAGGTTTGGAACATTGATTAGTTTCATGAGAATCCATGCAGTAACCACATACCAGTTGGTTTTTACAGTTGGTTCTTTTGTGGTTATAACCTTGGCATTTGTAGCACTTAGGTACACTAATGTCTTTAAAATAAAAAATAATAGAAATTAAATATAAAAATCAATTATTAGCTAGCCAAACTTTGTAACTTTTTGTAATTTGTACCTATTCTTTTGTATCTTTGTATAATACTTAATGTTATATTTATATTTATTTATAGTTTGTATCTAGATTTTGTTGTTAACAAATCTTGGGGGAGAGAAAGGTTAGATATAAGAGTAACAGTAGGTTAAATCTCGCCTTTCTTATCTCTGGTTTCTTTGTATGCACACGTAAATTAATAAAGACTTATTTTATTTATTTATTTAGTTATATTTTATTGTTGTAACAGGAAATCCCAATACAAAGATAATTTAGGCACTAAAAAACAATATATAAGTAAATATTAATATTAACCTTACAACTACACAGACCAGGTAAATATTAAATTGCAATTAAAATAATAATTTGAGAATACCTTATATTATCAAATAGTCTAGCCATATGTACATAACAAAAAATAAATAAATCAATTTGATGTAAGAGCAACAATTTTTGAAGAAACCAATAGAATCATTGAAAAGATCCACCCTTCCATGAGCTATGATATCTGCTACGTTAAATCATGAACAGGCGCATTTCTGGCAACGAGGGTAGGAAGATAAAATTTAAGGTGTGTATGTGGGGGAACAAAATATTCAAGATAGTTTAAGAAATCGGTGGAATCCACCATATTATTACACATTTTATATATAAAAAGTTGTCTAGACATTATAGCACTCTGTTTTAATGAGAGGAAGTTAAATTTATCAAATGGTAATTGGTGATTCCATCCCCTTGGGGGAAGGCACCATCTTGCTTAAGGCTTAAGTATTTAGTAAATCTGCGTTGAACATATTCAAACCTGTCCAGATGGGTGTTGAAATAGGGAGACCTTACCAGAGCTGCATTTTGTAATCTCAATTCAATCAATGGATTAAATACTGTGATTAAACCTCGGTGTTTTTAAAATTCTTAGTTGATCTGAAGATAAACCCGAAAGTTTTTAAAGATGATCGGATAATATCAATATGCCTATTAACAGTAAGTTTCTTAACTATTATCAGTCCTAAATCACATATATAGTCGACACTTACAAGAACATTGTTATCTAATTTATAGTTAAAGTTATTTTCATGGCGAAGATTGGATATTGACATAGTTTTACATTTTATTTAATGGAACTTTGTTAATTATTCAAATTCAAATTATTTCCATATACATTCTACAACTATGTTGGAATTGTTAAAAAAATATAGTTACTAATAAAGGGAAAAATAACCTTAGGTCTAAAATGTTTTCAGCTAATATAGATGTTAATCGTTCTTTAAAAGTATTGATTTGAGTAAGGTTTCGCAAAGCACGAGGCAGGTCGTTAAATATTTTTAGTGAAGTAATATGTGGACCTTCCTGTACCTGAGTAAGTCGTGGACTGGGTATGTAAAGTCTGTTGGCGTTTCTAGTTTTATAGTGGCTAATGTCTCCACATCTCACATGGTCTTTATAGTTGTTATAAATCTTACAAGCACATTGTAGATGTACTACTTACTTGCTGACAAGATTCCCCGAAAGGCAGCCGAAACATAGTTCTAACAATTCTCTTTTGACTTACAAGCAAGCAACCCATAAGATAAAACGGATTATATAGAGACAAAATAAAAAGTTTTAAGCTTATGATGATCCACATAATCTCTCAGTTGTAAAATAGTATAATGTTTGGAGGAGAGTTTGTTGCATACATTCTCAACTTGGTTACACCATGTGAGATGTTGGTCAATCATAAAACTATATATTTATACTATAAATTTAACAGAATCTTGATGTTCCGTCCCTAACCAACAAGCCTGTGTTCTGGGGCACTCTTAAAGGTGTGAACACAACAAAGTTGGTTTTTGCGTTATTTAGACAAGAGTCCATTTGCCAAACACCAAGCAGTAACATCTTTAACACGCTCATGTGCTCGGAGTGTAACATAGCTGTTATTGACAGTCAGAGGAAAGTCGTTTATAAATAGAAGGAAGAGAATGGGTCTCAAAACACTGCCTTGACGCACTCTAGTGCTAACATTCACCCAATCAGATATATTCACACCTGACAGCTTGACAGCTGCCTGTGTACGTCCCGACAAGTACGTCTCTATCTAACTGAATGCAGGTCGCCTTATTCCACAATAGACTAGTTTGTTAAGTAGTTTTTTGTGTTTAATGCTATCAAAGGCCTTTGAGAAATCATAAAAATACCCACTGATTTTGGCTATTGAAGTTATTTAATATTTTTAAGTAGGAGAGCATGTCTACATGTCAAGATGTTCTTGCACTCCAAAGAACTCACTAGTCTAGAAAATATCCATGTCCGAAGGAGACGTTTATTAAATAGGTTATTGCTGTTATAATACTAGGAGCACACTCACCAATTAATTTGCAAGGTATTTCATCAGCACTGTGTTGATACTGAATTCAATTATCCTGAATTTTAATTTCTATGAATGAAGTAAGAAAAATTGACTGGGGGACTGTATTATTTGGAACATTTAGGAAAGTAACATCATCATCATCATCATCTAATTCTGTATCTTTTGCAAGTTTGTGAATAGACTCAATGAAAAAAGTATTAAATGCGTTGCTATTTCAGTTTAACCAGTTACTTCAGAATGGTTAAAATACTATTCTCTCTGGTATTGATTTAGATTTTCTTTTAATTAGTTTTATATGAGTAGATGACCTCCCATGCTGTTTAGTAATATTATTCGAATGAATTTTTTGTGTGATTTTTAAGTCTCTCCTTGTATATATTTTGTAAATTATGGTCATGTGATTGTTTGATGTGTCTGTTGAACTCCCTAATTCAGCCCCCTCGTAAACAAGAGATGGTGTGATTCAAGGACTTCTATTTTGATTTTTGACCTTTTGTTTTGATCTGAAAAGAGAAAGCCATATTAAATAGACCATAAAATGTGAACAAGCAAGAAAACTTGTTTTCCAGATCTAGTGATTGTAAACTGTTAGGCGACTGTTCTTTTGATAACAAATAAAATACTGAACATTTTCTTGTGAATAGTGCCTAGAGGGGCAAATCTTTCAGAATAAATGTGAAAGTATAGACCCTGAGCTTTATGGTCAGAGAAATTTAAGTCTATTATTTTTGTCAGAGTTGTGTTGATATTTGAAAATATATTGTCTAGTAGCGTGCTAGACGAATCCTCCACTCTAGAATGTTCAAATACACACCACATTGTTAGGGTTGCAATATCTTTCTGCAGTTCAATGCAGTCCTTGTGTGCCTTTAATTATTCTAAATATTTTATTCGCCTGCAAACAACAAGTAATTAGAAGAGATCTTCAGATTAGTATGAAATCCCATCCTAGACATTTTCAAAGCAAAAAGACCATAGTCCAACTTATCAAAAGCCTTCAAAAAATATGTATAAACAACGTCTATTATAATACCTGCTTTCTAATGCTTAAAATATTAGATACTATCTTAATTGCACCTAGATGTGGAAACATCTGTTTGTGCTGATATGTTTAACCTCTATGTTATAGGTATTAATATTAATATTAATTACATTTAATTGTATCTCAAAAAATTTCCTAAAAATTCAATGAATGTTATAAATTTAATAAGACAATATTTATTTAATTTAAATTTTAATTCTTATATCTAATTATTCGTTATTGCCTGGAAAGTGTGATCATTTTTTATAATAAAATGTTTACATTTTTTGTTAAACGATTTCCAATTTTTTACATTTTTTATTTCATTTGGTAATTCATTGTAAAACTTGGGTGCCAAATAATTAATAGACTTTAGATTAATGTGCTTTCTATTTATTGGAATAAGTGTTTGTTTACATGCTTTCTGGTTTGGTGTTGATGGGATACAACCTTTCTCAAATTTCCGTTTTTGTGGATATAAGAGCAAACAGAATGTATATAAAGATAGTCTGTATTACATATTTCGGCATTATACAGTAGTTTGGTATGGTAGAATCGGTTTCAAAATAGTATTTTTATAACAAATATAGGTTGCATATTACTTTTATGTTCCACTCTATACAATTATACTTCAATAAAAATTTGACTATGGATTTATAGATTAAAATCAGCAATTTAGTGGAAAGGAACTCTCTCAAAATATAAAATTTGTATATTAGATTATGTATTTTTTTTGTTAGATAATTTATATGTTCTTTCCATTTTAAATGTTGATCTATTTTTTTTCCCAAATATTTTACACTCATAGTTTCTTTAATGTCATTGTTCTTATTATTATCTATCTTAATAAAGTTAAAATCAGGTGTATTTGCATTTGTCAGGGAGAAAGCTAAGTAATTTGTTTTAGATAAATTAAGCGACAATTTGAAAGATTCCAACCAGTTTCTTACTATACCAAGACTATGCACTACATTGTTTTTTACTTTATTCCAGGTACTACCACAGAATAGCAGGACCATGTCATCGACATAAGATATAATTTTTCCATTTATGTTTGTTTTAAGTAAAGAATGTATATATGTTATAAAGAGTATGGGCCCCAAAATTGTACCCTGAGGCACTCTCAATTTTATTTTTAAGGGATCACTTAGTACTCCATTTAACCCCAAATATTGCTCTAGCACACCACCCCTAATCCAGTAGTGTGATAAAACGTCAAGGAGCGATTGATGAGAGTATCGAATGCTCTCGCAAGATCTATAAACACCGCTATAGTTTTTTTATTATTGTTTAGGTCATTAGTAATTTCAGAGATTAAAGAATACATAGCATCAGCCGTGCTCAAACCCTGTCTAAAACCACATTGTTTATCCGATATCACATTGTTGTTCTTAAAAAATTGTAAAAATCGATACTTCAAGCACATTTCAAAAATTTTTGCAAAGTTATTTATAAGACTTGTAGGACGATAATTCCGAATTTTATTTTTTTTTCCTGATTTGAAAATTGGCGCAATGATGGATTCCTTAAAGTAAGAGGGGAAGTTTTGTATGAATACTATCTATTCCTGGGGAGCAGCCACTTTTTAGATGTGATTTTTTTATGATTTCATTTTCTGTGACTGCCGTTAAAAACATAGATGATTTTATATTGTCGGTTATTGATAGGGTTTAGTAGGATATTAATTTTACTTCCTATTTGGTGACCCATATTGTTAAAAAATTTCATTACAGAAATTTGCCATATCAACATCATTTGAAAATGTATCATCCTTATCATCTATAAATGTGTATTTTGTATTTTTATTATTTTTTATTGCATTAATAGCATCTGTTATTATGCTATAAATGCTTTTTAAATTATTTTTATTCTCCTCAATCGTATTTTTGTAATAATTATACCTTTGTTTTTTTAATAACTTGTTTAGTTCATTTCTATATCTCTTGTATTTCATTTCAAGTTCGGTACTAAAAGATGTTTTAAGTTTTCTTTTAAGTTTATCTCGATGTTGAATTGAAGTAATTAATCTGACAGTGATCCATTTTTTTTGAGATATTGTATAGCCTTTTGGGGTCAGTGCTCTCAATATTTATTTAACTCATTGTTTGTGTTGCAGAAGAGGGCAGATTGATATTTAAATAGGGCCCCCATGCAACAATGTTTATTTCCTCACAAATCCTGACGCTGCCTTGTTTATTGATTCTTAAAACTGTGTATATTATACATAAAAGACGCGATCAGTACCGTAATCGTATCGTAACACCCGCCAAGCTAACAACCTCTCCCTGCCTATTCCCAAGACGGCCATGATTAGGCATTCTCTTATTTTTAATAGTCTAAAGATCTACAACCACTTGCCGCTAAGCCTGAGAAATATTACTTAAAATTATTTCGAAAATCAATTTCTAGACGTTTAGAACAAAAAGCATATTACAATTTGAAGTTGAAAGTTGAACAATGAGTTGTAACGTTAAGGTTGGAACCCATTTTTTGTTGCTGTATGCGAGCATGTTGTCTGCTATTCTATTATTGTCACGTTACCTGTTTAATTTTTTTTACATGTTTTTAACCATGACTTCATTTTGTTTTAGTTTTAGCTAGATTTAGAATGACTTTATACAACTTCTTTATGACTTTTGTATTTTGACTTACATGAGGATTTGTTTTTGTTTGCTTTTATCTGCTTCCTTTCCTGTTTATCTTGTTACATAACAGGACTTATTGGCTTTGCTATAAAGCAGTCGCCAAATTGCTCTCCGCCCGGGGCTTAGTCAGAGCTGGGGCAACCCTCCTAGATGATTTACACCTTATTCCAGTTTGGAGACGTTATCGGTAGGATGTCTGGATGGCGAGCTCGAAACTCCCGGACACCCAATATCTTTAAAATACTTCTTAATTTTTTCTCTTTAAATATCTGATATGCATCTTGGCTTCCACTAGATGCCCCTTGAGAGTACTATTGATATCACGAGATGACCCTTTCTTTCAAGCTATCCCCTTACCCCTCCCACTCCCGCCATGTAGCGGTCATTACGCTAATATTCTTTCTAGAACTGCGGCAGACGAACGTGATAGAATGCAGGAATAACTAGGCCTCACACGTTCACAGCGTCAGCGTTAGTTTACACACTAAGCAGTGAGTCTCCCGTTTCCCCCCGAAATAAAGCAGCGAAACCGAACACGTGGAATCCCTTATGTTAATAACACAGAGGTCTGCCTTCGACAAGACGAACCGGAAGACTGGTTTTATCTGCTTGGATATTTGAATTTTTTTTTGTCAACAGGATTACTCTTATGTCAATAAAGCATATTTTGAGTTTGAGTTTTATTTTTTTAGGTTTTTTTGTTTTTTGTTATACATTTTGTAGTAGTTTGATGTAAAAATTGTGTAAATTTCTTAACAAAATAACTTGTGGCCTGCTCAGAGTCATGTAAGTGTAGAATGTGGTTCCAATTATGAGATATTTTTTCTTTAAAGAGGTCGTAGTTTGTCCGATAGTAGTAGTTCGTTTGTTGTTCAGGTCTGTTTTTAGCTGCAGTATTAATATGTTGGTCAAGACTAACATGTAACATTATAGGACCATGGTCTGTTATGTCTGTGTCTAGAATAAGAGATTCAAAAATTAAGTTATTTACTCTACTTTTCTGCTAAGAAATAAATGGTCTATGCATGTTGATATATCAGTGGTAATTCTGGTTGGAGAGTTTATATAAAATACAAAACCCTTTTGGCTCATGGTAGACAAATATTCATTAACAAAAGGATTGTTATTGTCCAGTATATTTATATTTATATCCCCAGTAAAAATTTAATTATTATTGGTCAAAAATTCTTCTAATCTCTGTTTTAGATTTTCTAGAAATAAATTATTATTTACAGATGGCGGTTTATATAGTCTGTGATACCAAAACAAAGCCTGCAATGCTCAATTACAACTCTGCTGACAGTAGCACCCGATAGATTTAACTTTATATGCCCTATATTCACAAGTTATTGCATCTTTGACAAAAATTAGCATCCCATCATTTTTATTATAGTTTGCTTCATTGTAGTGGGTGGTGTATTCAGGTATATTAAAGGAATCACAGGATGTTAATTGAAAGTACTCACTCAAAATAATTATATCTACATAAAACAAATCATAGGATTCTAGGAATAAGAGAAGTTCATCAATATTTTTTTTTTTACACTGGATATTTAAGTGTAGTGAATTTACAATTTTATTTTCAACTTTCATTTCATTTTTTAGTTGCATTTTATCAACACGCCTTCCCTGCATATCCTTCCACACAATGTCCAATTGTTGTAACACTTGATTTTGTGAAAGATTGAAATTTATTGATAGTTATAGTCTATTTTGTTTTTAAGTATGTCTGTATTGAATTTGTAGGTTGGACATTATGGGTCAGATGCTGTATAAGAAATACGATAGTTTGTTTTATATCTGTTGTTGGCCTTAATACAATTACTACACTTTTTTATTAATTTTTCACAATCCTCTAAACTGTGGTTATCTGCACAATGTTCACAAACTTTCTTGTTGGTACATTTATTGATCTTGTAATAAAGTTCGTGACATTTGAAACATCTAGAGATTTGTAATTCCTCATATACTGGACATCGATTCCATTCTGTATGAACTTGTATGTTTGTTTTGTTTGTTTATCATAAATTTATGAAATAGTCCACCTGCGCATTCAGCATAAATTTTTGATTCTTTGTTTCTATTTTCATTGATGTTAGTAATGTTTAAAATATCAGTATCATTAATCTAGGAGGTCTGTTTCCTTATAATGTGTTCGAGTTCGTGTTCAGATTTATTTCCGGCATACCCTGATATTTTTATTCTTGGCCTTATCATTTTAGTCGTAGTTATTTCTTATTTATTGTCAAGGGAGATTTCAGCTGCTCTTTTTAAATACTCAATATCTTTTTGAGAAATATTTAATGATTATAATTCCTTTTTTTGTAAGTCTGGTATTCTTAATTCCAATGCTCAATTGATTATTTTTTTGTGATGTCTTCTTTTTATCTTTGTTGTGTTTTGCCCATCTTCTGGATGTATTATTAAGTGTGGAACACATTCTTTATTTTCTTGCTTTGGTCTGTTTACTACTGTAGCATATGAGACTTCAGGAAGCTCATTATGTTTTGTGTTTGTAATTAACTTTTAGATTTTCAATTTGTACTTTTAAAAAATCTATAACTTCATCTTTACTCTCAATGATTGCATTTTTTCCATTTATAACTTCTTGCAGTAAGTTAAAAGTTTCTAGTTTTAAACATTTAGGACAATAAAACTTCATAACTTTTTTGTCATCAGTTCCAAAACCTTTATCTCTGACGAAGAAAGGTTTCCACATGTTTTACAGATCGGGTTTTTACAGCCGTCGCAATCTTGGCTCCTTCACATATTGCACAATTCATTTTGATAGTTTAGTACTTTCTATTTTAAATAATTTCTGTATAAACATTTGTAACTTGTGCCTGACATTATAGGTTATCAAATTATTTTCTTTGAAATTTTAGCACCAACTACAAAAACTTCACTGTAGTCACTAGAACAGGGCTCAATCAACATCAACAGGACGAAAAGGGCATTTGTTTATAGATATAGTAACGAAAATAACGTTCGTAAGACGAAAAAGTAAACAAATATTAAAATTTTGAGGTTGATAAATAGAGGTTAATCATTATGTTTTGTGAGTTGCTTGGTTCATCCAAGCCAGTGCGGAGTGGGTCAGAGGAATCTACATAAACACTCTTGAAAAATTCAGCAGACTCATTATTGTGTGGATTCGCATGATGATTAACCGAAGGTCATACACCCTGGGAAGCCGACTTTGTTGCGTTTTTGCTGAATGTATTCCCAGAAGTGCTTGGGATCACTTTTAATGGATGATTCAGTGTTTCTTATATATGTTCTGTAGGCAACATCATTTTGATTTTAATTACATGCCTAAGCCTAAAGAAGGACTGATAGTCCGATTGTAATCCAGATAACTTTTTAACGTTTTTATGAAGTTGTTCACTCCAGATCATTCAGTGTCTCTTTATTGAACCAAGTTGGATATGAAGTTTTATTTTTTTTGTTTTCTTTTTTAAACAAGCGCACAGATTGATCAGGAATTTGGTAAAATGTTTTATTTAATTTTCAAGATATTCCAGTTTGTATTGGAAAGAAGCTGATACATCAGATGGAAGTTAGCTCTTTTAAAATTGTAGCTTTTATTCAAATTCAATTCAAGATGGAAAGTGATTAAATGGGGTATTATCATTGGGTGATAATTCCAAGGATACACTGAATGGTGGATGATGGATAGCCCTGACGAGGCAAATCTTTTCAGTTGACCTGACATGATACTTAGAAATTACAAGGTCCAGAGTGTTACCATGGAGATTGGTTAATGAGTTAAATTGAGTGTAGTCACCTAGTGCCAAGATATCATGCAATATGTCAAGTTTAGTAATATTGTTGATATTAAAATCACCAATAAAGATTACCTTTTTATTTTGAATAAGCTCAAAAGATGAAAGATAGTTGAGCAAGCTCTGGTGAAGGTATAGCCTAAAACATCAACCCCAGGTACAAGTTCTTCCAGTTCATGCAAATCCGGTTTAATTTAGAATGCAGACCTTTCTATATACAATGTAGTTATCATTGAACAGTTCATGATCATAGACTTCTTCTTGGATGCATATTCCAGTTATTGCCACCAAATGACTATCACAGAGATGCCATAGTAATATTCTTGTTAGACATACCTTAATATAACCATTTTTGTATATTATTTTTATATTTTGCTTACCGGCTCTAATGCGTTCATCCATTTCTTGCTTGAGCGTGCAATAGTCCCATTAACCTGTGAGTTTCCAGTTGGTTCCTTTATTCACAAACAGATCCAATGTCGCATGTTTTTTTTTCATCAGAGATAGAGATACAATAATAGCTTAAGAATTAAAAAACTACAAGACACTTAAATCAAACAAAAGGAAAGTAAAAATCATATAAAAGTCAAATATACATACAAAACACAAATCAGAACTTTTCATTATACAAAGTTTTTAGAGAAGAACTAGTTCAAACTGTAAATGGAGTCCCTACAAAACAGATCAAATAGTTTTCTTTTAAAAGATTTCAAATTTGAAGTCCTTTTAAATTCAATCGGCAGATGATTGTATATTTGTAATGATACAATAAAGGAACTTTTAGCAGTGACAGTCAGTAGAACAGCTGGTAGTCTTATATCAAAATTATTTCTGAGTGGATAACAATGGGGCATATTATCAACCAGCAGGGAGGAGTTGAAATGTTTACAAATATACAAAGCATACTGCAGTATATAAATCGATACAATTGTTAACAATTAGAGACTTGGGAAAAGAATTGTTTGAATAATTTTCTTCCGTGCAATTAGTATCTCATCCACTCTCCAATTACACAATTACCCCACACCACTATAGTATATAGTATATAATTGCATTCCTATTTTACTTACAGACCATATACTCCCTGATGATGACCTTGCATATGTCCGAAACGCGTTAGAATTTTTTAAAGATAATAAAGAGAAGGTTAATATTGGACTTGTAGTACTTTTTGTGTATTTT
The DNA here is from genome assembly GCA_030620095.1 of Kuschelorhynchus macadamiae. Lineage (NCBI taxonomy): Eukaryota > Metazoa > Arthropoda > Insecta > Coleoptera > Curculionidae > Kuschelorhynchus > Kuschelorhynchus macadamiae. The sequence continues at coordinate 925,125 of JAUTXW010000099.1, forward strand.
TTCTACTGTATATTAGTTTTTTTCTGAAACCACCATCAAACAAGTAGTGATATCAGTGAAAAAACTAAGAGAAAAATTAATGTAAAAACATACAAATTGTTTGTTGGTGAACTAACAGTTGCAGGTAAAACACCTCACCTACCACACAGTTTGTTCTATGAATTGTCGATCCTATTAAATGATTATGATGTGAAGAACTAGGATTAACGATGATACGATATAGCAATCAGTTTCAGAATGTACCTTAAGTAGATGTGTGTCAATGTTGAATAGTATAGACTGGGAAGAACTAGATTAATAATTTAATAATGTAAATAATATGTTCCACTGCTTTCTAAACAAGCTACTTTTATGTCGTAGATATATGTTTTCCAAAAAAAAAAAGGAAGGCATTTTACAAAAATAATAAGTAAAAAAAATGTTTTGATTCAGGACTAAACGGCTGGAGAGATAATCTTAACTTTTTAATTAGCTGTAATAATTGCATGAAAATATAGGATAATACCTGGTCTCTATCATTCCTGTTCTCTTCAAACCTATTGAAGCTGCAATCAACAATATCAAACATACTAGAAATTAATAACCTGTTTTCAAAATCTCAGTTGGGTTTTAGGAAAAATGTATCCACGTCACATGCAATAGCTGAGTTGGTCCAGTACATACTGCAACCACGCGAAGATCTTTGACTATGTGCTGCATTCTCTGCTATTGGAAAAACTTCCTTTTTGTGGAATTCGAGGCAAAGCTGCAGAGTTGATCACTGCTTATCTGACAGATGGCAGGCAAGTTGTGCAGCATGGAGGTAAGAGATCGTCGGCCTTGGACGTGATGGCAGGAGTAACTCGGGACTCAATCTTGGGACCCCTTCTGACTCAAACTGAAACTCAAAAAACCTTTATTGTCGAAAGTAAGTAAGTGGCGGAATTTGTGCCACCTTATGTCTCTAGGGCAGCGTTCATGGGGCTGTTTGAGTCAAAGATTTCTTATTGACTTTTTTTCTGCGGACATTGCACAGACACAGTCAACAGACAGCTATAAGCCTTTGTGTCAACAATTTTATATTTTAACGCTGGTCTACAGGTCTACATTAAATCACAACCGAATACTGATCTGAGGCTTAGTTCGCCACATAAATATCTCACAAGGTACAGCAGAGACCTACTTATACCTCAACATTATTTAGCACTTACGCACAAGAGCTATATAACCCTATCGGTGAAATTCTTCAACCACCGCTCACTATCTGTGAGAGTCTTACCAGTGAGTTAGTTTAAGAGGAGGGTTAAAACACTGTTGGTATATCTGTGCCCATATAAGACTTTTAAAAGAGTAATGTTTGATCAGTAGTCTTATATAATATGTATTTGTAAGTGTTTTGAATTTATTGTGGCTTAATTTTATGACAACCTATGTGAAATGAAATCATTATGTAATTTTTAATGAGACTATTATGTAAATTTTGATTAGTAATTTTGAGCAATATTTTATGGTCAGGCAAACATTTAGTTAGACAACATAAAACAATGCTAAATCATTGTAAAATTGATAATTGAGCATATAAAGAATATTGTATTGTATTGTAATGTAATGAGTGCTGCTTTATTAAAGATTATGTTTGTACTAATACTGTTGATGATAAATGTGTTTTAATAATTATATACCAGACTGTACAACAATGGAGGAGTATGACATAATAGTGGCAACTGAAAATTGGCTGAAAACGAGGTGCATAGTTTTTTATGCAGGCTACTAGTGAGTAAAGTATCACTTTTTTTTGCTCTGAAGAAAACTTTAATTTTCTGTGGTTTTATCAAAAATTGTGAAATTTGGAGGAGTGAAGCATATTCTCACTCAACCAAGTGAGTTTCTTCTTGTGAATATGAAGCCACTTTAAGCCAAAATAAATTAGAAATATCAAATAACAATTGAATACAATTCTGTTTTCAGTGATAAAACCAACAAAAAATATAAACCATATATTCCATTCCAAATTTAACAAAACAATTTTATGATGTTTTTGTTATTATGTGCTACCTGAATTTAATCAATGTTAATAAACATGTAGTGTAATGAACCTGACCATGAAATATGTGTGGAATTTAAACAAAACTATGGAAGAATACTACAAATGTGATTTAGTTCTGAAGAGAATTCGTAAGGATTGTTCAAAAGTAGCTTCATCTGAAGCAAGGTGTATGCTCTTACAAAAAAGAGTACTAATGCTAATATGTATGGAATGTAAACAACTTATAGCAAGAATGCCTTATGTGTTAAAATTAATACAAGAAATGAAGACAGATATAGAATATTTAAAGTCTGTCATAAAACTACATATTATGCTTGCGCTCTTAAAGAAAAGTCACCAACAGTAATATTTAAACTTAAGGTACCTCAAAATGCTCAGAAAAGTAAGGAAATTCAGACTTGCATAAATCCATCCAAAATAAATGTAGGGATAAGAACTATAAAGGAAACTAAGTAGGCGATCAGTTTAGTGAAATGTGAAACTAAAATACTAAAGATACACCTGAATATATTTTGGAAGAATCCATTTGGAAACAAAACGAATGGATAGAACAACATGAACATCTAAAGTTACATATGTAAAACGATTAAAAAAATAAAGCTACTTCTACCATATATGCTGAATGCTCTGTTAGTTTTTTCAATAAGATGTTGTCAGGTGTTTGAATAATTGTGTTTTTTGTCATAATGTGTAATGTCTATGTTTCTGTTTTAGATAAGTGATTTTTTAAAAAAACGACTGCGAGAATTTAAACATAAAAACTCTATATGCAATTTTGACAAGGGCTGAAATAGCCGAAACGTCAATTAATTAAAATACTTGTGAAACGACTATAGTGTTTACAGTACAATACAATATTCTTAATTTGCTCAATTATCAATTTTACAATGATTTAGCATCGTCAATGGTGTCGTCAAACGAAATGTTTGCTTGACCATAAAATATTGAATAAAATGACTAATTAAAATTTACATATATTATAGTCTCATTAAAAATTACTATAAAGATTACATTAAATAAAAATTGTTATAAAATTAAGGCACAATAAACTCAAAACACTGACAAATGCATATTATATACTACTGACTCTGACTACTGATCACACATTACTATTTAAACAGTTTTCAACATTATATGGGCACAGATCCACCAACAGTGTTTTAACCCTCCTCTTAAAGTGACTCATTGGTAAAGCTCTTATAGATGGTGAAAGATGGTTGAAGAATTTCACAGATAGAATAATCTAGCTCTTGTGCGTGAGTGCTAAACGATGTTGGGGGTATAAGTAGGTCACTGCCATACCTAGTAAGATATTCATGTCGCGAACTAATCGTCAGAGCAGTACTCAATTGTGATTTAATGTAGATCAAACACTGATGTTCCTGCTATTATGTAGAGTGTCGGCAGTGTTAAAATATGATATTGTTTAAACAAAGGCTGACAGATGTCTTTTCACTTTTTTTTTGCCTAGCACTCGTAAGGCAGCCTTCTGCATGCACTTCTCCAATCTGTGGAATGTCCTCAGAAAAGAAGTCAATAGGAAATCTTTGACTCAAACAGATCCATGTACGCTGCCCTAGAGACATAAGGTGGCACAAATTCCGCCACTCTAGGAAGCAAATAGAGTGTGCTCGACAACTGAGAGGTTTAGTTGTAAGATGCTGCTTCCAATTTAATTTACAGTTTGGGGTAATGCTAAGATATTTCACAGACTCCTGAGCTCCCTGCAGTTCTCTTAAAGCAGCTGTAAGAATGTTAGTTTTTTTCTACATTCAGGCAGAGTTTGTTAGCTATGAAGAACTGTTCCACCCTTGATACTGCTAATTTAGTTGGTTGTTCTAGGCATTGCGGGTCTTTGTTTTTTTCACAGATAGTGGTGTCATCGGCGTACTGAATGGAATGAGACAGACCCATTTGTTGAGGAAGCTCATTAACATGGAGTATGAACAAAAGGGGTCCCAATATTGAGCCCTGGGGTACTCCTGCTATTATGTCCAAGGCCGATGAGCTCTTACCTCCATGCACTACAACCTGCCTGCGATCTGTCAGATAAGAAGTGATCAACTCTGCTGTTTTGCCTCGAATGCCATAGAGAGGAGGAAGTTTTTCCAATAGCACTGAATGCGGCACATAGTCGAAGGCTTTTGACAAATCACAGAATATGGCTGATAGAGTCTCCCCTCTCTCAAACGCCTCCACTATGTGCTGTACCAGCTCAGCTATTGCATGTGAGGTGCATACATTTTTCCTAAAACTGAACTGTGAACTTGAGAACAGGTTATTAAGTTCTAGACATTTTGATATTCTGTTATTGATTGCAGCTTCAATAGGTTTTGAGAGAACAGGAATGATAGAGACCAGTCGGTAATTACTTGTAGCATCTAGATCGCCCTTTTTAAATATTGGAGTTGTCCTACTACATTTAAGTTTATCTAGAAACTACGCCTATCTCGAGAGTTGGTTAGACAATTATCCAAACTACTGCTTTTACAAGATTTGGAAATTCTAGTAGCTTCACCTATCAGAAAATGTAAACCGTATAATGTATCTATGTCAGAGAATACTCAAGCAGAGTGCGTACTCTAGTATATTAATATAAAGTCGCCATAAGTCAGTGATAAAAATATATATAAAAAAATAAAAATCATTAAAGTATTTAATAATAGGTAAGTAATTAAAATTCAGAATTAAAGTAATACATTCAAATAATACAATAATAACATATAATTTATCTTGATTAAGTACAACACATTTAATAAAAAAGTAAAATCACTTATCAGGGCACGGGGAGGTGTAAGTCTATGTTCTCTCTCACAGCATGCTTGCATTCGTTCACAGAGTAGGGCACCAAGTGAGCTATATATTTTTTTAAATATATCGTTAATGTGTTTAAATGTAAGTTTTCTAAAAGTCAAAGGAAGCAAATTACTACATTTCAATGCTAATGTAGCTTGAGTTAGGTTTGACAATGTTACTTTTAAATTGTGTGTCATGATTGTGAGTGTCTGTATGAGTCTTGTATATGTTAAGATTTTTGAAGTGACATAGGTTGTCATATATTATTTGCATATAAGGACTGGTTATTCTGTATAGAGCAAGACAATCTACAACTGTGCGATAAGGATATATTTGCAATTATTGTGATAGCTCTCTTTTGCTTCATAAATACGCTATTAAGGTGAGCACCTGCTGCACTTCCCCAAGCCAATATGCCAAATGACATTATGAAATGGAAAAGTGCATGGTAAGTCATCAAAACAGCCTGTTACCCAACCGCAAAACGAAACGTATTTTACGTATAGCAAACAGTGCCGAAGAGAGCCGTCCATTCGGGATATTAAGAGAGCATTGCTTCCAAACAGCTGGGGACAGTCCGCCGGCGCCGGCTGACCTTGGAGAATACAAAGCGGAAGGCGGAGCTTAATCAGTTTCCACTACCGTCTTTGCGACTCATTTCGATGCGAACGTATTTAGAATATTTTCTTGGCGACTGCTTTACTTAAATTATTTCAATATTTCCGTCCATCGCCCGGCAAAGTTGGAAGTTGGGAGATTGTATGGAATTTTTCATTGCAGTCTCATTTATTTAGATCTTTTTTAGGAGTAGGTTTCTTAGGGACTCTTCTAATTATTTAAATAATTTTCTTTTATATCGTGTCCAAGCCGAAAATATATTGGAGATGTTATGTTGGGTCTTATGTTTAGACAAAGGTTGGCACGTAAATGCTTGTAATGTGTATTATATTACATCAATTTAATTGTTTAAAGAGCATTTTTTATAATTACACGGGCTAGCCTAAGAAAAAAGTTATATGACTGGAATAATTGAAAATATTATTCATATCTTAAAAGCTCCAAAAAGTACCTGAAAACAAATACCATATTGGTTTTAATTTTCCAACTATTTTATAAAACAAAATTTAATTTTGTTTTATAAAATAAAATCTGGAGGTACTTAAAAGTAGGTCAATTATGAATTTTGGCGGTGACGATATGGCGGACAAATTTCGTTATTGATGAAGATTCGATTAAAAATCGATATTTGAAATATTTAAGAGTGCAAGTTATGAATTTTTAGTCAGGACAATAAAATTCTCAAATTGCGAACAAACTTCATTCAACGTAAGAGGGAAGTATTGTGATCGTGAAAAAATCACCCTCCCAAGTTTTTACAGATGTTCACATTTTACAGTCCCTAGATGGCAAAAAACATTTTTTCCGTCGGTCAGACTATAATTTTCTTAAGAAACTATTTATACCTATAAACATGCTATATTTTATTTATCGTGATCTGTATATTATTATATCAAAAAATCGGCAAATGTCCTTTCCCCGGAACTTCCCTCGTTATGATTTTTTTTCATTTGTTAGTGGAATGTGACCCAATTTAGTTTGGTACATAGTCACAGTATATATGTGTTACCTGTACTTTTCAAACATTTTTATTAGGCGCCATTTTAGATCTACCAATATTTTACCAGTTTCTTTCTGCCTATGCCTCACTTGACTTTTGGGAATTTAAAATAAATTCAATTAGTTTATATATTTATATATATCGCCTTTTTGTTAAGTCATATTGAATTCGTACCAGTTTAACACATTTAATTTTTCTGCAAAACTTAAAGTCTATTGAATAAGATTTTTTACGTTGATTTTTCAAAAAAAAATTAATTTGGCCCATTTTTTTGCACCATATTAAATGCATATAACAACTTTACCAGTTTATCTACATCACACTCAATTCTTGCACAAAAATTAAAATAAATTTAATATGTATTATTTTCAGGCTGATTTTTTAAATATTATGGTGGTTGTAAAGTTTTAATATTTCCATCAGATGCTCACGGAATGGTATGGAATTCCCCATAGATTTTTTTTCTATTGTTAATTAAACCTATGAACACTTTATACCATTTGAAAGATAAACAATCAGTATATGACTGTCGTGTAATAGTTTTTTGATATAGGGTCATTTTTTGGAGAAAATAAATGGTAAAGTTCCTTAATTTTAGGGAACATGTACTCGGGTGCATAACGAATATAAAAAAGAAATTTGAGAAAAAAAGTCTATTGAATAAGATTTTTTACGTCTCCGATTCTTACTTACTAATTCTCCGAGATTTTTCAGATCTTGACATTTCGGGGCATAGGTACCTACTAACCCGATTGACTTCACATTTTGGTTCAAAATTAAATATTGCGGAACAAAATTTACGTCAAATTAGTATAAATATCAAATGTTACATAAGAATGAACTGGTAACATTTTGGTAGGAATCCAAGATGGCAAAACAAAATGGCGGCCTAATAAACTATTTTAAAAAACAGACTGAAATACTAATTATTAGAATAATTCTAAATTTTGTACAAAAATTAAGTGTGATCATATAGATATACTGGTAAAATTTTGGTACGAATTCAAGATGGAGGAACAAAATGGCGGTTAAATGAAATATTTAAAAAATAAACTTAAAAAACCCTGTTACTCAATTGACTGTAATGTAACGACACATTTGTTAAATTTTCTTACGAATTCAACATGACGGAACAAAATGGCGGCCAATAAAAATGTATGTATATATATATATATATATATATATATATATATATATATATATATAGTAATTAGGTACTTCTTTTCTAGGGATGCGTGTTCATAAAATTAAAACGATTTTTTAATTATTTGTCATATTTAATTTAATTTGACGTTTCGACAGGTAGTTCCATGTCTTTTTCAAAAATGTTTTTATTTTATTTTTCCATGAGACGTAAATGAAAAGGTCAATAACACCAATTAACATTTAAGCACAATAAAATACACATAGCACATTGTCATTTTGTCAAACAAATACAAACACAGAACATCTATTGCAGTCTGCAAAATGACAATGTGCTATGTGTATTTTATTTTGCTTAAATGTTAATTGGTGTTATTGACCTTTTGATTTACGTCTCATGGAAAAATAAAATAAAACCATTTTTGAAAAAGACATGGAACTACCTGTCGAAACGTCAAATTAAATTAAATATGACAAATAATTAAAAAATCGTTTTAATTTTATGAACACGCATCCCAAGAAAAGAAGTACCTAATTACAATATATATTTGAAGGTGCAAGAAAAATATTTGCGAAACTATATATATATATATATATATATATATATATATATATATATATATATATATATATATATATATATATATATATATATATATATGTGCAGAACTAAATTGTGTTCCTAATAAAAGAAAAGGTTCATTACCAGGGAATTTTCGAATAAAGGAAATTTACCGATTTTTATTGCTCTGTATTTCATATTTATAAAAAAATTAATAGTGGAGTTTATGGTACGTATTTTGAGATATTAGCTTAAATTTAAAGCCTCCTTACCTTGTTGTGCAAGTTTAACAATTGGCATTAAAAAAAATATATTTTTCTGGAGAGAGTTTAACAAATATACATTTTCTTTAAGTAAATGTTATTTAACATCTCGAAAACCGATTTCACTGAATTTTGATATGTGTGACTGTCCTGTAATAGTTTTTTGATTTAGACTCATTTTGCATAGAAAATGCATGGTAAAATCGTGACAGGAATGAATCCTTTCCGCCGAGGTTTGTATACTATTTTATTTACAATAATACCTTTTAAATGCAAATGACGCTTTTGTGACAAATATAATTATGTGAGAAATTAACAATGTAAGATTCTATATAACCATAAGCTTCACCACTATGAACAAATAAAAAAAATTGAAATTTTGACAGTGGTTACTATGGTACTAAACAAGCCAAGCATACAAACTTAAATTAATTGCATTTTTCATAGAGTGCCATAAAAAGAATGTTTTCGAAGACAATGAGCGATTCAGAAGAAATCATTTGTACTCCTCAATTGAGAGAAGCCGCGGAAAGTTTGGAAAAAATTAAATAATCGAATAAAATTGAAACATTTTCGTTATTCAATAAATATAGACATATGCGTGGATGGAAATTGACAATTACCCCGGGTTGAAAGTGATCACTTTCCCTTCAGCTAAATGTCACTTTTCTTATATAAAATATAAATGCGAAAGTCAGAAATATGTTTCTTTCAAACTTTTAAAATGTCAGAAATGTCAACATTACATACGTGGTTGTAAATAAACGATTTTTTGTCTTATATTTCTCCTTTCCTCACCTGAATACAATGTTGCATTTTAAAAAGTTTTGATAATTTTGACCTACATAAAGACATATTTAATGTTTTTCTTGAAAACAGCTCATCACGTTAAACAATTTCAACAAATATTTTTGAAATAGTTTTAATTGGCAGAAAACATCAAAATTGAGAAAATAAGTCAAGGTATTAGATAGGTAATTAGAAGATAGTTATAAATGGCAAACTTATTACTACTTGGCAATATTTAATGTAAGTTTTTATATTATTATATATTTCGAACTATAAAAATTAGTAAGAATTTTATTGAATTGGTTTAGGCGATTTAGTAAACATGGTTAAATTTTTTATGGTAATGAACTACTCAAACTGGTTCAGGCCAATAGACGCTCCCTCAAATATGATTTATTTTTATAGTATACTCCTTAATACAGCAATTATCACGCCAATTACATTTTTATAAGTAGGGTATATTTATTTTTAATATGAAGAAAAATGACCTGCGAATTCTCAGATTTTTCTTAATTGTATGTCTTAAAAAAAACGAAGAACCTAGCTGATAACTATTATAGATTTATTTATTTATGTATTCAAATCTTATTTTTACCTTTTAGTTTACTTAATAAAAGTGTAGTTTTCAAATGTTTAATATGTTAATGATGTCCCATTTTGTAGTCTTGGAAATCTTTTAATCGGTTCGTCCTCTATGTCGTCGTCACCATTCTGAATTTTTAAAGGTTATCTAAAAATTCATAATTTGTGACTCTTCAATGCCTCCAAATACCCAATTTCACTCGAATTTATATAAACGACAAAGTTCGCATATGGCGTGAGCGGTTTGATTCTTAAATGTTGACTAAAAGTGCTTAATTTTTACTAATTCACCCTCCATTTACCTTCGACTTTTTAAATTTTTAAACGTTTATTACTAGTTCATATTTTGCACTCTTAAAAAGCACCACCGATTTTCTGTCGAATTGACAAAAAAAAAGAAAATTCATCCGCTATGTTCTCGACTCCATTTTGAATTTTGAAATATAAACTAAAAAGTCATAATTGCGGTCTTCAGTTTTCTCAAATACCGAATCTACAGCTTATGATAAAATTCGCTCGGCATGTTGATGACAGACATCATTTTGATTGCCTTAATGATGACTATAAATTTATAATTTGTATTCTTAAACACTCACAACAACACATATACAAACTTTCAGGAAAATCGTCATAAATAACAAAATTCTTCTATTTGGAGACGTTGTTTCAAAATTTCAAATGTTGTCCAAATGTTCACTCTTAAATACCACTATATATACGACTTGCACAAACACCAACCTTCGAACGGCATGTTAAAGCTACCATTTTTAATGTTTAATTAAACAAAATGTTAACAAAAAAAAATTGCACTTTACATACCTAAAGTTTTTCAGTTGAATCTGCACAAATTACGAAATTCGTATTATATTTTGACGCCGCAGCTTTGAATTTTTACAAGTAGACTAAAAATTCATAATTTGCACTTCAATATATCACTTGTGTGCTCTCATAAATCTTTTGTATATGAAAATACGAAATGGCATTTTCACTCGAACTGTATACGAATGCTAAGTTTGAAGTGAATCAAAAAGTCCAAGTAGGAAAATATATTAGATTTGAACCAGGCAAACAACTAAGAAACAAACAGACCGAGAAGTGAAGCTAATAAAAGCGTGGTAATATTATCATATAGGGCGAAATTTATTTAAACATATTGACACTTAAACACTTAACAACGGAATTCCCTTAATAAGTTAAGTTCAATTCTCACGCCCCTTGCAAAACCGACTAAAAGAATGTTATACTAGGTACAGACTCCGGTCCTGTCCGAGTTAGCGCCTCCCTCGAGACTAGAAATATCAAAAAACGCACGTGGTTGTAAAATTTTAATATTTCTACCAGATGCTCTCGCAATGCTATGGAATTCCCCATAGAATTTTTTCTATTTTTAATTATACCTATGAAAACTTTATACCGTTTGAAAGATAAACAATCAGAGTATGACTGTCGTGTAATAGTTTTTTGATATAGGGTCATTTTTCGTAGAAAATAAATGGTAAAATACATGTACTCGAGTAGATAACGAATATAAAAAGGAAGTTTGAAAAAAAATTACACGAGAACTATAGAAAAAAATGTAATCTTTCAACGGTTTCTTAATGCACATCCATACATTTAACTTTATTCAAAATAAATGAAAAGAGCGTAGCCCTAAAAATGGGTTAATTTCGATCGAGTGAATGCCGCCTTAATAGGTTCTTGCCAGCCCAATCGTATTAATTGTATCAGTGTTACAGCGTAGCTGATAATTTAGACTTGTTTTTGTTTCATTTACTTTGGCCTCCTCCAGCATGGCCTCAAAAATGTTAGTCAATGAATTTTCCCTAACGCATCTAGCTAAGAAGGAAGTATCATGGGCATAAAGGTAGAATATTATGCTAGAGAAATAGCCGCAGGTAGGTCATTGATATAAACAAGGAACAATACTGATCCTAAAATAGATCCTTGCTTGACGTGCAGGTTTGAGCTACAATTTCCTGACACATACACTTGCAGGTATGACCTACATATCTGTAAATATCTCCGACGAACCCCATAATGGTGGAGCTTATTAATCAACAAGGAATAATCAACTGAGTCAAAAACAGAAAATAAATCTGTAAACAAACATCCAGGGGCATCTCGGCGTTCGAAGGAGTCATAAACATATTCTATCAATCGATAGATTGCATCTGAGGTTAATATCCTTTTCCTGAAACCAAACTGGCCAGATGCAAAGATTTTATGGTGCTCAAGAAATGAAAGCAGACCCCGACATAAAACGATTTCAAAGATTTTTGAAAATGTGGGGAGAATTGAAATCAGGCGATAGTTTTTGGGGTCATTTGTATCCCTCTTCTTGAAGACTGGCACAACTTTTCCCATCTTTAACCTTGTTGGAAACTTGCCCTCAACTGTACAAAAGTTAATGATATCAGTTAAGGGCTGAACTAGATGTTGGAGACAAAACTTAACAACAAAGGGACTAACTGAAAAGATATCCTCTGTTTTTTCGTTTTCTTATCTTACAAATGACAATTCTTAGATCTTGAACAGAACTAGCCGTTACTTGATGGAAATCCATTTTAACTAAGTAAACGAAAACATTTGTTTACAATTTCCACTTAATTTATTTTACCAAAGCACACACTATTATTTGGTAAAATAAATTAAGAAGAAATTGTAAACAAGTATTTTTGTATACTTAATTCTTAGATCAGGGGGGGTAACGGGTCCAGTAAAAAGTGATGCACCCACACCAGGATTGTTCTTATTAAGCAATACTAGAGGGCTGCAGAAACAGATGAGAAGATTTTGAACAATAATGTCAGCATTATTTACAAAAAAGTTATTGAAATCATTGAGGTCAATGTTATCAGGCGTATTGTGATCCTTCGTCCCGTTTTATAATTTATTATTTCCCATGCACTTTTGTTTTTGTTGTCAGACGATTCTATCTTGTTAGTAAAATACTTCTCTTTGGCACACAACAGCTGCCTCTAATAAATCTTTTTATATTTCTAGTACATACTTTTGTTTATGTCCTTTGATTTCTTTATTTCCTGTGAAATCCATGGTGATTTTTGTAAATTAGAATTGTTTGTATTTTTTGGGAAAAAGCATGTTAAAGTAGTAAAGAAATGTACAAAAAAAAAGTTGTAGTTGTCTTCTCCTGATTGAGCCCAATAAATATCAGCCCAATTTTCTCTTATAGCATGTGTTATTTTTATTGTTGACTTAGTTGAATTAATTTCTATGAATGAATCAAAATGGTCAGCAAGTCCAATATCTATTGATAAACCTGGATGCAACAAATCAAAATTAACAAAAATATTATCTAACCAGCTTGAGCTTGAGATGTTTGTTATGGGTCGTGAACAGGTCAATGTTGAAATCACCACCAATCAATAATTTTGTATTAGTCCTGAACCTAGATGACTATTCTAGCATACTTTAAAGGGTGGAGAAGATGTCAATATCAAATTTCTTTAAGTCACTTACCTCAGAGACTTTTTCTTATGGGGGTATATGCTTACCCCACCATTTTTAGCAGTACTACGACAGAAGCAGCTTATGTTAAAATTAACTATTGGAAAACATGTCCTTTCCTTGTCTCTGAGCCAATGCTCTGATATTAACAAAACAGGATTGTAGGGCTTATTATCTAAAATGTTATTTTATCTTTATATTGTTCATGTCATGTATTTAATCATTGTGTAATATTGTTTTAAACATTACCCCCCCGCCTGACGATACCGTTCATTTTCCTGTATTCGACTTCATGGTGATATCATGGTATTAAAAGCATTTCATTTCATTTCAAAAATACTTCAATCTCAGGCAGCTTGTTTTTGATACGTGGTGGACGATCCCGTTTATCATTTGAGTGACGAAAAAAGGAGCTATCTATCTGCTGTAACTTTGAATGACATACGTTTTATTTGATTTATTTCCTCACAGTCTATGATATTAGATTTTAGATTAGAATTTAACATTTTGTTCTAGTTTGGTTTTATTAGTGTTGGGAGGGAACAAAGAAGCAAATATTGTACAATATTTAGAGACGGAAACTGTAGTAATCATTAAAATTATTGCTATCATTACCAGAATCAACATTTAAATTTGTTTAAAAGTCCTTTATTACCTAAACTCTGAGTATCAGTTTTTTGTTGTGTGTTTTAGAAGGTTGCTTTGGGTTGCTGATTTGTGGAAGAATTCATATTGATCACAGGCGTATAATCAATAATAATATTTTGACTATGTTGAAGCGCTGTCAGTCTCTTTTCCAAATCAATTGTTAGCAGGTCAGGAGGTGGATTTTGATGTGACCGAATCTAACATTGCTTCTATCAAGAAACAATATTATGAAGTTCACCTTTTTAAAAATCTTAGATGTTCTATGGGACGGTACAATATCTGATATATTACATATTCTATAAATAGTGACTGTATTTTTTCCATAAAAATAAGTTAAAACAGAAGTTTACGGTAAAAGCGGAAGTAGCTTTTAATTGTTTTTCATCAAACATTGTCCCATATCAAGTTATCTAAGTGATAAATTGATATATTTATAATTAAGAAAAAATTGTGGCCTTTTACTTGTCTCGTATGGCACCTGGTATGTTAGTGCCCTGATAGATGCCAAACTACTATTTAATCGCTCATACAAAGAGCCTTCAGGAGCTTGGGTTTTAGTGACAGGTTTAGTCAAGATTTTCTTTGTTAAGTTTTTCCTATTCTTTATTTTTCATTTATCAGATTCATAATATGCCAGCCAACATTGCAGAGGATATGCTGATATGGTAGAAGGCATAAAAGCAAATAAAAGTACTTTATGTGATGGTCATTCTGCTTATTGTTTCATTTTGGAGACTTTAAAACTTCATTCATTGGAAAGCAGAAAGTTGCAAATAGATACCTTAATTTTAAATAAACTACTACTAGTAAGCCTTAATTTTCGCATTGGCCATTGATCTCATTTGTCAATTATTTTTATCATGAATATCACAAGTCTAATTAAGGCTTACATAGTCCCTTAACTAGAATGCAGAACATGTTTTATAGCCTTAATCTTACTCTTCATTAAAATGTGTTGTCTTAAATTTAAAAATATAATATACCATACTGTATATGTTTTTCTTGTACCTATGATTTTCGTTTTTCTTTTGTAAAACATGATGTAACCATGGATACGACCAGAGACAGTCCGCCAGGTACAAACAAGTTACAAATTTACAATGAATACAAATTGTTTTAATAGATCGCACGAAACAATTTGGTTTGGTCTTGCCAGAAATAGAAACACAATACAAAAATGCTTTAAAGACAATACAAAATGCTTAAAAAGCGTCGCGGTCTGGTATCTCTGGTCGTTATTTTGGTTAAGAGTATTTTGTTTTATATTAGATGAATCGTCTATACGAAGGATGACGATATTCGACAGCAAAAATTCGGCAAAAGCTGCTAGGCTGCTCAGGAACCTAATATTCCGACGCTCGAACAGTTTAGTCATAATCGGTTCGAGGCTGCAATTTCAACTCGAAGTATCGTAAAACAAAAATGTCAAGTGGTAATTGCTGGTAACAATCACATTGAAAAAATCCCCAACTATACAATTTCACTCACCTTTGTGACATAATCAGAAATAATTCTGTTGTAGACCGTTTTCGTTTTTTTTATAATCTTTGCTTTTTGCACACATCTTTTAAGGGCCAAGAATACTGATAATGCTGAATATATAGCAAATGAAGAATAATATGGTCGATCAACACTAAGATTGTGTTGGGCCGTGAAAGGCAGGAAACTATTGTGTTATTTGTTTTATTCTGTACATATAAAAAAGTGATTAGTGTGAAGATTGATAATTGCGAATTTTCATAATAGTACTATAAAATATATTGAATCATGAAATGTAGTTTTATTTGCTGAATTAAATACAATTTTATACTTTTTAATTTTAGATTCTCTTTATTTCTGGTTTGGCAGCAGTTATTGGTAGAGCTAGGACATTCAGATTTTTCTTTCAAAGGCATAAACTTAGAGGGAGTATAGCCTTCTTTGGAGGAATCATCATAGTTTTATTAGGGTGGCCTATGGTTGGGATGATTTTTGAGGCCTATGGATTTTTCTTATTATTCAGGTAGGTCGAATCAATTTTTTGTAATTTTTTTTAAACACAATATACAAGGTATTGCTGTGAAACTACTAGTAAACTTCAATTCATTACGTGAAGCTACATCTATATAAGAAAACCATCAAAATTCATAACTTTTCTCTAGAAAGTACTTTTGCTCTTATTCTTAGATAAGATGGGAAGAGTGTCTTGTCTTTGCTAAATTAAAAATTATATGCCTTAGGTAGGACCATAATAATTGGATCCCCATTGTTTTATTGAGTCTTTGAAAGGGAAGCAAAATATTTTGGCTATGACATGTTTTACGATGGTGTATGATATGCCTTTTTTGAGCGGTATGATAAACACTCAAAGAGGTAATGTCTTCAGCAAACAGAATAGTGCTAGTGCCTAGAAAGGGTTTAGGTGGCTAGAGGGGGGCATATGCTGAGAGTGGGGATACCCTTTTACGCACGAATCCCTTCTGGTAAAAGGGAAAACAGTGTGAGACTCGTTGCTCTGTCAGGTTTTCACCTGTCAGAGTCAACAATACCCACTAAACCCCAACGGGCCCCCATCAGATGGACCATCTTTGGACTAGCCAAGGATCCTTCGATGGGGTTGATGCCGTCCTTTCGGGAGAAGCTCCTATGAAGAACATGGTCCTCACTGTGTCGTGGGGGGGAGGTCCTCGCTTGGCAGGATGTTTTTGCCACCTCTCGATACTTGTAGACATCTGAAATAAAAAAGATTATTAATAAGGAAACTGTCGTCTTACCAGGTGAGATATTTCTTCGCTATCCTCCTTTCGTCTGTCCGGTTTGCCGCTGCCTACATCCTACTGTCCCGTGGTCCAGTCTGCCGTTGCCAGTGTCTCCGTCGGTACGCCTGGTGGTCTTCGAATTATGAGTCCTCTTCTGTGCCCTCAGCGACACTGCTGTTCCGTGATCCGGCAGTGTTGAGGGTGAGGTGGGGTGTTCTTTTACCTCAGGATCAACTGCAGCTCACGCCGGAGCCAGTTGAGGTACCTGGGATCCTCTTCTTTTACCTCAGGTTCAGCTGCAACTCACGCTGGAGGCAGCTGAGGTACCTGGGAATCCTCTTCTTGGAGTTTGTTGGCCACTTGTTGAAATTCTTAGGCTTTCTGTGAGCAAAATCTAGTTTCTGAGGAGCACGGAGACTCAGAAATTTCGATTTGGCCACTTCCATCCTAGAGTATATTAGTGCAGGAGCCCATATCTAGGTCTCCTGCATCTTGTTCAGTTGTTGCTTATCGGAGCTAGTGGATCATAGTCTACCAGGTCATGTAGGTTTTCATTGGGGTGATGTTCGGCTGCCCTGAAGGCTCGAGTAGCTTTTTGCCGCATGAAGTCTTCAATAGGTGTCCATTGAAGATCACGCTGCTGGTCCTCATTATTGATAAACCATGGGGCATCGGCTGCCATCCTGATAAGTTTGTTTTCTGTCCTCTTTAGCTTCATAAGGTGGGATTTAGAAGCATATCCGAAGGATGTGGAGCCATAGGTGAGTTGGCTCCTAGCTACTGTTTGGATCAGCAGCAGTTTGGTACTCAGTCCCATTTCGCTTTTCCGACAGAGCAATGGATAAAGTTTACCCATTGCTTGTCTGGTTTTTTTCCTCGCTGCGTTAATAT
Organism: Kuschelorhynchus macadamiae; assembly: GCA_030620095.1. Taxonomy (NCBI): domain Eukaryota; kingdom Metazoa; phylum Arthropoda; class Insecta; order Coleoptera; family Curculionidae; genus Kuschelorhynchus; species Kuschelorhynchus macadamiae. Next base: position 942,649 of record JAUTXW010000099.1, read on the forward strand.
GGTTGTTCAATGTCAAGCTTCTATCCATGGTCATCCCTAGGTACTTGGCCTCGTTTGACCAAGGGATTTCGACATCTCCAACTCGGATTCTGGCTCTTGGAGCTAGTCTCCTACGCTAGGGATTGCTTGGGACTTCTGAGGGTTGATCTTAACCTTCCATTTGACACACCAGTCATGAAGGTTATCAATGTCCTCTTGCAGTCGTCTACCCATTATCCGGGTGCTTCTGCTTGTGTAGGATGGCTGTGTCATCAGCGTTAAGTGCCATTATGCCCTCTTCTCCGATCGTGACATCGTGAGAGAAGATAGAGAATAGAATGGGTCTCAGCACAGACCCTTGTGTTACTCCAGCTACTAATCCTCTTGGAGCTGAATGAGAGTCATTCACCCTGACTGTGAATGATCTGTCATTTAGATAGCTCCTGATAAGCTTTATATTTATTCTCTCTTATCCAGCCACCGCCTTTTGTGGACCAGGCCACATTCTGTCGAAAGCTCTTTCGATGTCCAGGAAAATTGCTTCTGTGGCCTCTCTGTTGTTGAACCCTTTGGTGATATACTCTGTGGCTCTGAGTACTTGCTGTTCAGATGAGTGCCCTGCCTAGAAGCCGAATTGCTCATCTAGGATGGCATCTAGCTGTTGGGACTCATCTTTCAGTCTTCTGGCAATAGCTCTTTCAGCAACTTTGTTTAAAGCAGGGAGTAGACTGATGGGCCTGTAGTTGTGTGGTTGTGTCCTGTCTTTTCCTGGTTTTTCGATGACGATGACCTCTGCCTTTTTGCATGTGCTAGGGAAGTAGCATGTTCTTATGATGGAGTTGATGAAGTTTGCCATCGCACTGTATCCTTTCTTGGGGAAGTATTTCAGCATCTTGTTGGTGATGCCATCGGCTCCAGGGGCTTTCTTGATCTTCAGTTTCCTGAAAATGTCTCGAACTTCTCCGGGTGAAACAGGATGTGGATTTTGTTGTGGTAAAATCCAACACAGTTGTTCTACCGTTTCCACGGGGAAGCTGTGTTGGTTGGTCTAATCCTAGTCTATGGACCTCACATAGCCTGGACAATTTGCGACCATTTGTATTGGTATGGATGCAATGCCATTCTTCAGATTTGCAATTGAAGTCACCAATGATGTTTTTGGCTCTTCGTCCTCTTGCTAAATGCTCTATGTCCTCATCCAACAGTTCCTGTGTTGGGGCGCGATACGCAGAGGTGATTTTAATCGGTCCTCTACGTGTCTTGGAGATGACGTCTAATTCTACATCCTCAACCCCAGGAAGGAATGTGGAACGCCTTTTCTGACCAGGATAGCGACTCCTCTCATGGCTCGGTGACCAAGAGGGTCGTATCTGTAGATGTGTTATCCTGGGAATGTCATTCTTATTTCGGCTGTTACTTTAGTCTCCTGTATTGCTAGAACATCGGGGCGATGTTCTTCCAGGAGTTCTATGACGTCTGTTTTCCTGGCCCTTAGGCCGCAGGTGTTCCAGGAAATGAGTTTTAAGGTTTCTTCTTGGTGTGCTGGCCTTGCTTATTTTAGTCTACGGAGCTGTTCCTCCACAGCTTTTGTTATTGTCGGAATAATGGCTTCTACAATAGAGGGCATCATCCCGGTGACTGTTTGCAGCATTGCAGCCTGGAGATCAAGAGGAGGGGAGCTCTCCCTTCTTTTTCTTAGGGGGAGTTGGGACAGTTTTGGCCACTTCCACGTTCGTGATTTTAACTGCAAGTTTTGTGGCTGCAGGCTTGACGGTGTTTTTGAAGTTGGTCCATGGGGCGACAGGTGCCAGACAGGGGCAGGATACTTCGGCAGCCCTTATAGCTGGCCGAGTGTCCTTTTTAGTTACAGTTAGCACATATGGCGTTTTTAGTGTCTGCCCTTTTCAGAGAGTTGGCATGCGTCTGACCTGTACGATCCTACACATTTTACGCACTTGTCCGGAAAAGTGCACAGCGATTGTGTATGCTCGAATCGCTAGCACTTGACGCACTGTTTTACAGTGCCGTCCTTTTTCTTATTTTCAACTTTGACGACACGGTCAAAGAGGATGCTAACTTCCATTATTTTATAACTCGTGGTTTTCACGAGGAACAACGACATGGGTTTCTTGGTAGTCCTCGATGTCATTCTAATGCATAAGGAATACCCAATTCCTGGAGTTTCTGGGCGATCTCTGCCACAGGGGTGTTCATTTGTAATCCGCGGATTACTGCGTGAGTCCTTTTTTCTTCCGGGAGTTGGTAAGTATGATATGGGCGGTTGGCTTCTTTAAGATGGTGGGTCAGGGCCCTATGATCGCTGGCCCTTTTAGGAAAAATTTGGAGCCTCGAGCCGGAAGCCTTTACTTTATTAAAGCCTATGTTCGCTCCTTTAATGCTTCTACGGACCTCTGTCCAGGTCCCGTCCTCCTCAATCACCACTGGGGGGATTTTCGGGGTAGGCATCTCCTTGGGGACTACACTTTTGGTTTCAGATGTCTCCTTAGACTCACTGTTTTTGTCACTATTCTCACTAGTTTTTACACTTTCACTGGTTTCACTAGGGGGAGATTTAACTCTTTTCCTCTTGGTTTTGGTGGTTTCGGTTTTTGTTGGTTATTTGTTGTGTAACAAGAAGTTGTTTGAGTCTGTCGAGCATATAGGTAAGGCGGAGATTTTCTTCTCTGAGGGTCTTTAGGTTTTCGCTAAGGCGAATATTCTCCTCTTTGAGACGAAGGATTTTCTCCGACTTTATTTCCGATCAAATTTTTGTCACTTTTGAAGACGATGTCTTACTGGGCTTTATCGTAAATAGCACTACACAGCACTAAAACCTCTCTGATAATTTTTCTAGTAACGGAAAATATCCACTTTCATACACTTTACTGTTCGGAGCCGAGTGAACCGAATCAATCTGTACTGTATCGATGCAAAAAGCGAACTGATACCCCAGTGCTTTGTTCTGAGATCCATTCTATTTTTGATCTATATTAACAATCTTGCGTTTGAAGACCTGAAGGCTGACTACACCCTCTTTTCTGATCACTCGTCCGATACCTTAGGGAGATACTGCGGACGCATTGGGAGTGGTGCGGTTGGATTCTAAGGAGTAGTTCGATTCGAACAGGCTGCTTTTTAACGGCGCGGCAGTTAGACTGGATAACTTGTTTTTTCGCTTCGAGAAGTGGGAATTCATGACAAAAATTTTTGGGAGTCTATATTGATCCGGAACTTAAATGGGATGGTCATGTAGATCAGGTGTCTAAAAGGCTGAGAAGTGGTTTGTGATCTGACATATGGCGTGATGTGTAACAAGGTCAGTTTTGAGAGCAGCATAAGTTATTCAAGTCAAATATAGCTTTGATATCAAAAGTTACAATATCATTGATAAAGCAGAACTTAATATTACATATAAATTTACAATCTGATCTAGTTTGCAGTTATACAGGGTATTTAGTTTTTCTGAAATCAACATAACTTTGGTTTCTTAAATAGAACATCCTGTATTTTATATGTCCTTCAAATGGGTCTCTTCTTGCTGATTGTACATATTCTAGGTTTGATACCTTTATCTTTAAAGACACCTGAGACATTTGATAAAAACCCTGCCATAAAAGGCAATGTGTTAAAGAGTAATGCAAAACTTTCTTTTACATAGCGGAGTCAATGGGAATACATTGCTTCTTATGGCCCAGTTTTTCTCAAATTTCACGGGTGTCTTTAAGGATAAAGGTACCAAACCTGGTATACTTTTAATCAGCAAGAATAGGCCAATTTGATCAATAATCATATATAAAAATTAATGATGTTGATTTCAGAAAAACTAGACACTCTTTATATCTGGAAACTACACTAAAAAGTCCTATAATTTAAATAAACTTTAGTTTTTAACTTTGGGGTGCATTTATGTCCAAAACCCTAATCATAATTTTATAATTTTTTTATTATAAGCCTTTCTTCAAAGAAATTTTTATTTCTACGTAGAACTACGTACCATAGAATGTCTAGCAGTTCTTCTGCTGAAATAGTCTCCCTCATGTTTGACTCATGTGTTTTTGTTAACCTTTTTAGTTAACTTCTTGTTATCTAAAACATTTCTCAGGGCTTACGTTACCCTGAGACGTGGCAAAATAGTAACAAAATGACCATGTAGATATACCATTTTGTAAGTTATATAAGTGTCTTAATCCTAGGTAACAGAATGTACTGAGTAGAACATATTCATCTTGTTCTGAAAATAATGCTTGTTTACCTCAATATTGTTATGGTCGTGTGGCCAGCATTGCAACATAACTCATCACGCTTGAACACGTTTTTGCCATGTAAACCTTATCAGAAAATATCTTTGAATGAAACAACAAATCTAACGGTATCGCATTTTTTAAACTCGCTTTCGTCTTTTTTTGCAACGTTGACTATTCATAGCTTTTGTGTTGACTCGTGACCATATCTAATTTGATTATGTCGGTCTGTCTGTCAGTGCGCGGCATAGCTTAAAGACTACTTACCCGATTGATTTTAAATTTTTTTAAAACCACATACTCGATTTACACATTAAAATTTCGTATTTAAAATAAGAAAAAAATAAGAAAAACAAATATTATTATAACTAAAAGAAATTAGCAAATACATTAAAACTAACAATAAAGAGACACTTACAAAAAATAAAAATATTAAAGTTTATTCTTAACTTAACTCTTAAGACGAAACTTTAAAAAGCATTGGGCACTAGCATTAATTATTTTATACATTTTACAATTATAATGTTACATTTTGAATATAAACACATAAAAAACACACAAAAAATAAACACATTAAAATGTATAGTTTATAATCTCTTCATATGAGTAGAAAGCATTGAGAAGTAGCAATTTCTTGACCGTGCTGCTCGCTCGGGGCGCACTTTCCAGGAATCCCATTTCCTTCATCGCATCATCAACTGCTGAGAAATCGTTGACACATTAAAAAAAAAGAGAATATAATGCGGACCAGAATTGAAACCTATGGGACTACAATTACCAGCTTCACAATGCCGGCAACCTTTTGTGGGCGGTGCGGAATAATGGAGTTATTCTACTAACTTGATGCTATTATATTCCTCTATAATAATAATACCTCAAAAATAGTGCATTATCGGTAGTTTCTTAATTAAATTATCTCGTTCTTGCCGCTGAAATTCTTTATCACTTGATAATTAACTCCATTATTCTTTTTTACTATTTTTTTTATGGGAAATGATTTGTTAAAGGTGTTCTGTAGTAAAATATGCAATTTTACCAGAATTCATCAAGTTAAATATACAGTTCCAATTAACACCCAAATATTCCTATTTAAATGTCCTGAAATTGGCTACTAAACTGCCTCGTTTTAATCTTACTGTTTTCTTCATCAAAAATGTCTTTAAATGGGAACATATATAGCTTCCGGGTCTAATTCTGATAAACAACAACCAGTGTTAAGCCTGGGTGATCCGTTAGTCGTTGTGACATCCGTCGTAATTTTTTTAAATAAAATGCCAAATTTTTTAATACATTGTAAAATCTAAATGATTTGATTTAGGACAATACGAGTTGCCCTATCTTGTCTTATTTTTTATAGCATGACATAAAATTTTATTCTAATTCCTAAATTAAAAAAAAAAAGAAAAAACACAATAAAACAATTTAATTGACATGTTCAATTGTGATGCGATAAGAAAGACTATAAAAAAAAACTAAGACTGTGCAATTCGTTTTGACCTAAGGCGAACCAGATTTTAGTCTATCATATTTCAAAAATGTAATAAAAATGGGGTATCCTATTCTAACAGTCTAACAGGGTCACTTACTTATTTCTCGGTCAAAAAACGACCAATATAATAAATCACTTTACATGTTTTTTCAAAATTAATTACCAAAATTTAATGCAATTTGTTTCTACTAAATGTAGGAATGTCGCAAAAAGGATAAAATATATTGTTTTCTTAAAATGAAATGATAATATATCATATCAATACATCTGCTTGCGAAATCTGTTAAAATGACTAGGTGACGAACAAAAATAAAAAAAACGGAGGCTTTTTAATTTAAGGCGACAGAGCATATTTTACTATGTTTACTATTGTAACAGAATAGACTATAACAACGCTATAGAGTATATTCTAAATGTAATTTAGTATAATGTAATATATATATATATATATATATATATATATATATATATATATATATATATATATATATATATATATATATATATATATATATTTTTATATTTCTCTTCTTGAACCTTACAATTTATAAATATCAAGTACTTTCTTGGGATGAGGTTCGTTCGAACCTCATCCCAAGAAAGTACTTGATATATTATATATATATATATATATATATATATATGTATATATATATATATATATATATATATATATATATATATATATATATATATATATATATATATATATATATATATATATATATATATATATATTTGTACATATATGCCGGAACTTACAAGTGCACCAACGAAATTTGTACTTGAAATTCAAAATGAAATATTTTCAGTACAGATGAAGGGGTGAAGATTTTGAGTTGCGGTTTTTGGGCTTTTGTTTGATCAATATCAATACTAGGCAGCCCGATAAGAGCAGCCTCAAGACACCATAGCAACCGTCTTATACGGGGGTTATTTAAGACTCTGTCATTTTTTTTTTTAAGTTTGTTCGACCAAACTTCTTACTGTGGAAGATTTCTTTTTCTCTTTGTGCAAAATAATCTAGAGCTAGGTACGAAAAAACAACATTTTTTCTTTGTTTCCAACATACGGGGTTTTTTCCAAAAATTGATTTTTTAAATTAAACAAAGCTGAACAAAGACCACTTGTGGTAATCAAAGGTATATCTATCAGATTATTAACAATCTTGAATTCGATGTTGCTTTTAATGCCGTTTTAGTAATAATGGACATTTTTACCGAAACAGTTTTTTACATTTGAAATTTTCTCTAGTTCTTTCAGATATTGCGTTCAATTTAAAACAATAAAAAATGAAAAATCGCCTTATATCATAGCTATAATTCTCTTTTTCCCAATAAAATTCAGTTTCAGATGTTATTTTTATTTACACAGACTTACTTAAACTGTTTATCCATCATTTCGAATTAACTGAGAATATTTCTCAATAATATAGTGAGTAACAAAGGTCTGGAATACTACATACCTTGCCAAGCAGAAATTCAACATTGTTAAAGTTTAGAATCGGTAGAGTTTTTGGTGCACGCTGCATACAATATTTATGGTGGAATACTTAAGGGTGCCAACCCTGCTCATAATCTGATAGACCATACTGAATCTGATAGCCATAAGTGAGCTTTGTTCAGCAGACCATTTTTAAAAAATCAATTTTTCTAAAAAGCCCTGTATGTCGGAAAGGAAAAAAAATTCAAAACCGCTGGAAATTGTTTTTTGTACCTAGCTCTAGATTATTTTGGTTGCACAAAGAAATCTTCCACAGTAAGAGTTCTTGGTCGAGTAAACTTTTCAAAAAATGACAGACTGTATAAGACGGTTGCGATGGAGTCCTGAAGCTGTCCTTATCGGGCTGCATACTGTAGGAATTGGTCAAAAGAAGGCCGAAAACCTTAACTCAAAATCGTCATTCGTATTGAAAATATTTCATTTTGAATTTCCAGTAAAAATTTCCTTGGTGCACTTCGAAGTTCCAGCAGTGTAGATTCAAATATATATACTTTTAATTTTCTGTTTAAATATTTATAGTGAGGGTGAAAAAAATCAAAACGAGAGAAAAAGTTTTGCCTATTTTTCATTTCTTATCTGTTAGTTTAATGATTTTGTCAAGAAATTTTACTTTTATAATTATGTAAAATAATTTTTTTTTTACCTGATCGAAACGATAAACGTAAACTATATTGGCCAACCTAAAACTTTTAATTTTTTTCTCAAGCATATCAAACAGTTCATTGTTTCATCGAGTTTAAATGTTACATGAGACATCCTAATGTAAATTGAAACCGGAAATCAAATTGTTTCATTAATTTTATTTAATAACGGCTCTTCTCCTCCCTGAAGGGAGGGGAACATCTCTGAAGGTCAATATTTTATAATTTAATTTTAATTTAAGATCAAAAAAGGAAAAATCCAATAAAACATGTTTTTCTTAAACATCTTATCCACCAGTCAAAATAAAAAAAGGTCATTTTAAAATATTGACCTTCAGAGATGCTTCTCTATTGAACACGACGTTACTTTTAAAAATGTTAAATCTTATTATGTTAGTTATAATTATTATATCAATAATATTATAAGTATGTTTTTGGTCAATAACCTTTCTTTTTGTTAACTATTGGCCTACTAAAAACAAACAAATCTAATATTTTACATATATGAACGGTCGGAAGCAGATCAGATTACTTGAATGCGTGCAGAAATCAAACCTTGCGGCAATTACTGCAACAATTTAAGTATTCGGTAGTATCTATGTCTTATTAAAAAAAAAAAAACATAAAAGTTCTTGTCATACCACCTTTTATATTTAACTTTATAAGTTATTTCTAATACTTGTCCACATAAGAAGGTAAGACATAATCAGTGGCGGCTCTTCCATAGGGTCATTTGTTCAATGACCCCCCAAAAATATCTCAGAAAATAAATAATTTGTTTGACCGTCACTCCTAATAGTTGTAATAAAACGTAAAAATAAATACGCTACACTATTAGCCGCGCGCGGCGCACTCTGGAACGAGCCTGTGTTAATCTTTGGACATTTGGTAAAATGTGAAAATTATAATAATAAAATAATAACATTTTTTTAAATTTTAAACTATGTATCTGTATACTTAATCTTTTATTTTTTAAAAATATTTCAGGGAAATATGTTTTTAGGGCTATGAAAGTTGGGTGTTTTAGAATTGTACAGAATAGTTAAATTTTTATGACAAATTCTAGGCAGTTCATATTCTGATTTTTTAAAATTAAAATTAACTTTATCATTACATTGTGTTTTCAGAGGATTTATTTGTGTTTTTAAACAACTTAAATTGCTTAGACTGTTTGACGTTTTCTGTATGACCATAAATGGCAAATAAGTGAATTTACATTGCAAGCAAAAATTAATTCTTAATTATCATATATTTATCCAAAGCATTCCACAAAACTAATGCCTGTGCATAATAGACCAACATGTCCACTTAATAAACACATAATAAAATGCTGCACCAATCTGCCCCCTTAAGGGAAAGTAATGATGAATGATTTAATTATGTGATTTTTCTCGAGTTCCTAATGATTTTAATTTATTCAATCTTGCAAAATAATTAAACATGGTAGGTAATAAATGTATAATAAGTTAAACGTGTTAAATTCAGTATAAAATGCTGTCCTAACCTGCCCCCTTCCCTAAAAGAAAATAATTAAAATTTAGTTAAAATAAGATGAATTTTTATAGGGGCGAATATTCATTTGTAATTTTTCAAATTCATCGAAAGTTTACCAACATTTTTTTTATGTTTAAAATAAAACACACACAACATAAGCACACCACAGCATTTTATGCATATTTTAAATCTGCTTAATGTATAACGTCTGCTTCTAACGAGCTAGTGGTGAGTTAGATTTAGCGGTCACAACTTTTCTTTGTTTACATCGGGCAAATCCAAAGCTGTAACAAAAAATACGTGCAGCTAATAAATTCCCCAAAAAATGCTGCCGGAATATGCCACATGAAAGACAGTAGTAAAAAGACTTCTTTTAATCAACTCTTTCAAAAGTGTTGTAAATTATTATTTAACTAACGGGTATCCGCGGCTTCGCCCGCGTATGGCGATAGCGGTTGGGATATAAAGATGTATTTAAATTGCCTTATTGATCCTTTTTTTAACACCTTGTATTATTTTTAAAATATCCTAAAATAGGAAATAATGCTTTTTAAATAAAAAATATTGTAGTAATTAAAATGCTTTTTCACAACCCTGAAATTTCAACTTTAAAAAGCATTTCTTATTGCACCTCTATACTCTAAAATCAACTTGTGTGCCAACACCATGTATACATGAAAAAATTTTGAAATGAGTACCAAAATAAAATAAAATACACTGTTCAAGCGTTTTTCCAAATAGCGTCTCGTTTTTTAAATAAAAAATATTGCTATATTTAAGGCGGTTCACCCCCTTGGCATTTGATTCTTGAAAAATCCTTTCTTACCCAAGCTCTACAACCTACAATCAACCTGTTTACCAAAATCCCAATTTTTTATCTCAAGCGGTTTAGTAAGGGGTAGTGTTTAAGGTGTCAGTGGTCAGTTAATTAAGCTTTTTATTAGTATAGATATCGCAGTTAGCCGTGACTTATCGGATATTGTTTTGTATTTTAAATTCGACATTTTAAAATTATTATTTAGTGTCCTGTTTTAGATAATACAAGTATTATTAGCTTTTTGGTAAACCGTTTAAAATACGGATTTAAATAATTTAACAAATCAATCTTTGTTTATATATTTACGGGATAATAATATTGATTTTAATAATTCTCAAAGATTATCAAATTATTTAATTGATGCTTTTAATACAAGAAATGAATGTAGTGTTAAATAGTTAACAGTAAAGTTGCTAAAATATTGTCATTCATTATCAATCAAGTGGCAGCAGTCCAACAGAACATATAACAGATTTTTATGTAATCATCAGATGTGGTTACAAAAAACATTTTCAGTTTTAAATAATGAAGAAAATAACGATCAAAATACCAATATAACATAATTCGAAGTAATTTAGAAAATTTTCCCAGTTATTATCAAATCCAAAAAGCAAAGTTAGATTGTTACCCTGCAAAAGACACAATTGAAATAACCGAATCGTTTGTCAAGGTAAAAATGCAGTCAGTTATAAATCAAACTACCACTAGATTAATCGAAACATTGAATAAGCCGAGTTTGCAAAATAAAAATGTGTTCTATTTTCTAAGTGTGGCTGTGATGGGGCATCTGATCAGGCACAATACAATATGACTTTAAATAATAACGAGTCTGATAATAGCGTTTTTATATGTAGTTGATGAAATGACAATGACTTTGTTCTTTGGAAAAATGAGCATCCATATTCTACAAGGTATTATAGACCTATACAATTTCACTTTGCCAAAGAAGATGATATTTTGGTAAAAAAAATTGTTGGTGAAATTCAGCAAGAAATTGCCGAATTGTTACCCACTACTTACAAAGACATTATAGTAAGTCATGTTTTGTCCTTTACAATCATCGATAGAAAAATTATTAATATTATGACTGATACCAAATCCTCAATGACATGTTTTTTGTGTAATTCGTCACCAAAGGAGATGAACAATTTACATCCCGTAACAAAAAGAACAATCAACAAAAATAATCTTTCTTATGGAATTTCGCCGCTGCATTTGTGGATTCTGTGTTTTCAGTGCTTGTTGCACATTGCTTACAATTTACCTTTTAAGTCTTGGTCAGCTAAAACTACTGAACAGAAAACTCTGAAAAGTGAACGAAAAATTGAAATACAGAATAGTTTTAGAATTCAAACTGGCCTATTGGTCGACGTTATTAAACAGGGAAAGGGAACCACAAATACCGCCAGGAAATTTTTCGCTAACCCAAAGCTCTTCTCAGAAATAACAGGTCTGAATGAAGAACTTATTAATAGTTTCGGCATTATTTTGTTGTTCTGCTGTTCACAAGTTACTAATTCACGGAGCGGATATTATACAAGAGGCACCATTACCTATCGGACAATTAAGTGAGGAAGCTCAAGAAGCTAATCAGCGGCAGCCGAACGTGATAGCAAATGGAATATGAAATCGCGATTTAGGTCATCAGCGGGTCTCTTATCATAATTCGGCATGCGGAAGTTCAGTTGTTCAGAGGTCGCGAGGTCGATATTCTAACTCGATATTGTTTCGGACGTTTTTAATCGATGAAAATTGATTAGATACTGTTTTTTGTAATATATATTTTTTTATTTTTATGATCCATGTGTGATCACTAAAAAGTGCTTACTAACTTAATTTTGCAAAAGTAACCAATTTCAAGGTGGTCTAAGGTTGAGTTGTGAATGTAGATGTTATAAAATGTCGGTAGTGCAAAAAATTAAACGACTAAAGAGTGCTAACGAACTTAATTTTTAGAAAATATACGAATTCAAGGTAAGTGGTCGCAATTGTCAGAACTTAGTATACGACAAACTAATAAAGACAAAAATAAAGAGGTTCATCGAAACTTTCGCAAAAGTATGTACGATTTAGCTAACTGGATATGTGGTTGTGAAGACTCTAACTCATTTTATTGTTATGTTTGTTTGTTGTTTTCTAAGGACTGGTCGGACTCATTATGGTGCAAAACTGGTGTTAAAGACTTAAAACACTTAAAAGAAAAAATAAAAAAACATGCGTCTTCTGCAGATCACATGAAATGTTCTGTGAACTATGATACGGTCGGAAGTATTGATATTCGCACTCAGCTAGACACAGCTGATAGAAAATCCCTTAGAGATTTTAATGAAAATGTATCCAAAAATCGTTATATTTTAAAACAAAATTATAGATTGTGTAAAATTTTGTGGGGCATTCGAGCTGGCACTAGGTGGCCATGATGAAACGGCTTTATCTGAAAATCCAGGGGTTTTTCGAGGGCTTATAAATTTTTTTGAGGAGTTGGGCCACGATAGACTATCCGCTTTAGCAATGTTAAGTATCGAGAATTTTAAGTATGCCTATTTTTAAATTTGTTATTGACCTTCCAATATAATTCACCACGAGCCGCCACTGGACATAATAAATTATCGGGTTACCTGTATAATTTTATATCTGAGTAACCAAATCTGAGTAACTTAAACTTAAGTTATTTAGATTTGATTATGGATAATAAATTATAAAATGTATTATCCATAATCCATACATTTTTGCAATATTAATCATTATTCAGTTTAGTAATGTAATGCTTTTATTTACACTGTGCTAATGTTTTAATTACCAGAGTAATTTAAGAAAATTTTAGTTGTTTTGTTACATCGCGAGATCGGTATTTTAATGATGTCAGGACTAGAATCATTTAATTTCTTAAGTTGTTTAAAAGGCACCCTTGGATCATAGTACTTTTGTTTTTTCTAAGATGAGTTCTTTAATTGGCTTCATATTAACATCTGACCTTAAATCAACCACTTAACTATGTGGTTACGCAGTATTTTATTAGTACTATAAACAGTTGAAAACATTAGAAGAGAAGAATATTACATTTTCACATACATTAAAATATAAAAAAAATCAGTTGCACGCAATGTTTGCCAAGTTCAGTTATCCTTTTCCAAGAGATATATTCCAATTTGACACCCTTCAGTTAAGGCCGTTTTACATGTGCAATTCTTTCTTGCAAGTTGCAATAGTCTTGAACAAAAGCATGGGTACTGGCAAGACATTTGTACCTTTTGTCAAACTGCGCATGCCTTTGTTCAAGACTATTTCGGTATATTTTCCAGATGGCAGCTGGGTGTCAGTTAAAAAAAATGAGAGGGAGTGGAGTAGCACATTTTTTAAAAGGTCGTCTCAACTTTAAATCATCCGCAAAATATAGGGAGAATAAAATCATCTATTTTAAGAAAATCTAAAAATGGAAATAATAATTCTGAAAACTCACAAAACTGAAGTAGTTTATTTTCTATTTTTTAAATAGGATTCAAATTTTCTCCTTCATAAAACTCCCTGTAGTTAGAAAAGTACAATACTTAATCCTCATGCTCGTAAGATTATTTCAATTAAGGATTACACTTAAGTTTTGTAAGTTTTCAATCACTTTACACTCTAGTTTTTTTGGAGGTTCTGTCACATTTACCAATGGCTGCCATTTTTAAGGTTACAGAGACTTCACTGGGCTACTTGCCCACCCCCCCCCCCCCTTTTTTTCATTTAATTTTTTCTTCAAAATGGCGCTCAGTCGCCATTTAAAGATTTTTGGTTATGAAATACACACAAGAAAGAAACATTTAGCGTACTATTCAGGTGAGCCAAATGTAAACATTGTATCTTGACTATATAAAAAATAAAGGTGATGAACCTTGCTCAAAAGAGCCATAGTGTATATAAATATACTTAAAACAATAAAGTAGAATAAATAAATAATATTCTGATGCCAAAATAATGTTAATACAAAAAAAAATATAAATAAATATATTTCTCTTAATTTAATTTGTTATGTTGTGATTTTAGGAATTTAATTCATCTAAATTTTTTGGAAGCAATCGGTTTCTTCGAGAATATGTCAATTGCCCGGTTTCGAAAAAACTTTCTCAGATAATACAGATATACAAAGAAAATTCCTATTCTATACGTGGAATTTTTTTTACATCCGGGTCTTACTGTTTTTACTTATCGTAAATTTACACCTTTCCACTTGAAATTAAAAAGTAAAAAGAAAATTTAAATAAAACATTTAAAGAGAGAGGTGCGATTTTCGTAGCATACGGAGCAGCGAGAGTGAACAGACAAAGCGCCACCAATGCTTTACCCAGAAAGACGAATTGCAAACGACGAGAAACGAAATTCACGAAATACGAATAACAGCAATACCCATACTTGCTTTACTATCATACACTAATTCTGACATAAACTTGAAATGTTGTTCCTTCATGCTTCTGATTGTACATAATTCTTAAATAAATATTGTTTTAGTTTTTTTTTATTTCTTGTAGACCATTAAACATAGTGTTTTTTTAGGGTGAAAATTTGATACAGACCTTATTAGGTCTTTTCACCGATTTAATCGTAATTGTGTTCTTCAAAAAAAAACATTAATCGCGATAGTATAACATACATTTCATGGCAATATTTGAATACAACACATTTAAATTTAAGTACAAAATGTATTTTAATAAACTAGGAGCGAATAATATGATACAGGGGTTTAAATAGAACTAGAAGTATAAAAATACCGTTATAAGCATGGCCGTAATATTAATTGGCTGGTTTCGTGAATTTTCGGATATTTAGCACTGCATATTATTTGACGAAAAGACGAAACATGTTATGATATTGATTGAAGCAAGAAATATAATATACTAGGTATGATTAAACTGACAAATGTTGATAATCTATGTATTTAAAACACTAAGCCAGACTTTTCAGCAAGTTCATGAGAGTTGTACTGCACCAATGTACATGATTTTTTTTTGACATGATGATCTGGTTACGGAGACCTTTCAACACTATTTTTTGTATTCTTTTATTGCGTAGTTATTCTATAAATATGTTTTTCTTCAATAATATTTCTGGACGCTAAAAACTCATCGCGCCATCTAACTGAAAATGCAAAACAAGGTCTGCTGGGCCAGCTAGTTATTGTAAAACTACATGACACTATTAATTCTAAAAGTATTAATGTAATATAATATTAATATAATAAAATTAATTTTTTGTGGGTGACCCAAATAACCTTATTCCTACTTTATTTTCTCCTAAAAATTACATTTTTATGGTATTTTGTCTAAATCAATCAGTATTTTTATACCAATAGATGAATATGATTTTATAGTAATTATAGCTAAGGTAGAACATAATTATTTTACTATCACATCTCAATAATATTTTAATTAGCTTAACTTTTTTTTGCAGTGGTTTTTTCCCAGTTGCTATAAATTTTTTAAGAAGAGTACCATTATTAGGCACAATTCTGAATTTACCAGGAATTAGTAAAGTAAGTAATTGTTTTATATTTATATTTTGGGGTTGAGTCAAATGGATTTTTTTTAATTTGGTATAATTAATTTAGATGCTTATTAATATTCTAGACATTGTTTTTTTTTGTATGGTATGCTTATTGGTAATGATTTTGGGCTAACTAATTGTAATAACTAACTTTATACATTTAAAGTTATTTTCTGATTCAACAATATCCTTTTTATTGTTGTGGATTCTGACCGTGAGTTCCTATTTATAAATTCAGTGTTGTTTAATGTGATATTTGCTTCTTAGGTCTTCTTATTAGGGGAATTATGGTTTTGCTTAGTGCCACTAATTTATGACCTAATTATACTAATTTTTACTTGGCAGCCCTTACCTACGTCACAAAATAATAAAATAGATTAAGTATATAAATAACATAAAGAGCTTAAAAATTACAGTTTAGAAATCTAGCTTAATAATATACACTTAAGACATTATAACACATTTAAGATAAAATACAACAAATTACGTTATTAAAACACAATATATACAATTATAAAAAAATGTGATATTTGCTTAGTACTGCTATTTATAACGTATTTAAGGATTATGTCAATAAATCCATGACACTAAAAATGGGAAAAGTATAAATTATAATTTGAGTTTGGTTTGTGTAGTAAGTCGAACAAAAAACATATTGAAGAACATAAGTATTAGTTTTCTAAAAAGTTACAATTATGATCCAAAAATAAAATAATGGTTTTATTGCGGATGACATATTCAAAATACAAACGATTTACAGGAATTATTACCATAGAAATGCATCATGATATTACAAATATGATACAATAATAAGACAAATTTAAAATATCATACAAAAAACGGAAAGGAAAATGATTTCTAGAATGTGAACCAAATTTATTTATTAAAGCGTTGTTGGTAAAGTTTGGATTGGATGGAAATCAGAGTTGCACAAAATTCTTTACAAATGTATTTAATTCCTAAATACTAAATACTGGACCCTTCTGTAAAATATTTAATTTCTTATTATATGTTTGTATTTAACTCCATTCAAATAGGATTTAAATACATTGATAGTAATTAAATACTATGAAGGCATTTAAATACCTTTTTCTGAGTATATAAAAACCTTCTAAGGTATTTAAATCCTTCAGAGGTCGGTATTTAAATAATTTTTGTATACCATTGATGCACAGAAAAATAATTATTTTGCGAAAACATTTAAAAAAATTTAAAACTTGTTTGCTTTCATTAAAACAAGTTTTCAAAATTCTAATCTGTCTCCTATAGGTATTTATAAATGTGGCGTAACTAAATATTCTTTCTACTTCTACTAGTGCTGATGAAGGCAGTGTTGTATTACATTTTTAAGATAAAAAAATATTCTTGTTTTTAAGGGCCTTTTTGACCCCTAGGGCCACCTTATATAGTGTAAAAAATTTAATATACAAATAAATTAAATACATTTAACATGTTTCTTTTTTTTTTGGACTATGAAATATACTGCCCTAGGGACTGTTTCTTACCCCTAGGTCAGCTCTATATAGTGGAAAAACAATATAGGCAAAAAATAAAACAAATTGGATGTGCCTTTCAAACAATTGTATATTTGTTTTTTATCCCCTTAAAATAACCCTATTTGGAAAGAAAATAATTGCTTCTATATGAAAAAAAATTGGTACATTCGCTTCACCCGGAACTTCCCTGGCAATATATCATTCTGTTTTTTTATCATGGAATGTGCACGTGTAATTGTGTTATCTTGCCCTCTTCTGAACAAACGGAAATATTTACGGGGAGAAGTGGGAGAATTGTTGGTAAAATAGGCAAAGGAAATATTATTTACGTGGAAAGAGTAAAACCAATGTATACATTATTTTTTTTTACCCTGAAGTTTCCCTAGTAATAAATATTTCCTTTTTTAATTAGAGGGCAAAAAACATAATTACTCGTGCATATTATATGATAAAAAAGAGAATGATATATTGCGAGGGAAGTTTCGAGTAAAGCGAATTTACCGATTTTCTTTATTTTTAAAATTTTAATATTTTATATTTTTTGTCAGCTTAATGTATATAGTCTATAAGAATATATTATTTCCTTTTATATTCTTCTTAATATGCCCACGACACACAAAATCTAATATCAGCCAGGTATTGCTGTATTCTAGGTTGCTGCAAATTTGAAATTAATCCTTTCTATATATTTTTTGTCTAAAAAATATATTTTTCATGTTCTAAAGAATCTAAAAAGGCCCAACTAATATTTTTTCAGATTTTTGTGATCACATCCTTATATGCAACATTAATATTTGTTATAGTATAATGATTTTGGCTATTACTTTTTTTTTTACCACTATATATACATTAAACTAAACCTTTTTCTACTAATGTTGTACCCAGAATTATTTAATTATTGTTAATATTATTATTGTTGCTATGTCTATTTTTATCAGAAATTCTAGAATCACCATTTTGAATTTTTATGAAACCATTTTGAATTGAACTCTCATATTTTGACCAGAAAATTTGAATTTACCGCCTTAAAATTTTATTTTCAGTTAAGCTATAGCACACCAGCACAAACAATAAAATACATCTGCCATATTGGCGCTGTCATTTGAAAATTCGAAATTTTGTGTAAATATTCGTAATTTTTAACATAAAAACCTCCTAAATACCGATTTTCAATCAAATCGCACAAAAACCTCCTAAATACCGATTTTTAATCAAATTCAAACAATACCATATTGATTTTTTTTAATCTGCCATTTAAAAATTCGAAATTTTGTCCAAATGTTCGTAATTTTTAACGTAAAAACCTCCTAAATACCGATTTTCAATCAAATCGTACATCAAACAATACCATATCGATTTTTTTAATATACCACAGGGACAAATTATAGTCACGCCAACGTGTGCCAAGCAATAAGTGCGTGTATTAATAATGTAAACGCACTTACTTTTCATAAACCAATACTATGATATTCACAATTTCTTGGCACTAAACAGCGCATCACATGCTTGTCTTCGTGGCAGGATAAAAATACACTCTTTTTGCTGTCAGTGGCACAAAATGGTATGTTGCGCGGGAGGCGTTGAAACTGCCAATGCAGTAGCGACCCTAACGCTTGAACTAATCTGTTACGAATAATTAAGTATAATTTGTATAATTAAATACAAAAAGGATATAAAAAAACCAATACTGTCCAGCTCTGATGGAAATCAATCAATCATAAGGGTTTCAAATTTATTGTTAAAGGTTATATGATATTTTTTTACCACCAGGAAATATTTAAGAAGAATCCATTATGGCAACTATAACATCATAATTGAGCAAGATGGAGGACTAATTCAAATAGACTTGGCCGATAATAAACAAGCCAAATAATAGGTAGAGAAAGACATATTACAAAGTAAAATAAACACAAAGGAAATTTATTAAATATAGATAGATAGTTTTATTCATGTACATAGTATTTACATAAGTATATATCAATATAAAAAGAATTTTAGTTTGACAACTGAAATATTACTACTAGAGAGCTTTGACATATATTATAATGATAGTAGTACCGTAAACCGGTAACTGATTCCATTTTGACACACTCAAATCCCAAGAACCATGATTTCTTACTAAAAAGCATTTGTTATAAATAATTTATAGAAAGAATAGGTTATGTTTATGTTTGCGTGAGGTTGTCGTTGTTTGTAAGATCTGATGAATCCAGCTATACAGGCGAAACCCGTGCAACTTCCACTTGTAAATTTTATTAAAACAGTTAAAGATATTTTTAAAACTACATATATTAACAGATGTCTATTGGGTATACGGATGATTTTTTCGAATTTATACAGAACTTTCTTCGAAACGGAACTGAAAACAGTTAATATCGACATTAACTACGAGTAGCTAATGTCGTAAATTAATGTTAGAATATGAAGGAAAAATATCTTATAGCTACTGTCGATAAGGTGGAAGGAATATACAAGTTGTTTAAAAAATATGGGCCATGGCTTAATGGAAGATTCCTTGGCATAAAATAAGAAAAGATTTTTATATAGATATAGGTCCAAAACGGCTTAATTTTCATCACCCAGTTAAACAATTTTTTTGTTTTAGTTTTTCCCTATATATTTAAACCGCATTATTAGATTGAAATGAAAACTTGAAGTATAAATAGAAATACATTTTTGATGATACATTCTTCTCAGTATACCAACCGGTGGCATACAAACGAGCAAGATTATGCATTTTTTCACTATTATTGGTCATAACTTTTTTAGTATTGGCGTTTCTAATATGTCACTTATTCTTTAATTAATTTTGCACAAAAATGCACTCTTAGTTTATTTAAGTTAGAAGAACATTATTAAAATAGATTCGGAATTCAAGCAACACATGTAATTATTAGTAAAAGCTTAGGTTTGGCGATTATTATTTTTGACATTTGTTCATAATTAAGGTTGCTTAAAAAACATGACTCTTGGAATTGGTATTACTTTCGGATGTTTCGCCTTCGATTGCACGAAGCATCTTCAGTGATCTTCACTGCACAAGATCAAAACACTGAATGTGTCTTTGGATCTTGTACAGCGAAGATCTCCTGAATAAATTCTAATTTAACGCGCTCTTAAAACTAAAGGCCATAATTTCTTGATTGACTCCAATTGTGAAAGCTTTCATACTATGTTAATTAAGGATGCTATTTCTCTTTTAGTACAAAATAAATTATTTCAAATTAAAAGAACGGGCAAATAGTTGTATTTATCGATTTGAAAAGTAGATTTTCTGTGTAAAATTAATTAGAGGATAAGTGCCATACATCAAAATTTGCAAAAATCCCAAAATGAAAAAGTTATGGGCCAATAATGGCGAAAAGATACATAATCTTACTCGTTTGTACGCCAGTGCTCTACAATACTAACAAGAATGTATTACAAACAAATGTATTTCTGTACGTCTTCTTACAATACCGAGTTCCATTCCAATCTAATAATTCGATTTGCATATATAGAGAAAATAAACGAATAAAAAAAATTTCCTTAACACTCTATATCTTGAAAACGAAGCCGTTGTGGGCCTAAGCATATATAACATTTTTGTGTTAATTTATTCAAATGAATCTTCTATTAAACGATGACATGTGTTTTTCGAAAGATCCTATATATTATATAGTAGACAATCGACGTTCTTTTCATCTTGCTTCACTTGATCTTACAGGTAGTTTTTTTGACAGTTGAATTATCATCTCGCTTTTTAGAAATAAGTTCATAAAAATCATCAGAAAAACTAACTTTAGATCTTTGCCAAATGTGGTGTTATTTCGAATACGTAAACTAAATGGACTAGGATCAAAATATAAATATTGCAGAAATTGTTAAGACCGACATTAGCCACACCAGTTTAGTTAGTCAACATTAGCTGGTTAAACTCCGAAATAAGTATAAAACCTCTATTTATTCGGGCATAAGCTCATTTGTATAGAATTTGGTGGGGTAAGTTCACACACAAAATTGATACATTCTTGTTTAAAAGACCTTCAAAACTAGTTTATAAATATTATATTGTGAAACTTTGCATGGTAGTAATATGATATTATAAAGTACCGTTATCTTTTAGCTGAAACCAGTTAATAAGAAGCAATTTTTTTTCGCCTTTTACAAGCTTCTAATACAAAAAAATAAAAAAAATACGTCTTTTCCATTTTCCAGACTTTAGAATAGCTGAAACCAGTTACATGGAAATTTTTGTTTTGCTTTGCATTCTAAACATTTATAAATTCATTTATTTATTATTTTAAATATATAAATTATTTATTTATTATTTTAAATATATAAATTGAAAAATGTTCCTGCGGAAAAATACGTTATTTCCATTTTCCGAGGAAATTACATTTCTATTTTCCAGACTTTAGAATAGCTGTTTTACTTTACATCCTAAACAATTTTCTGAACAAAAAAATGCAAAAATGTTCCTGTGGAAATGCGTCATTTGCATTTTCCAAGGAAATTCTATAAACTTTCGAATAGCTGAAATGTGATATATTCAAAAAATATTTTGTTATGGCTTCTATAAAGCCGCCTGAATGCTTTAAGCGCAAGGATGACGATGGAATATTTATGGCTGCTATACATATATACACTTGCCCCACTATACCGAGGCAAATCCCCCGGATTTTTTCAAATAAATAACGCCATCAGTTTTTCGAGGTAAGGGTGAAAAATTTGAGATGTGGTATTTCTTGTGCTATAAGGTTTCACATAAGAAAGAGAATTTAGATACATAAGAATTTGTTACAAAATAAGTTCCTATAAACAAACTAGTGAATACAAACTTGGAAACTTGTTCTGTAAAAACTGAAAACAAAATCTAATATTTAGCCGTATAATCTACTAGTAGATCGATATTCGGCCTCTAACAAGTAGTACTACTACCTAATTAATTGTAAACTGGCTAAAATCAATACCAAAAGTAAAAATTCCTCTTCTTTCATCTACAGGATTGGACAATTTTCTTACTATTTCTTTCACTGGTACCAAAGATATATCGGGAGTTACTGGCTAGAAAAACACTTCATGGACTTTAATTAGTTTTTTTTTTCGGCAAACCTTCCAGCACAAAATTTTCAAGATGTATAGCACCCATAAACATTTCATGGTCATCCTTCTCTCTTATCAAGTCTGAAGAACTGAACGCCCCATCTGAGTTGGAGAAATCACTTCCTGAGGCTCAGCTGGCGTTTCTGACTTATTTTATTGGTCTGTTCTTAGCTCTTTTGGAAGATTGATCAGGTTGATCATTCATTGATACGAATAAGTCATTCTGATTGATGATGTCCGTCAAAACGTTAGCAGTATTGCCATTTTTTCTTCGTTTTTTAAGCGGTCCTAAATTATAATTATTATTCGACTTTACGCTTTCAATTAATAGATGATGAAATTAGATGCTGAAATGTTTGATCTGCTGGGATTTCCGTAATTTCGACAATGTTCTTGTATGTTCTATTTTAATTTTGGCTTTCATTATTTTTTCTTCATTTTTGGTAAACACTGTAGGTCTGTCTCCACCATTCACATCTATTTAGTGTAAAATCTCTTTTGGAATATTGTAAGCCTTACTTCATACATTTTTAGCCTTGATACGTGTTCAGTATTAGTCTACAGTTCCATTTAAATCTCGGAGCATAACTACGCCGTTTGGTTTTTTTCACGTAATTTCGGACCGTGTCCCAAAATAACACTATGTGTAGGTATCTTGTGTAAGCAAAATGTAAGTACCGTGCATCCCTCGTGCACTTGCTCCCTGCGAAGTAATCTACCTGCTCCTTAAGAAGTGGTGCAACGTGCAATTTATTATTCTTTGGATCGATAACTTAGTGTGAAAGTCGTTCTCAGATCAATTAACCTCAAAACTTGACAGTTGATAACTTTACGCGTTATTGCCAATCAAAAGGTAGTCACATGGCCGCGTTCACCCGCCTGATCGCTCAGTGATCGCTCTGAGATCGGTACCATGAACGAGCTGTTTAATCATGCTACTTTGATAGCGGGTCGTTGAGCGGACGCCATGTTTTGTATCGTATTTTATTTTCGCTACTTAACTGAGCAACGATCAGCTGACATAACAAACGGGATGGCGGCATGTAATGTAAACATTATGAGCAATAATTATACAATATAATAATACACCAGAGCAACAATAGATTTTTTTAATCTTTTTTTTAATACAAAAAACAGAATATATTATACAAACAAATTTCCTATCATATGGCTTTTAATTTCAGCCCTTCTTTGTTTGTTCCCGTTGTCTCATATTCTCATTCTCATCAAGGTTAAGGTCAAGAAATATTTGCTGCGTTCGAAATCTCTAAAAACCGTTCAAACCATTGCTATTATTTGAGCGCTACTTTGATGATCGATAGACAACGAGCGATCAGGCGGGTGAACGCGGCCATTATCGGGTATGGAAGTGGTTAGAGATACAACATCCGGAAATTAATTTATTTGTTTTCACAAGTTGTGAACAGAAAGTGCACTTACCTCAAAAGGGCAGTTGCCCCACTTGACACTAGTTAATAGCGAGTTTACCAGATATTAACATTAAACGATTTCGTCCTTTAGCATTAACGTATACATTAATAACAAAATAACTAGAGGTATATATAAACTATGTTATTTGTGTGTGAAGGATTTTCATACTTTTTTTATCTTGAGTATGAATGCATTATGAGATACGGCTTCTGTAGCAGTTAAATTTTATTTTGTGTTGCGGATGGTCAGAAGTATATTGTACATAAATAAAACTCAAATCGTCATTTGACTCAACCAAAAATATCTTGTCTAATATATTAAGAATTATCCTTTTTTATTTTCAGATAGTTGATAAATTGGCTGGAGACTCCAACCGGACAACAGTGTAGTTAATGTCCATTAGTGTACTGTGCAAAAGTGTATTATTTTTAAGATATAAGTTATACTAATGTAATTTTGGAATATGTACATATTTTTTCACATTTTTGTTGAAAATAAACATTGTTTTATACTCAAATTGAAGTAAGTTCTCTACTTAGGGATTTAAATGTTAAAATTTTGGAAAACTTAAATTGAACATAGATGATTGCAAACTTCCAATTAATAAAACAGGTAAAGTAACTGGTTTTGGTGAGGGGTTATATACAGATATTGTGGACACCTATGCGCCCTCTAGAGTGACAATTTGTGACCCTCCAATCACCGGTTGGGTCACGTGACATATTGACCAGTCATTGTGACCGTTCAGTAATATATATGTTTATTTCGCCAGAGTATAAACAAGCTTTGTTAAATTATTAGTGTGAAGCCTCGTGGCTCAGTGGTAGCGGGCTTTGGTTTCATTGTAAACGATGTGATTAGGCCTTTTTTAGGTAATGTAAAAATGTGGATTTATATTATAACAAGAATTTTTTTAACAAAATCTATACTGTTAGATGGATCTGTCCTGTTAGCATTGTGTTAGCCCAGGTTCGTCGATCATTAAAGCAATAATAATTAATAATAAATAAAATAAATATTAATACAAAGTTATGCAGTCAACTGTTGTGAATCGCTCTTCTTGGCTGATCACTAATTTGCAATTACTAAAATTTTGTGACGTAATTGGAAGAAGCCATAACACTTGATAGAAGACAACCTAAAAAGTATTCAGAAATGTGCAGAGGCGTGAATATAGGATAGATAAGATTTACTCTAGAATTTTTAACTAAGACACTGATCAGGGAAAATTTAGAGATCTTAAATATTATACCCTGATATGAATGAATGAAAATCTAATTTTAACTGATCTTTCTTTGACTGGCTTTTTTCGTAATTTGGTAAGTTAATTTTCGTTCATAAACTCTCCTAATGTTAACTGAAATTTTTGAAACATTTTAAGTTAGTTTTCTTTACCTATTTTTTAATTTAGCCACTTTTTGGTTTAATTGAAACATTGTTGAGACAAGATCTTTAGGAGGATCTTAATTTTTTTAAATGAAACTCAATCGTCAGTTTTATAGGCAGTGGGTTAATATTATACGAACAAAACACAATATTTATAACGATTTAGGATACAACTTTACTTTAGCCGAAATGTAACAAAATATTTTTTTGACCTCTATTTCTCTCCCGAATGTGATAATAAAAAAATTTCTGCCAAAATTTCCAATTTAAATTTTATTTATTTTTCAACTTTTATTAGCCGAAATATGATATATTCACAAAATATTTTTTGTTACTTCTCTAAAGCTTCACGATTTTTTTTTAATTTTTATTTTATTTACTTTTTTAATTTTCAACCTTTTTTAGCTATAATGTGATAATGAAAAAAATTCTTGTGGAAATCCCCCATTTTTATTTTATTTATTTATTTTTCTATAAGCCTCCCTTATATGAAAATATAACAAAAATTATGCCAAAATCTTCAATTCTAATTTTTTATTTATTTACTAGTCTCAGCCAAAATATTAAAAAATTCACAAAATGATTTTTTTTGACTGTAAATAGAAATTTTTTTTTAAATTTTAAAATAGGTACTTTTATGCTTTCTACGAAGCCTAGAGTAAAAGAAATGAAGAACAACAGGCGCGTAAATGCTTCTATTTTTCACCATTCAATAATCATACAATTTATTTCCGTGAAGGAAAAACAAGGGTTAACGGTGTAGACATAAGAATGAGGATTTTCTCAAACACACTTTTTTAATATTACAAACCGAATCGGCCCTAATCACACCAAACCAAACCTTAATATTAATTAATCTATAAATTAGTTCATAACTTTCAACTTCTTTTCAACAGAAGACGCAATCCAAAGCGACATAACTGAGCTTAATCGAACGTAGCCAAACCTAACCTAACCCAAATTTACCATACAACAATTCTACAATATAGTTATGTGATGCAAAAATAAGTGCTTAAGCCTTAAGCTTAAGCTTAAATAAATGTTTTCTGCAGGACTAGGACATTTTTACTTCCCTCGTAAAAGGGAAGTATTGTAATCGTGAAAAAATTACCCTCCGAGACTTTTTCAGATCTTCACGTATTAGGGACCCTAGATGCCGAAAAACATGTTTTCTCAATTCCGTCGGCCTGTCTGTCTGTCCGTTGGCTGCATAGCTAAAAAACTACTTACCCGGTTGACTTCAAATTTTGGTCAAAAATTAAGAGTCATATGGGGATGACCTGGTAACATTTTGGTACAAATCCAATATGGCGAATCAATGGCGGCCTAGTGAAATGTCAAAAAAAAAAATATTAAAAAACTCTTTATCCAGTTTATCTCAAAATTTGCACAAAAATCAAGTATTATGTAGGAATCACTACTAATTCAAGATGGCGGCCAAATAAAATGTTTATAATCGCGAAAAAATCACCCTCTTAGGTTTAACACATATTTACGTTTTAGAGTCACTAGATGCCAAAAAATATGTTTTATCAATTCCGTCTGTCTGTCTGTCTGTTTGTCCTTTCGCGGCATATCATAGAGACTACTTACCCGATTTGCTTCAAATTGTGGTCAAAAATCAAGGGTCATATGGGGATGACTTGGCACCATTTTGGTAAAAATCCAATATGACAAAACCTGTAATATAAAATTATAGTTGTCGCGGATTGCGGTTTTTAAGATTAGTATATATCCTCCATCAACTAACACCTGCCACCAGGTTGCCATTCTTGGATCTACCTGTCCTTCCTATATAAGCCTGGATCTATTTGTCTATCACATTCGAACCGGCCTCACTCCCGTCGCAGCTCTTGGTGTGCCCATTCGTCGAATGCAGTCATCATCTACTGTCTCGTAATACCTAAAGCCGGTTCTGCTCCACATTTGGGTAGGCAGCTCCGAGTCTAGCAAGCTCATCTGCCTTCTCGTTACCTTCAATTCCCCAATGTCCCGGCACCCAAACCAACTTCACTCTTTTATCCTGCGTCAACTGCGTCAGTCTGTCACCACATTCCTGCACCAGAACTGATCCCGCAATGGGTGAGTCCAAAGCTTTAAGTACTGCTTAACTATCTGGGCAGATACCCCTTCTATGACTTTCTTCACCATGGTTGCCATTAAAATGGCATATGGCATACACCTCAGACGTTGAAAACTTTCCCAAAGGAAAGCTGGACCCGGTTTGTTCGGCCTCTATATATGGCGAATTGTTTTCCTTTCCACTTTAAGTACTGCTTAACTATATGGGCAGATAGCCCTTCTATGACTTCCTTCACCATTGTTGCCATTAAAATGGCATATGGCATACACCTCAGACGTTGAAAACTTTCCCAAAGGAAAGCTGGACCCGGTTTGTCCGGCCTCTATATATGGCGAATTGTTTTCCTTTCCACTGAGAGCCACTATACTATCGAGTCATATGCAATCCTGGGTCCTATGACTACTTGATACAGTCGGTGCATGACCCTAGGACTCAGCCCCTAGCTAGCCCACCGTTCTACGGATCTGCCTGGATGTCGCTGTCGATTTATTAGTTATCCTGTAAACATACGGTTTCCAGCTCAACTTGCTTCTATTATGACAGGTTTAATTGACTCTACTAGACCGCCATACGTCTGGAACATACCCAAAGGAAAGACTTGCCTTATATATTTCCTTAATAAAGGACCTCAGTATGTTTAGACCCCTTGCAAGAGTGTTGGAAAGATGTCATCCGTCCCTTCAGCCTTATAAGGACAGACCTCATTGACCCAGATGACGCTATTATCAGTGACTAATGGTGTTGCTATGGTCCCGTTAGCCTGGGACAGCTCTGTCAGCACTTGCTATGCGTCAACGTTATCTGCTTCTGCTCCTGGAATGTGAACTTCAAGCAGATATCGTTCTGACTCCTTGCTTGTCCGGGTACCGCTCTCTTTACAAATAGAGCTCACTAGACCTCAATTATCACCGCAGATAGTTCTGGAAAGCCTCGATGCCTCAAGCAAAGGTTCAATTTCTTCGCAGAACCCTTTCGAAGCCCTCCTCTTATTCCTCCTTAGTTCTTTTTCGAAACCTCTCCTTGCTTCCTTATATTCATCTCACGTTACTCACGTTGCCCTACACCTTTTAAGGTGCTCATGAGTTTCTTTCGCGCCGAGTCTATTAGTTCAGCGAGCTTTGCGCTCCACCATTTGGCTCTGCCCGTTTGAACTCTTCGTTGAGGACAAGAAAGGCCGAAGCAATTTTCAATGATCACCTTTGTTTCCCTTTCTATATCGTCTTTTCAGTTTTGCGTGTATTTTACCCAGTCCACAGATCTGGTTTTCATTTGAAAAACGGAGCAAATTGGTCTGCCTCAAGTTCAAGTCTGATCACTCTATGGCCCGACACAGATATATCTGATGACACCCTCCCCCCTGATACCTCCCCTAATAGACATCTTGACATCAATGTGATGTCGATCCTTTTATTTTATAGTTTAAAAAATGTATAGTCTACTACACACTTCTGAAAATTCATTAAAAATTGTATTACATTTCAATCACCTTTTAATTGCAAAAAAGACTTACATTTTCTGAAAATTATGTTATTTATACAGCCCTGAAGAAGAAATAAATTATTTCGAAATCTTGGCTTATTAAAAAATAAGTGTAATATAGACTTTTAAATATATGTATGTATGTTTATATATATATATATATATATATATATATATATATATATATATATATATATATATATATATATATATATATATATATATATATATATATATATATATATATATATATATATATATTATAGTCCTAACACTGGAACCTGTGGTGAACGATACATCAAAATATAAGAGTTCTTACCACACTACACCACAAAAACAGTTTATATCATCTGCTGATGATGCTAACTTGGTTAGCGAAACGCGCGTCCAGTACGTAACAAGTTGTGGTGTAGTGTGGTTAGAACTCTTGTATTTTGATATATATATATATATATATATATATATATATATATATATATATATATATATATATATATATATATATATATATATATATATATATATTATTTATTTATTGTTAAATATGTTTTAAACCCATCAGCAAACTGTCAGGTGACCTTATAAATTGTCTCCAATGGTAACAATTCCTTAATTTTATGTACTTATAATGTTTTGTTTCTTTTTAATAATTACATTTTCCCTTCGGTTTATTTTTGATTTTGACAAGAAATTGTTCATATTTCTTGTTGGACCCCAAAGATTCAAAAGCATAATGTAAATATAACTAAGAGCCAATCTTGGTTTTGTCTTTGTAAAATAAAAATATCACCGTTGAGTTGGTAAGTTTTAAATTGCAGATACAGATTGAGTAATAGATACAATAAATTTGACAGTTGCACGGGTTATATTTTATTATTAAACAAGTTTGTTAGAATACACGTAGAAAGAAATCATGAAGGGGTAAAAAAGAGAATATATAGAAAGATATACATATTTTAAAATTCTTTATCAATATTCAAAACACTTTTGTAACTTGAAACCAAGTACATAGTTTAAAATATTTTTAATAGTCTTGACAAAAACTTAGGCATACAACCGAATAAACACAACTAAAGAAATTGTAGAAATAATAAGTATGAAAACAGAAAACAAGATATTGAATAAAGTTATATAATTTTATTTTAAGGGGTCACTTTTATTAGCGATACTAACATCTAAAAAATACTTATAAATATGACCTACGTCGGTATGGTAACTCAAACTTTTTAGCGAAGCAGTGAAAATTCTTGTTGGTCATTTTCAACAAAGTCGGTTAAAAAATGTGCTACTCTTGGTTTAATTGGCTTTTACTCGGGAAATACTCTATCAACATATAACGCATGCAATTTGTTTTTGAGAAACTGTATAATATTTCTCCTATAATCACTAGAACACTTTAATTTTTGTCTTACCATCAGTCTCTACTTGCTAATTATAAATATACTAGATATGATACCTTTCAGAACTGAGGTACTGCAGACAAAAATGTGCTTAAAGAAAAATAATCACTACTTTTGTAACTGTAAATATTTTCTTTAAGTACTTCTGAATTAGCGTTACTTGAAACAATGTGTTCAGAACTTTTTTGGAGAAGTACTTGTACTGGTACTTAAAATTTCTAATTTTGGTTAAGTATTATTACTTATTACTTAAAAAATGTAATGCAAAATCTTAATCTACTTAAAAAACTTAGTCGAAGTAATTAGTATTTTTAGTACTTAAGTACCTATTTTAGTTCAGTATTTATAAATAATTAAGCCTTTTTCGAAAGCAGGTACTTCAATATTAAAAAGACTTAAAAGTAGTTCAAAAATGATTATTATACTCGTAAAAATCTATTTATATTGTATAAGTAATCTAAAATCATACTTAGTTAATATCATTCTTTAACTTCTAACCCTCTATTAATTTTAATAGTAGTAAAAGGTGTCTAGATCATTTATATGTAAATTTTTCCTGTTGCTCTTACATATATATATATATATATATATATATATATATATATATATATATATATATATATATATAAAAATATTTTTCTTGGGTATAGGTCGGAAAAAAAATTAGTAGGTATTAGTGATGTGTTATATTTTCAATTTAAAAAAATGTTTTGACGTTTCGGCGGGAATACCCTTGCCTTTATCAAAAAGTTTATCATAAAACCATGAAACGTAAGTAATCCATTATTATTAAACATTTTATAAAGAACAAATTTCACTTATTTTACAACATATTGTTTACAACTCGCTTTTGGGCGATATCACATACACTGCAGTGATTAATTTCAAATTTTGTGCAAGTGTTAAGGGTGATATAGAGATAAACTTGTGGTACGAATTCAAGATCGCGAAAAAAAATGGCGGCCAAATAAAATGTTTAAAAATCAACGTAAAAAAATCTTATTCAATTGACATTCAGTTTTGCGGAAAAATTAAATGTGATATATGGATAAACTGTAACGAATTCAACATGACAGAAAAAATGCCGGCGCGTGTCAGTGTAAAAACTACTTATTCAATGTACTTCAAATGATATTCAAAAATCAAGTGTGGCATAAATAAAATCTGGTAAAATATTAGGAATGGAGGAACAAAACGGTGAATATAAATGTTTGAAGACAGTATATGTGTTACTAAACGACTACGTACCGACCTAAATTGAGTCACATTTCACTATCCCTAATAAAAGGTAAGATTTATAGTGAGTGAAGTTCCAAAGTATAGGAAATTGACCGATTCTTTTCATCTATAGCCGGGGGTTGAGAAAAATATAACTTGTTGTTATCACATACCTGGGGGGGGGGTTGACACGAAATTGTATTTTTTTTATTCTTCTTTTTCTAGCTTCTATAATAAGAGCTTGAGTGATGCTTTAAATTTAAAAAAAATACACGAATTTATTAATATTTTATATCTGTAAAACAAGTAATCAATATGGCAACATTGCACATGAAAGTTTTAATTTAATAATCTAGATGAATATATGAATATCGAAAATTGAAAAATTAATTATTTTATAATTTTTAATTAAAAATGTATAAATTTAAAATTAATAAAAAAATAAATTAAAATTTTTCTTTATAACAAAAAATGTAAAAGCTAGTTTCCAGTATTTACAAAAATATATTGAACGTTATAAAAAATATACAAATTGTAACAATAGAAAAAATCTCTGAAAAGAAATTTTTTTAGTAATTATCAATTTGAGTTGAGAAAAATATTAGTTCCACTTATCTCAATACCTCAAAATGATCAAAAAATTAAGGAAGTTGACCAAAATTTCAATTTAAAAAATTTTATTTAACTGGACTACAAAATTTTAACCTAGGGTTAGGCCTTAAAATTATTCATTGAAGACGTGGGCGCCGCCAAAATAAAATCCCGGTAGGACAAAATCAATATTGATTACTAAAAAAAAGGAAAAAAGTCATCTCTTTTGTAACTATCATCAAGAGATGAAATTCCGGCGGAGGCAGAATTATACTTCTAACAAAAAAGGTAATTTCTAATATAAATTGCCCCAGATTTATCTTAAAATCTTTCAAAGAATACGAAGTTGTGTTTTTTTAAATGGAATAGCCAGTATATATATTTTTTTATTCTCCACATTTTTCTAGATTTTATAATAAGGGCTATAATGCAAATAAATTAGTTCTTCTACATGTAAACCCTATACGTACAGGTTCTTAATTATATTGTATGCCTTTCCTTCCTTAACGTTTTAACAGTAGAAAAATATGTTTTTGCTATTATTGCTTTGAACATACAGGTAATATACAATTTTTGTCCAGAAAAACATTATAAACTCAGCGTTTAAATTTAAATACATAATGTTTTATCAATTTTGTCTAGTAGCTGTATTGCGTATTTTCTTCATATGCAATGCATTTTGTATGTAATTTTCTTTAGAACTGTTTTTTTTTTTCTAAAACTAAAACAATACAGTGATGTTTAAAGATATGAGCAATACTCTTGTTTTAGAAAAAAAGTTCTGACATAATAAGATTATCAATATTTAGTTATTAATCTAAAAAAATTAACTTGATTATGATTGCAGTACTTAAAAATCTGTTAAATAATGTAAATTTCTAGATGTACTTAAGTATTATAGATCTACTTTAAGTATGTAATAAATACTTAAAACTAAATAAAATCATTTACTTGGCACGTACTTAAATTATCTTTAAGTACAATACTGGTACTTACTACTGCAAGTAGATTTTTAAAATCAAGTAATACTGGTTACTTTAAATACTTTTATTGAGTACTTACCACAGCTCTGTCTGCTGCCTTTATTTTTAAAAACACATGCATTCCCGTTAACTTCACTCCACTATGTAGTAGAACGGTTTCCGTCTCTCTCTCTCACTCCCCCTCTCTCTATTTCTCCACCTTCTCTCACACACTCGCATTGCCTCCTTATGGGAAAAGGCTTTCAGTCAATTTCCGTGAAAATTTAATGTTATAGTTCTGAAACTTCTGATCAAAAGTTTTCATAGTCACAGCTTAATCCTGGGACTAGTTTTTGATATACAGGGTGTTAAATAAATAGGAAAAACAGGATGACACACGAAATAAGCCTTTTTAAATTAAGTACTCCCAAAATAAGAAAGAAGGTTAATACAAACTAGGTCCCAAAACTGTTTTTCCGAGATACAGGGCGAATAACGTTTACAATATAACACCCTCTATCTCGGAAACAATAAAATATAAAACTTTTCTCTTATATTGGCGAGTATTATACGCTAAATACGTTAAAAAGGCCTTTTGTGTCATCCTGTTTCCCTTTTGTATTTTATATGGGATTTGGTCAAAATTTAAAACCCCGTATATCAAAAACTAGCCGCAGGATTGAATTGTGCCTATAAAAACTTTTGACCAGGAGGTCGAGGATTGGGAAATTTTTAGGAAAATTGACTAATTTCCTAGAAAGATTATGCGAGGTCTCTTTTCGGGTGTCTAAAGAAAAAAAGTTTTTATAATAATCAGCCGGAAGAAACCCGGTTGATGGACATATATACACGGTTTTACATTTAAAAAACCAAAGTTGATGTTGATTTCAAAAACAAACATTAATAAGTATTTATATCGAAAAACCCTATTAACTATACTAGTTTTTAATTAATTAAATGTTTTTATTTCTTACCAAAACAATAGTGCAAAATATAAGATCACACCATAAAAGTAAATTAAAATTTTTATCTAATTTATCCCGTTCTCGAATCACAAACCACAAGTTATATTCTACGACGCGTCGTCTCTGTTTTCGTTTTTTTTTTAAACCTGTTACTTTTAACTTTATTGTAATATCTTAAACAATCCATATTTGTATTTACTTTTATTTGAATGAGTGATTCTACTGTAGAAACAGCAAGTCTACTCCTCTCTGGTCTCCATAATGGAAAATATTCTTTCATCTGCAGCCGAGGTTCCAGGTAAACAGGATACAAACTGTACAATTTTTTAAATATTCATAAAACTACCGTCTTCGGATGCAGCGAATATAATTTTCCATTTTTCCTGAAAGCTATTTAATTCATCTAAAAAATTTTTGCTTTGCTCAAAAATATCATTTATTTAAGACACTTCATCAAACATATCCTTAAAATTAAAAACATTACTAAGTAGTTTTTTATTAATTATTTCAGCAGAACTGTTAATTAAAGCCCAATCTAGTTCTTCTTTTAATAAAACCCAATTAAAATTCTTAATTTCTTCAAAATTCTTTTCCCACACAAAGTTAAATATGTCAAGCAATTTTCATAAAAAGAATCAATAATTAATAGAGTTTTTTTTTAGTTAAATTGGCCTGACCCATTATCTTTGCTGTTGGTAGAAACCTTTTCCTTTTTTCTTTCTTCTATTTGTCTTATTAGAACTCTGTACAAGGTGAAAATTTCGATTGCAGTCGGTTGTTCTGCCTCCAATTTTAAAATTGTTTTATTAAAAAGTTCTAAAGTTACATGTACAAAACAAAAGCAAAATTCGTTTATTTTATCCTCAAAGAAGGTTTTTAAAAGATGGGGTAGTTTTCTTCGGAAAGAAAATAGGATTTTAGGCGAAAGGAGTTCGATGAATTGCTGGTAGAAGACTTGACCTGCTGCTTGAATGGCTTAATACTTTTTTGTATTCTACTTCAGCAAATTTACAATTACACACTCTATATCTAAGGCCGGTAGTTTATTGTTAACTGCATTTTGAACACAATTGTTTACAATATGTGCCGCGCCCACAACTCCTATTAAATTATGGCCCAGTTTATTTTGAAGTTTCGTAAATACATTATTTGAACCCTTACGCTTGGCGCCACCAAATAAAATTTTTCCAAGTATTTAAAAATATGTACAGTTAATATTTCCGACGTTTCGCTAGGCAATTCTTGAAATTCCAACAGTTTTGTGTTGACTTCATAGTTGGAAGCGTGCCTTATTATAATTGGAACCAATTTCTTTTCTAATGTGTTTGACGCATCAATTATAACAGTGATAAAGTTCGTTTCTGTAAGTTTTGAAAAAAATCGTTAAAACATCAGGAGCAATAACATTAACTAAAATAGCTTCTGTTTTTGCCTAGCGCTACAAAATTTTGGATCGTAAAGAGATTGGATTCATTTTGATGTGCATGTCGATGAATTAGCACTAAAATCACTTGGCAATATGATAGGCCAAAACTGCTTCCTTTGAGGCACAAAGTAAATCTTGATCGGAAGGTTCGACATTTTTAAAAAAGGAAGTCATAACTTTATTTATATTTGATGCCCTTGAAATATTTCTATGTTTGTTTTTGTATGTTGTATTATATCAAGTCTACCTCTTTGTACAATTTGGCATTACACTTGTTACATCTTGCCATACAGTCTAATTTCCCTTTTGTTATGAAAGTATACTCTGCAGAAAAATGACACTTTCACTTTCCCATTTTTTCGTCTAAAAAATGGGTTTAAATACAGTTAATGTGTAGACCTATAGTCAACAGATCTTTACTTACATTATCTGAATAAGTTTGCTGCTTTTGTATACACTAGCCAAAGCCAAAAAAACTATGATATAGGTAGAGTAGAGAACGAATATAATACACTACCCCACAGATTATACAGTTTTACTAATGTAGTGCAATTTGAAAACAAACGATGGTCGATCGTTATTCGTTCAATTTTCAATTCCGAGAAGCTGCCATGAAGTATTTTTAGTAAGAGATAAAATAATATAAATATATGTTAAAAATAATGGACGCGGGAATATAACGGGCCGGACGCCTTGAAAAAACGGACGTATAGCAAGTCTAATTTAACCCGAAGACGAATAACAAAACTCAAACCCAATCTATTGCAATAACAAAAGTTTACAAACACGCGCATTGCATCATCGTCTCAAAAAATACATAAAAGTTAACTCACTTAAAAACGAAACTATAAATAGCAAAACATCAAACAAATTAGGTATTAGGCTCTTGAACATCCACAATATTTTACAAACTCTGTTATCGAGTATATTTTTTTCACAATTAGTGAGAAACGTAAATATTTTGCTATTAAACAATATCTTTTTAGTTATGGATTTCATATCACCAGGAAGGATATAAGGCCTTGCCGTAGGAACCTCTTTGTTATGACTGAAATTCTATGCATAAGGTACATAAAAGAGCGGTATCTAAGGGCTTAACTATGATTATTAGAGCACAATGTAAATTCAGTACAATTGCCAAATATATAGAACAATCATTCGTATATATAAACACCACCGGATTTTTGAAACTATTCTGATGGCCCTTTTCTATAGCAGAAACACTTTGCTCAAATGAACTGAGCCGTAACAAATCAATATTTCATATTGCATTACTTGTTAAAAATAACCAAAATACGATAACTTTACTACTTCCACTCAACAATTTTTTTAAATAGTGCCAAGCACATGACAGGCGCGTGTTAGTCTAAAACATCCATTTATATGATCGTACAAATTTTAGCCTGTTAATTAAACTTATTCCTAACATTTTACAGGAGTTGTTGATATTTATTTTTATTTTATTATTAAGTAGGATACTGCCATGGGTCTCTAAATATAAAGGAATCGTATCAAAGATAAAAATATTTGTTTTTTCGCAATTTAAGATTAGCCTATTCCGATCTACCCAGTCTTGAGAGTTAGTACACTCATTATTTGCCTATTGAGTACATTATCTACTCTGAAAATCAGATTGGGATCATCAACGTAGTTAAGTCTTTATATCTTGCGAAAATGCTGCTGACGATCGTTAAGAGATTACAAATAAAATTGGACTGGAACTTCTTAACCATTCCAGCAATCTTCCACATATTCCATAATTAAAGACCTTATGCAGAAAATCAACGCAGTTGAAAGGCTTGGAGAGGACCAAAAATATATTACACGCAGATGCTCTGCTTTCATGGATCCCATATATTTTATTGGTGAACTCATACAAGGCTGTAATGGTACTTCAACCTTTTAAAAAATCATGTGAATTCGAAAATATGTTATATTTATTTACAAATTTAAAATCCTCGACGCTACAATAGTTTCCAAGCCCTTAGAGGAATTAGATAAAAACTAAACGATAATTAGCATATTCCTCTGTAGAATCTTTTTTATATACGGGTTTTATTATTGCTAGCTTTAAGGCAGTAGGAAATATACCAGTTTGTAGCGATGAGTTGGCAAAGTAATGAAGCCGATCAAACAAAGAATTAAAACACTTCTTAACAAAACTCTACCATTCATTACGCTTCTTTTATTATAAGCCTTTCTTCAAAGAAATTTTTATTTCTACGTAGAACTACGTACCATAGAAAGTCTAGCAGTTCTTCTGCTGAAATAGTCTTCCTCATGTTTGACTCATGTGTTTTTGTTAACCTTTTTAGTTAACTTCTTGTTATCTAAAACATTTCTCAGGGCTTACGTTACCCCGAGACGTGGCAAACTAGTAACAAAATGACCATGTAGATATACCATTTTCTAAGTTATATAAGTGTCTTAATCCTAGGTAACAGAATGTACTGAGTAGAACATATTCATCTTGTTCTAAAAATAATGCTTGTTTACCTCAATATTGTTATGGTCGTGTGGCCAGCATTGCAACATAACTCATCACGCTTGAACACGTTTTTGCCATGTAAACTTTATCAGAAAATATCTTTGAATGAAAAAACAAATCTAACGGTATCGCATTTTTTAAACTCGCTTTCGTCTTTTTTTGCAACGTTGACTATTCATAGCTTTTGTGTTGACTCGTGACCATATCTAATTTGATTATGTCGGTCTGTCTGTCAGTGCGCGGCATAGCTTAAAGACTACTTACCCGATTGATTTTAAATTTTTTTAAAACCACATACTCGATTTAGACATTAAAATTTCGTATTTAAAATAAGAAAAAAATAAGAAAAACAAATATTATTATAACTAAAAGAAATTAGCAAATACATTAAAACTAACAATAAAGAGACACTTACAAAAAATAAAAATATTAAAGTTTATTCTTAACTTAACTCTTAAGACGAAACTTTAAAAAGCATTGGGCACTAGCATTAATTATTTTATACATTTTACAATTATAATGTTACATTTTGAATATAAACACATAAAAAACACACAAAAAATAAACACATTAAAATGTATAGTTTATAATCTCTTCATATGAGTAGAAAGCATTGAGAAGTAGCAATTTCTTGACCGTGCTGCTCGCTCGGGGCGAACTTTCCAGGAATCCCATTTCCTTCATCGCATCATCAACTGCTGAGAAATCGTTGACACATTAAAAAAAAAGAGAATATAATGCGGACCAGAATTGAAACCTATGGGACTACAATTACCAGCTTCACAATGCCGGCAACCTTTTGGGGGCGGTGCGGAATAATGGAGTTATTCTACTAACTTGATGCTGTTATATTCCTCTATAATAATAATACCTCAAAAATAGTGCATTATCGGTAGTTTCTTAATTAAATTATCTCGTTCTTGCCGCTGAAATTCTTTATCACTTGATACTCCATACACTCCATTATTCTTTTTTACTATTTTTTTTATGGGAAATGATTTGTTAAAGGTGTTCTCTAGTAAAATATGCAATTTTACCAGAATTCATCAAGTTAAATATACAGTTCCAATTAACACCCAAATATTCCTGTTTAAATGTCCTGAAATTGGCTACTAAACTGCCTCGTTTTAATCTTACTGTTTTCTTCATCAAAAATGTCTTTAAATGGGAACATATATAGCTTCCGGGTCTAATTCTGATAAACAACAACCAGTGTTAAGCCTGGGTGATCCGTTAGTCGTTGTGACATCCGTCGTAATTTTTTTAAATAAAATGCCAAATTTTTTAATACATTGTAAAATCTAAATGCTTTGATTTAGGGCAATACGAGTTGCCCTATCTTATCTTATTTTTTATAGCATGACATAAAATTTTATTCTAATTCCTAAATTATAAAAAAAAAGAAAAAACACAATGAAGCAATTTAATTGACATGTTCAATTGTGATGCGATAAGAAAGACTATAAAAAAAACTAAGACTGTGCAATTCGTTTTGACCTAAGTCGAACCAGATTTTAGTCTATCATATTTCAAAAATGTAATAAAAATGGGGTATCCTATTCTAACAGTCTAACAGGGTCACTTACTTATTTCTCGGTCAAAAAACGACCCAATATAATAAATCACTTTACATGTTTTTTCAAAATTAATTACCAAAATTTAATGCAATTTGTTTCTACTAAATGTAGGAATGTCGCAAAAAAGGATAAAATATATTGTTTTCTTAAAATGAAATGATAATATATCATATCAATACATCTGCTTGCGAAATCTGTTAAAATGACTAGGTGACGAACAAAAATAAAAAAAACGGAGGCTTTTTAATTTAAGGCGACAGAGCATATTTTACTATGTTTACTATTGTAACAGAATAGACTATAACAACGCTATAGAGTATATTCTAAATGTAATTCAAACAATATTTTACCGTTGATTTTACTAAAACTGTTGGTTCTCACGTAAACGCTTAAACAGGCTTGATTATTTCAAAGGAATTATAAGTGGATTTGTCTAATATTATTTTCGAGAATTTTAAAACCTAAACAAAATAATAAATTTTATATATCCCAAACGCTATCTTCTAGACTGTGTAGACGGATTTATCTATAGATAAACTTTCTTAAATGGTTACAATTTATATCTCCTTTCGAGAGTTCATGGTCCCATATGACCCCTGTCTCATGGAAATCTTTCTTTGGCTCGTTTAATTTAACTTGATGCATATATTAATTGAAACATTTTATTTGGTTCGATGCAATGATAACGAATGGTCAATTTGCTATGTTAAAAATGCAATACAGTACTTTATAATAGGAACATTACCGAACAGCCATGTTTTTGGGGCATAATTTCTCCTACAGAAAATATTAACTGAAAGGGTTTTTCTGTGCCTGCTTATCGGACCCATAATGTAGATAAGTTAGTATAGGCATATATATTAAATTATATACATAACCTTAGGACTAAGAATTGAAAAGAATATTATTTTAACCGATTTATTTACTTTTTGTTATCATGGGTGACACCTCGTGTCTCTAAAACGAAGTTCCGAACTTAAAGTATAGAGTAAAGACATAAGCTTCACCATTCGCAGCTTTATTCGTTTCGTCCTGACTAATAAAATCGAAGAGGGGACTGGTCTAAGGGGTGGATCTAGTAATAGCTGAGCTAACTTTGTATTTTACTGGAAGACTAAAAGTCAGTCTGTGTCGCAGTTTTGTTTCTTATAGTTGATCTTAAATTCCTCTTTTGTGATGGTTTATGGGGCTTTACGTATACAGTGGGATATTAAAGTTGAGGGATTTTCAAAGATATTTTATTTCCATTCTGTGATTTATTTGGGGAGTAACTTGTTTTCAAGAGTTACATTTACGGTTTATTTAAAGATTTTGGTTTTCTTATCTTTTGTACTAAGGTTGGGGATTTTAAGAATTATTTTTGTACAGTATTTCACTTCCTTTACTTTTGTTAATGGATTTTAAGTTGTTTTTAAAAACCAAATCTTTTTATTTAAATAAACCACCTGCTAGTTAAGTTTTTTATATTGCAAGTTGATCAGTTTTATAAAAGAACTCATGCGTTTTATTATCTTGAGGTAGTTTAAATTAATTTTTGTTTTGAAAGAGCAGTTAGGCTCATAAATAATATTGAATGATCTCTTGATTTGAAAGTTAGAGAAAAAATTACAGTTAGATAGATAGGGAATTTCAGCATTAAAGTCAAAGGTACTATTGGAAGTCGATCGAGGCCAATATCAGGAACTTTTCAAGAAGCAGCAGCTGCAACGGTAGTAACTAACAAGTTTATTTATTGTTGTGGTTATTTTTTTTGATGACTTGTAGTAATTTTTTGGAATTTCGGATCATAAAGAAATTTTGTTGATATAATTTATATTTTTGAGAATTAGTAAATGCTTTGACAAGGATTTTAGTTAAAGATTTAAATATGGATGGTAAACACAGCAATAATAATTTTATTAGAACGTAGTTAGTTTATTGACTTGTGACATGCACAACCTCCGTTCATGTTTGCAGTGCAATGAAACATGGTCGTATTTTATATGAACTGTTGCGAATTTGTGGCGTATTGTTTAAGAGATGATTTAATTTGTTGCTAATTTTTTTGTGCGGTTTTTACGACAAAAAACAGATATTTCTGGGCTAAGATGCACGTACAAATGAGTATTGAATTTTGTAGGTATCTATTTTTTTGTGTGTTTAAATCCTAGTACTTTAAAAGGGAAATAAAATCTTAGTATGGTTGGCGCATTACCTTTCTGGAATGACGTCACGCTGGTTTCAAATAACGTATTTCTTATATTATTTATATTTCAGCGATGATTCCTAACCTAAACGTATGCAGTGATGTAGATAGGAGGGGTGCGTTCAGCACTGGCTAAAGCGAATTTAAAATTGGCATTTTCTGTACAGAAAGCGCTGCAACTTGTCGAAAATGGCTGGCAAAAAATTAACACTCTCATTGCCATAAAAAAACCCTCATTTTGCACACTTAATACAAAAATAACTATTATAACTTCAAAAACTAAAATTATTTTGCAAATAAGACTTTACTAATATAAATTCTTTCATCTTAGTCTTATTCTTTGTTTGCAATGTAATAAATTGACGCCAGTTACCCATTTTCATCAAAATTATTTTAATTCTCAATTACAGACAATACTGAAAAAATATTAAGAAAAGGGGAATAACGAACGATGAATCCTTTACCTCCAGAATGTTTCAAAAACAAAAAGAGGTAAAAACAAAAATCACAGATTACTTAAAGAACAAAATAAGAGATATGATCTATTGCGTGTATGCTAAAAATGAATATGTTACAATGCAGACTTTGCTTTAAAAACTAAAAGAGAGAAATTAATGTATAACTAACTAACTTTAAAAATAAAAACTACTCCCCTTCACTGTCTTCAGAATCAGAACTAAATTCTTCATCGTCACTGCTGTCTTCGTCGGTACTAAAGTGGCGCAATGTCTAAAGCATCACATATCTGTATTGTCTTCCAAGCTTCTTGGATTACCCTTTCTGTGTGGCTGACATAATTTTTCCAATGCTCTGAAGATACTTCATTTATCGCTTTTTCCCACATGGCCAAAACTTCCGATGGTGTCCCCTTCAGACTAGCAATGTATTGGACGTATTTCCTCTTACACTCAGACCATACCATTTCAATAGCATTAAATTGACAATGGTATGGAGGAAGTCTTAGTATTTTGTGGCCCAAAGGTTTCACATATTCGTCAAGGTAGAATGTTTTTTCAATGTTACAATTTTTTTCTACAATGCTCCATATTTCATCCTTCATGGCCCTCTCTGGGAAGTCAATGTTCTTTTCTTTTAACCATCCAATCAATCTCTGCTTTGTCCATGATTTTCTTGGAATATCCTCTAAAAGGCCGGAATGATAGCTTGCGTTGTCCATCAGTATCAAACTTTTTGGAGGAAGATTTGGTACCAGCTGATTTTTAAACCAATTTTCAAAATTTTGCTTGTTCATATTGTCATGATAATCTCCGCTTTTTAGTCCACTTTTAAATATTAAACTGGCCTCCTTAATAAATCCTTCCTTTGATCCAGCGTGAACTACAATATATCGATGACCTTCACTAGCTTTTTTAGAACTTGTAGACATAGTGTTATCCTGCCAGCTGTTTCTAAACGAACCTTTACTAAAAATCCAAGTCTCATCAATAAATACGGTGGTATAAGCATCTTGTCCTAGATTTTGATTTTTGACATATTCCCTCAAGAAATTGATTCTCTTGTGGACGATGTGGGGCAAATCCATCAGGTATTTTCTATTATTTGATTTCTTCCACTTAAAACCAATACTTTTTCTTAGCGAGGTGATGGAAAAATTAAAATATTCATTTATCTCTTTTAGTTTTTTAAGCAAAGTCTGCATTGTAACATATTCATTTTTCGCATACATGCAGTAGATCGTATCTCTTATTTTGTTCTTTAAGTAATCTGTAATTTTTGTTTTTACCTCTTTTTGCTTTTGAGACATTCTGGAGGTAAAGGATTCATCGCTCGTTATTCCTCTTTTCTTAATATTTATGATTGTTCTATGGCTAAGTTTTGTTGCATTTGAAGCTCGTTCAATTATATTATCAGTTTGCGGAAGGATTCCATTTTTAGCTTGCTCTTTTTCCAATTGAAAAAAGCCAAGATATTCAAAACTATTAGCTGTGATTGCTGATTATATCTTCGCGGCATCTTGCAAAAGTTTAAAAAGAATCACAACAAATCAATGTCAATTTTGACGAATATATTCTGAAAGACACATAACCAAAACCGGCATTGACTGTTGTAAAGAAACGACAGTGAGTTTTTTCAAAATGTTTTTGTCACTGTCAGTTAACATAAATCAAACAAAAATAACCAAAAATGACGTCATTCCAGAAAGGTAATGCGCCAACTTTAATCTCTTAAACGGTAGACTTTTCACATAATAAACATTTTTTTTAGGAACTTATTTTATTTTGTGGGTGTATTTAATATTTTTTTTTTATAAATTAGGATTTTCTGAAGTTGGAGAGTAGCTGAATTATTCTATGTGTCAACGTATTTATTTTATTTTGATTTGAGTTGTTTGGAAAAACGTATTTTTGTCTTTCAAGGTGTTGAAGGAGGAGAGTCGAACTAAAATGATTTTTTTTTTATTTCAGCAGAATATATTTTATCCCCGTTTAGGTGTGACGTCATATTTTATTTTTTATGTATAGGATTGACATTTAATAATGTTGGTTAATTAAGGCGATGGTAACATTTTTGCAAAACATAATTGCACAATAATATACAATTGTTTGTGAGTTTTACAGTTGTAGTTTGAGAACCGATATTTAGACAGAGGTAGAAAAGAGGATTCTTTCGGGTGCCTCGTTATTTGATTTATGTATTGTTTAGGGACAAACAAAAAGTTTGGTCTAAGGACAAGGATAAACACTTGTATATATTTTAGTACCTAATGTAATTTAGTTTAGGCAATTTTGGTGAAGAACTAGAACTGGGGAGATATTTTTCTCTTTTTAGACAAACAGCAGACATCTGGAAATAATTTGGTTTACGAGGACTATGCGGTGATGTTTATTAAAAAATAAAGCCATGAGCTATTGGTTATTTTATACAACGTATGGTAAATTTGGGTAATTAGATACTATTTAATTTTTTAAATATGATTCGACAGGTAATAGCTCACAGGTTATTTTTATATTTCATGAAATACGTTGTGTTTATACTTATTTGACTTGCAACTTTTCGATAATTTATGAAGGTACAAAGATATAGACATTGTTTTCTTGCGTTCATTATTCGTGACCATGAGTTCACAAGCTGGGCAAATAAATTGTTTAGGGGATAAAAAAGTGTTTTAACAGTATGAACTAGAATATTTGAGATAAAAGGGTTGCTATATTAAAGAGGGAATAAAGGCATATTATAGGCTATTCTGACTATGATATAAATAGTAACTAAATATAAAAAAAAGATTGCCGGCAAATTTAGTGTTGAAAGACGTATAACACCATAGGTCAAAAAAAATCATCGTCTATGATTCAACGTGACTAACATTTTTTTTAGAAGAACAGTAAAGTAATGATAAATAGAAAGTCAGGGGATAAACATAAAATTAGCCATTTCTCGCCAAATAGAGTGAGGGGATAAAGTTTAAAAAAGTGATTTTCTGGTTCGGTATATATTAGGCG
Source organism: Kuschelorhynchus macadamiae (assembly GCA_030620095.1). Lineage (NCBI taxonomy): Eukaryota > Metazoa > Arthropoda > Insecta > Coleoptera > Curculionidae > Kuschelorhynchus > Kuschelorhynchus macadamiae. Next base: position 987,569 of record JAUTXW010000099.1, read on the forward strand.
TATGTATTAGGCGAGCGTATTTTTTTTATTATTAGATCATACTGAAAGTTGTAATCAGATATTATCACGCCATATACGACTTCAAAATTGTTATTCTTTTGTTTAAAAAAAAAACCAAGTTCATACCTAGAAAAGATACATGGAGTAATACTTATTCTTTATTAAGGTTAAAAAAAAACTTGAAAGTACGACTTATTACAGCTTAAAATAAAATAAATTTTATCCGATAAAAAGTTATCCTAATTAAGGTATTATAACAGATTTTTAAGTTTTTTTAATATACCCAATAAATAATAACTTTTACTTTGAATAATTTAGATATCAGAAATCTTTTGATTATTATTTATATAAGTAGTCTTTTGGACGCAGTCTTAAAATTTTTTAACCATATTTTTTTTACTCACAATTTGCATAGAAGGTTTGGGTATTTTGTTCGTTGTTTTTTTTAAGTACCATGATTAAAACAAATCTTGTCTAAATAAGCATCATTATTTTAAAAAAAATAGCATTTATTAGATCTTGGTTTTAGTTTTTTTTTCATTCTGTTTAAAACAATTGTCAAAGAGAATACGTAACGTAAACAAGTCTGGCCTAGATAATTTAAATATCGTTATTAAAATTGAAGGTAATAATGGGATACTATCATAAACCTTACGTCAGAGTTTAATCAAGTAATTCTTGTCTAATGGAATAAGAAAATTAATATTATTATATTTTTTTTGGTAGTTTTTTTCTGAATAAATCTGTGTTGAAACATGTGTACGAATGTTTTTATTTGGTGATTAAAGTAAGGGTAAAACGGTAAGTGGAAGCTAATAACATTCATATTTTGTGGGGTTGATTCATATTTAAACCCATTAAAATATTTTATTTTTTGTTAACTATTTTTTTGGAATTCTGACAGAAACTGGTTATACCTACATTAACGATCTCTTATCTGCAGCTATACTTTGTTGTTGGGAGTACACAGATTTAATTTTAAAGGATAATTATTGCATAACTCGTGTTTAATATGTTATTGACAAACAGAGGATCAAGATAAAAGAATACCCTGTATAAAACTATCAGAATTTTTAGTTTTTTTTTTAATATAACTAAGTCAATATAACTTAAATTTTTAGAATTACTATAAACAAACAATAAGTTTTTATTATAAGTACCGCGCCAGTAGATATGAAACCAAATAAGCCTGGATTTTATTTAGAGAAAGCAGGGTTTTAATGCCTGCCGTTTTTGGAAGATGATAGTTTAGCCGAAAACAATTGTTACTTTGTTACAGATGACTAAACTAGAAATAAGACACAAAGTCTCGGTCTCAGTCTTGACTGAGACCGAGACTTTGTGTCTTATTTCTAGTTTAGTCATTTGAAAGTTGGTCTCAGAGAATATGGACGCTTTCTTACAGTTTGTTACAGATGTTCATTATTATATGACAGGGACATACATAGTTTTAACAAAAAAAGCGTAGGAATAAAAAAGGGTTTTAGAAAGAAATATTTTAGGGATGTAATTGTGAATGACCTTATTGTTTTTATAAGTTTTAAGAGTATAGATATTTATAGTTTTATTTTGAGTTCGGTATTTACATCAGTTAAAATGTTAGAACTAAACGAACGGATTTGGTAAATTAGGTTGAAGGATTTATGAACTAGAAAAAAAAATTAAAATTAATACGGAGTTGGTAAAAACGAAGATGCGTGTTCAATAAGAAAATTAAGAAAAAATGTTAAAATATTAAGAAAAACTTTGAAATGAAATTAATTTAAAAGAAAGTTCACGATATTTAGAAAAGATAATATGCTTGCGAGAAAAAGAATTCGATTAAAGTTAAAGCCTTGTAGAAAGTTGTTCGAGACTGGTCTCGAGTTCCACTAGTCTCACTTATCAGCCAATGCGGTGTATTTTTATTCAGTTCAACGCCGCCCAATAGTTTTTTTTTCTTCCCAAAGAGTTTTTTTTTGAATACATTAGTATTCCATAATATTGCATAATATTTATGTACCAATCCTAAGTACGTCAGAAGTATGAACTTGCGTGTTTATACAGGAGTTTTCATGTCACGTCACATTTCCCGTTTCCAACTGTCATGTTAGTATAATTTTAGTCATTATTTAAACATCAAAAATATGGGCAGGCATTTCTTTTTAAACCAAGATTGTTAGTAGTGCTAACTAACGATGCAGTTCGAAGGATTTTCATACCAAAAGGACGTACGATTGCCAAGGATAGATGTTTCTGAAAATATGGTTCGTTCAGAGGGAAGAACGAAAATTCAATCCTTGTAGTCTGCATATTTCTATGTGCTATTAGCAATTATGGGTAGAAATGGTTCCAGACGTTGTTCCACTTAGAAGCGTGCTATAATTTACCCACATCATAGTTGAAGGTCAGATTTGGCAATAATCTGACATAACGGAAGTCCATGGAGAAGAGCGCAGATAGAAGAAGTCCGGTGATACCACTTGATAGTCCGGGGCACGCGAGATCCCAGGTCACAGAATTCGCAGATGAAGAGATGTCCAGAAGAACGTGAAGAAGTGAGTGTTAAAAAAAAGGACATTTTAGTATAAATGTTGTTATCGTTTTCACCAATAATTGTCGGGTTTTACCTTTCTATTGTCATTTTTACCTAGTAAATATTCTATTATTATTATTAACTTGAAAGTACGACTCTTATTACAGCTTAAAATAAAATAAATTTTATCTGGTAAAAGTTATCCTAATTAAGGTATTATAACAGATTTTTAAGTTTTTTTAATATACCCAATAAATAATAACTTTTACTTTGAATAATTTAGATATCAGAAATCTTTTGATTATTATTTATATAAGTAGTCTTTTGGACGCGGTCTTAAAATTTTTTAACCATATTTTTTCTCACAATTTGCATAGAAGGTTTGGCTATTTTGTTCGTTGTTTTTTTTTTTAAGTACCATGATTAAAACAAATCTTTTATAAATAAGCATCATTATATAAAAAAAATAGCGTTTATTAGTTTTAGTTTTTTTTTTCGTTCTGTTTAAAACAATTGTCAAAGAGAATGCGTAACGTAAACAAGTCTGGCCTAGATAATTTAAATATCGTTATTAAAATTGAAGGTAATAATGGGATACTATCATATACCTTACGTCAGAGTTTAATCAGGTGGTATTGGAATTCTTGTCTAATGGAATAAGAAAATTAATATTATTATATTTTTTTTTGGTAGTTTTTTTTTTCTGAATAAATCTGTGTTGAAACATGTGTACGAATGTTTTTATTTGGTGATTAAAGTAAGGGTAAAACCGTAAGTGGAAGCTAATAACATTCGTATTTTGTGGGGTTGATTCATATTTAAACCCATTAAAATATTTTATTTTTTGTTAACTATTTTTTTTGGGATTCTGAAAGAACCTGGTTATACCTACATTAACGATCTCTTATCTGCAGCTATACTTTGTTGTTGGGAGTACACAGATTTAATTTTAAAGGATAATTATTGCATAATTCGTGTTTAATATGTTATTGACAAATAGAGGATCAAGATAAAAGAATACCCTGTATAAAACTATCAGAATTTTTAGTTTTTTTTTTTTAATATAACTAAGTCAATATAACCTAAATTTTTAGAATTACTATAAACAAACAATAAGTTTTTATTATAGGTACCACGCCAGTAGATATGAAACCAAATAAGCCTGGATTTTATTTAGAGAAAGCAGGGTTTTAATGCCTGCCGTTTTTGGAAGATGATAGTTTAGCCGAAAACAATTGTTACTTTGTTACAGATGTTCATTATTATATGACAGGGACATACATAGTTTTAACGAAAAAAGCGTAGGAATAAAAAAGGGTTTTAGAAAGAAATATTTTAGGGATGTAATTGTGAATGACCTAATTGTTTTTATAAGTTTTAAGAGTATAGATATTTATAGTTTTATTTTGAGTTCGGTATTTACATAAGTTAAAATGTTAGAACTAAACGAACGGATTTGGTAAATTAGGTTGAAGGATTTATAAACGAAGATACGAGTTCAATTAGAAAATTAAGAAAAAATTTGTTAAAATATTAAGAAAAACTTTGAAATGAAATTAATTTAAAAGAAAGTTCACGATATTTAGAAAAGATAATATGCTTACGAGAAAAAGAATTCGATTAAAGTTAAAGCCTTGTAGAAAGTTGTTCGAGACTGGTCTCGAGTTCCACCAGTCTCACTTATCAGCCAATGCGGTGTATTTTTATTCAGTTCAACGCCGCCCAATAGTTTTTTTTCTTCCCAAAGAGTTTTTTTGAATACATTAGTATTCCATAATATTGCATAACATTTATGCACCAATCTTAAGTACGTCAGAAGTATAAACTTGCCTGTTTATACAGGAGTTTTCATGTCACGTCACATTTCCCGTTTCCAACTGTCATGTTAGTATAATTTTAGTCATTATTTAAACATCAAAAATATATGGGCAGGCATTTCTTTTTAAACCAAGATTGTTAGTAGTGCTAACTAACGATGCAGTTCGAAGGATTTTCATACCAAAAGGAAGTACGATTGTCAAGGATAGATGTTTCTGAAAATATGGTTCGTTCAGAGGGAAGAGCGAAAATTCAATCCCTGTAGTCTGCATATTTCTATGTGCTATTAGCAATTATGGGCAGAAATGGTTCCAGACATTGTTCCACTTAGAAGCGTGCTATAATTTACCCACATCATAGTTGAAGGTCAGATTTGGCAATAATCTGACATAACGGAAGTCCATGGAGAAGAGCGCAGATAGAAGAAATCCGGTGATACCACTTGATAGTCCTGGGCACGCGAGATCCCAGGTCACAGAATTCGCAGATGAAGTGAGTGTTAAAAAAAAAGGACATTTTAGTATAAATGTTGTTATCGTTTTCACCAATAATTGTCGGGTTTTACCTTTCTATTGTCATTTTTACCTAGTAAATATTAATTATTATTGCCTCGAGTAAAACTAAATGTTTCAATCTAAGGGGGGAGGGAATTGTAACAGAATAGACTATAACAACGGTATAGAGTATATTCTAAATGTAATTCAAACAATATTTTACTAAAACTGTTGGTTCTCACGTTAACGCTTAAACAGGCTTGATTATTTCAAAGGAATTATAAGTGGATTTGTCTAATATTATTTTCGAGAATTATAAAACCTAAACAAAATAATAATTTTAATTTGGGGTAGGGATCCAAAAAGAAAAGTCAAATATTCAAAAGGTTGTTTGAGAACAACCGTTGAACGAGCTAGGTTGAATTGTTTTAACTAGTTGTGGTGTTTCATTTTATTGTGGTAACCCATGTATGTGATTTGCACTTTGTTTACCTATGTGTATAATAAATATCATATATCCCAAACGCTATCTTCTAGACTGTATAGACGGATTTATGTATAAACTTTCTTAAATGGTTACAATTTATATCTCCTTTCGAGAGTTCATTGTCCCATATGACCCCTGTCTCATGGGAATCTTTCTTTGGCCCGTCTAATTTAACTTGATGCAAATATTAATTGAAACATTTTATTTGGTTCAATGCAATGATAACGAATGGTCAATTTGCTATGTTAAAAATACAATAGAGTACTTTGTAATAGGAACATTACCCAACAGCCACGTTTTTGGGGCATAATTTTCTCTACAGAAAATATTAACTGAAAGGGTTTTTCTGTGCCTGTTTTTCGGACTCATAATGTGGATAAGTTAGTATAGGCATATATATTAAATTATATACATAACCTTAGGACTAAGAATTGAAGGGAATATTATTTTATTCGATTTATTCACATCATGGGTGACACCTCGTGTCTCTAAGACGAAGTTCCGAACTTAAAGTATAGAGTAGGGACTTAAGCTTCACCATTCGCAGCTTTATTGGTTTCGTCCTGGTTAATAAAATCAAAGAGGGGATTGGTCTATGAGGTGGATCTAGTAATAGCTGAGCTAACTTTGTATTTTACGGGAAGACTAAAAGTCAGTCTGTGTCGGAGTTTTGTTTCTTATAATTGATCTTAAATTCTTCTTTTGTGGTGGTTTATGGGGCTTTACGTATACAGTGGGATATTAAAGTTGAGGGATTTTCAAAGATATTTTATTTCCATTCTATGATTTATTGAGGGAGTAACTTGTTTTCGAGAGTTAAATTTACGGTTTATTTAAAGATTTTTGTTTTCTTTTCTTTTGTACTAAGGTTGGGGATTTTAAGATAATTCCGCTAGTTTCTAGATTTAAAATTTTTTTTTGTTATTAATTTTAAGAATTATTTTTGTACAGTATTTCACTTCCTTTACTTTTGTTAATAGATTTTTAAGTTGTTTTTAAAAACCAAATCTTTTATTTAAATAAACCACCTACTAGTTAAAATAAATATATATTCAAGAAGAATATACCATCGTTGTTGCAGTTTGATGTAGTTCGAGTTCCAATTCTGCGGCCATATAGCCGCAGAATTGGTGAGATAAAATGTTTAATTCAATTTGTACTAACAATTATATTTAATAACATTGTGAATTATAATTTATGAAGAAGCCTACAGAGTACCTTTGATTTTACTTATCATATCTTAGTTAATTTCAGTATTGTGATAGGGTTGCCAGCTACGTCTCAACTAAATAAATAAAATAAATAAATAATTTTAAATATAATAAATAACCGCTCGATAAACCTGTTACATTATGATATGAATGATATAGTCGAGACTTCCTATAACATTTTTATTTATCACTTACATTTCTTACATAATCACAAAGCCAATTAAAGGCAATTATATTAGTTATAGGTATTAAATTTCGTAAGGTAGTAGGCGTAAATACGGCCCATTTCTTACAGCGTTTTTATTCAAAACCAATCTGAAAATGTTATTGTTTACTTTGCACAGTATTAAACTGCCCTACGTATAATAATGCCTACTGCAGACTTCTAAATAAGTATTTTAGTTATTTTCTTAATAATGATATAAGACATCAACCAAAACGTTATTTTGTAAAACCTTTTGTGTTTGCATATTGGTAATATTTTCTATTATACTCTAACGAATAAACATTCTTAGAAACTCATTTATTTCCTTAACATGAAATTTTTTTGGCTATAGACCATATTAAGCCGTCTATCGTATAATATGGCCATTTGCAATCTTATTTTCAAATTTAATTAGTTCCTACTATAATAATCTAAGATATCAACAAAACATGTTAATATATAATAAAACTTTTTTATAACACATGTTATACATATTTTTCGATTTAGTTTAATAACTGTTTTTTTCTTAAGTTGGCCACATTTACCCCTACTACCATGTTATAAATTGTAAAAAACTTTTAATTTAATATATGTATGTAACAATTATGCATAGTTATAATAATAAAAATATAATAATGATCACACTTAAATAAAAACAATAAATAAAACAATACATTAAAATATAACAATGGCACTTACAAAGTAAATAAAATAAACTTATTAAAGTTTCTATTCAGATCTGAATAAATAATGAACATAATATCAGCTACATATCTAAAATCTTCATTAAATGAGTTATTGCAAAAACTGCATTGGTAAAGGTATTGGGTCTGTCATAATCCAAGCCCCAATTTGCTGTCCTTGTGGGTAATTTCAGATTTCTCACAGGGCCGAATACTGAACTAATATTAATCTTCTTTGATTTTATCACCATATTTTGTTTGCGGTTAACCAATAAGTAAATCTTGTTGAATCTTTGATGAATATTTGGTAAAGAAAGAATAACCTAAAAATAAAAAAAAATATTGGATTGACCGATTTGTAAACCCAGTTTCATTGAGAATAATTGATTATTTATTAACTCGAAACTCGTTATGATAATGATAATAGCAATATGCACATAATTGAACAATATTTATTTAATAACTCTGCAGAAATGGCTGAAACTCTATGTAAAGGTATTAAGAAAGAAGCAGAAAAATATTTAAATAAAAATTATTTCTACAAAAAAAAAACTAGTTTTAAAAAAGCCATAGCCTGCCATGCGAAGTTTTATTGTTGAGGCCAGCTTTAATGATTTTGAGGATTAAAGCCTGACAGAATTTAAAAAATACCTACCTATGTTTTTACAGTCACAAAAAAAAGACAAGATTTACTTCAAATACCTACTGTTAACTATAAGCTTTTATAAGTGTGTTAATCCAATAATGTCATCCTTTATTGTAAATAATGTAGATATCGATAGAATTCATTTAATGACCTAGGTGTAATTTTTGATGTAAACCTGTCTTTTAACTTACATATCGATAGTATTGTTCTTAAGGCTTTTATGTTATTGGGTTTTATTAAAAGAAATACCAGACACATTAATGACACAAAGGCATTTTATTTTCTTTATAACTGCTTGGTCCGCAGCATACTGGAATACTGCTCCGTTATTCACGGTCACCACATTATGCTTGTCACATAAACAGACTCGAAAGAGTGAGACTAGACTAGACTAGACTTGCTTTGTGGGTACAGAAATCTGAAGGGTCGGCGTAAAGATGCCCTTTTACTTAATTTAGTTCACGTTTTAGTTCCAAATAGGCGTACCAAACAGGCTGAATTATTTGTCGAGTATACCCATAGAACCAACTATGGCGGAAGCGCCTTTGTGTATCGTTTGGTTTCAAATTATAATAGGTATTATGCAGACATTTTTCATTCGAGTCATTTATCTCTAAAAGACACTTTGCGTCTAAGACACTAATTTATGTTGTTTGTGCTTTACATGTTTTTTTTTCTTCTTTTTTTACATTTTTTATTCTGTTTGTTAATATATATTCTTATGTGTTTCCATTTTTGTCTATATATATATATATATATATATATATATATATATATATATATATATATACATATATATACATATATATATATATATATATATATATATATATATATATATATATATATACATATATATATATATATATATATATATATATATATATATATATATATATATATATATATATACATATATATATATATATATATATATATATATATATATATATATATATATATATATATATATATATATATATATATATATATATATATATATATATATATATATATATATATATATATATATATATATATATATATATATATATATATATATATATATATATATATATATATATATATATATATATATATATATATATATATATATATATATATATATATATATATATATATATATATATATATATATATATATATATATATATATATATATATATATATATATATATATATATATATATATATATATATATATATATATATATATATATATATATATATATATATATATATATATATATATATATATATATATATATATATATATATATATATATATATATATATATATATATATATATATATATATATATATATATATATATATATATATATATATATATATATATATATATATATATATATATATATATATATATATATATATATATATATATATATATATATATATATATATATATATATATATATATATATATATATATATATATATATATATATATATATATATATATATATATATATATATATATATATATATATATATATATATATATATATATATATATATATATATATATATATATATATATATATATATATATATATATATATATATATATATATATATATATATATATATATATATATATATATATATATATATATATATATATATATATATATATATATATATATATATATATATATATATATATATATATATATATATATATATATATATATATATATATATATATATATATATATATATATATATATATATATATATATATATATATATATATATATATATATATATATATAGCGTCTGTCATCAATGTGTGTAAAGAAGTAATCAAATCTGGCAACATTACATATAAAAAATGTTTGTTTAATATCGCGATAAAGGCATTACAGCTTGTAGTAAAGTTGTTTAAATGGGTTACAGTATAATGCATATTTTGTTGTTTATCATGCGTAGATCCTACTTGTACAAGTTCTTGATTATATTTCACGCTTTTTGCTGCTGCAGCTTTAAAAATGCTGATAATACATAATTAGGTATTTACAGAAAAACGTTATAAACTCGACGCTATATTTTAAATACATAATACTTCATTAATTTTATCTAGTACTAGCTGGCCCGACAGACCTTGTTCTGCCTTTTTCGTTAGATGGCGCGATAATTTTCCAGTGGAACTATAAGAATATGGGGCGCATTCACCACAATGTCCAGAAATGTTATTGAAGAAAAACATATTGGTTTTATAGAAAAAATACGAAATAAAAGAATACAAAAAAAAATAGTGTTGAAAGGTCTCGTTAATAAGACGATCATTTAAAAAAATCATGTGAATTGGTGCAGTAAAACTCTCACGAACTTGCTGATAAAACTGGCTTAATGTTTTAAATATATAGATATTGCGTTTTTTCTTCATTTGCAATGAAATGCTTTATATAATTTTCTTTAAAATTGTTTTTTTTTGCTAAAACTAAAACATTGCGTTGATGGTCAAAAAATCACCTGAAAAATGAGCAACAGTCATGTGTTTTAGAAAAGAAGTTATGACATAATAAGAATTACCAATATTTGGTTATTAATTAAAAAAAAAATAACTTGAATGTGATTGCATAACTTAAAAATTGGCTAAATACTTAAGTATTGTATTGAAAGTACCTAAGTGTTATAGATATATTTTAAGTATTTAATAAATACTGAATACCTATAAGTACTTAAGTATTTAGATATGTTTTAAGTAAATTACTGAATATTTTATGTACTTTTGCAAACATTGGTACTTAATACTGCAAGCAGATTATTAAAAACAAGTACACACTGGTTAACACTGGTTACTTTAAGTAATTTGGCTAAATAAGTACACAGCTCTGATTAACTGTGGTTCCCTGAACTTATTTTTGCAGAAAATGAAGGGTCGATTGGACAGTTTTTGAGGCATGGCGGACCAAAGGTGCAATTTTGGGGTACCTAGAAATATTAAAAATACGAAAGGTTTGCATTACTGTTAACAGCCAAAATTTATTTCAATCTTTCGACAATAACTGTAATTATATTACTATTGGGCATTATTTTAAATATTATTTATATTGGGTAGGCCCATTTGTAAATCCCGTTTTATTAAGAATAATTTTATTTATTCACTCGAAACTTGTGATGATACTGATATTACAAATATGCATATAATACTACAAAATGTTTTTAAATAGTTCTATAAAAGTGGCTGTATGTAAACGTTTTAAGACAGTTTTAACATAAGATTAAGCCAAATATAAAAAAAATAAAAATAATTTTACACAAAAACTATTTTTAATAAAGCCATAGGCCTTGTTTTTTTTTTCAAAGTAGTAAAGGACCAAGTACTAAATACATCGAAAAACTATGTCGGTCAAACTTTTGGAATTTTTAATATGTGATTAACAGTGACAGTTGTTAATCACATAAGACCAAAGTTGCAATTTTCGGATAGCTAGAAATATTACATAAAAATCGAACTGTAGTATTTCTAGCAACAAAATTTTCTTTTTCAGTAAAACTATTTCTATATAAAAAAGGGAAAAAAAAAACAAAAATGCGTTAAAAGTCCGACATGCTGACGAGGCCCCTAAAGCTGAAAGTGATTAACTAATGACTACATGTCTATAGAAAATTAAGGTAAATCTCATTTAAACTACTTTTTTGCTTATAAAATATTTTTGTTAATATCTATATCTAAAACGTTCTTAGACATATTAGTATATACGATGAAATATCCAATTCTTTAACTTATTTTTTATTTCATCCACATCTATATATTTTTCCTTCCCTCGTAACAGGGAAGTATTGTAATCGAGAAAATATCACTCTTCGAGATTTTTGCGTTTTAGAGTTCCTGGACCCTTAAAAACATATTTTCCCATTTCTGTCGGTCTATACGCGGCCGAGCTCAACAACTACTTATCCGATTGACTTCAAATTTTGGTCAAAAATCAAGGGTTATATGGGGATGGAATGATAATATTTTGGTAAAAACAAAAAATATAGGCCTCACAAAACGTAAAAAAATATATACTGTATTCTATGTACGCAGTGACATTCTGTACAAAGGAAGTTGTGGGTAAAAGCTAATTTACCGATTTTTACTTTCTTCGTGAAGGAAAATATTGTAATCGTGAAAAAAATCACCCGCCGAGATTTTTTCAGATCTTCATGTTTCAGGGCCCCTAGATGTTTTCTCAATTCCGTCGGTCTAACTCTTTGTCTGCGGCATAGCTGAAAAACTACTTATCTAATCAACCTCAAATCTTGGTCAAAAATTAAGGGACATATGGGGATGAGACAGTCACATTTTGGTAAAAATCCAATAATAAAACAGCGACCTATCAAATTGTGCAGAAAAATGAGTTGCCATATTATGATCTGGTAAAATTTTGATACAAAACCAAGTTGGTGGAACAAAATGGCGGCCTAATAAAACGTAAAAAAATCATCGTAAAAAAACTACTTGACCGATGGTTTGCAAATTTTGCACAATAATTGAGTGTTATATAGTAATGAACTATTGTTAAAGTTTTGGTACGAATCCAAGATGGCCTGACAAAATGGCGGACTAATTAAATGTTTATAAAATCGGTCTGAAAAACTATTTATTCCATTAATTTTAAATTTCGCCCAAAAATCAAGTGTGATATAAAAGGATAAACTGGTAAAATTTTGGTGAGGAGTCATTATGGCGGAACAAAATCAGGGTTTAATAGAATATTTAAGACATCAGTATTCAAAAACTAATTATCCAATTGAGTTGAAATTTCGTGAAGTGTAAAAAAAGTGTGAAACAGGATGAATTACTAAAATTCTGTCAATCATAATATATATGGAAAAACCAAGTGGCGGTTTAATTAAATGTTTAAAATATTAGTATCAAAAATGAAATTGAAAATAGGGAGAAACTGATAAAATTTCGTCAATTCTATGTGGCAAAACAAAATAGAGGTAAAATTAAATGTTTAAAAAGCCGGTAAAATTCCATTTTCTAGAATAAAAACCTCCTTTTTATGACTGAAGATTGACAATATGACAATAAATTTTATAATTGATTTTTTTTTGGATTATGTAAATAAAGTTACAATAAATAAAAAATAATATAAATATTAAAATAAAAATAGATTAATAACAAATAAAAATAAAATTAAAAAATGATATACTGTAGTATCTAAGCAGTGGTTTTATTTAAATAGGTATGGGAAGTGAATGAATGTTTGTATGTACATATGTATGTATGTTAGATTTAGTAAAAGCTGGGGAGATGAAAAACGTATATTTGTTTCAATCTGAATGATTGCTAGATGTGTAAATAAAACAGATGTACTGTCCTAAATTTATACAAAAAGAATATGAAGAAAAATAAAATTTAAAAAATCGGTAAATTCCACCACACACAGATAACACCTAAATTGTAAAAATGCGAGTTTTATTAAAGGGTAAGTAAGTTCTGGGTGCTTGGGTACAAAAACAGATAAAACTCGTTTAACAGAACCTTCCTCATAATGAAGTTTTAACTTTATCAAGAAAATAATAATAACTGTGTGTATAGGGTTATTACCAAAAAAACTACATGTATATCTAAACTGAGTTATATATGCTTGGTGGAATCCTTTACGAGCAAAGTTCCGGGTAAAGCGACTTTTTTACATTGCAAAAAAGCCAAAAGTTCTATTTTGAACACCCTGTACCACCAAATAATAACAATAATAATAATAATAATAATAAGCTGAAGGTAAAAAGGATAGGAAGTTACCTGCAACTGGACGATTCGATAATAAAACACTATATTAATCCAAATACCAGAGCGTCATTAAACGAAACATCGGGCGAGTGTCGAGGACGTCGCGTGAAAGGACAGCTCGACCGAAACGATCACGGCAAGCAAAGGAAAATACAACCACCAAGGCGGGAAAGGCAGGACAACGCATGAGCCGCATTACAGAATCGGGTCAACCGATCATGCGCTGCGCCAATGGATACACAAATACATCTGACACAGATGCTAGCCAAACACAACAACTTTCAGCCCATTACAACAGCGGATATATCGCAACCATACCTGCAACTACCAAGGTGGGTAATCCAAGGAAAAGGTTAAAATGGACAGACGAAATGAATCGAACGGTGATGCATTCCTACTACACCGCTACTAAACTTGAGACAATTTCACCAGGATACGGACATAAACTGTATACACTCTTCGGAGCACAATACCCAGAATACAAATCGCTTGTCACAGAACAGAGAGTAATAGATCAAAAAAGAGTCATCACTAAGACCAGTAAGCTCACACCACTCGCATTGCAAAACATCAAAACTATGGTAGTTGCTGAACTAAACATTCATCAACCAACCACTGAGGACAGTGGGGCAGATGCCGAACCGATCCCACATTCAAAGCAGACCAACTTTGCGCAAGAGGATCTGCAACTTCACTAAATGCTCAGTAGGGATGAAGCTCTCAGCAACAAACCACGACAGATGACAAGCACCACACAGCACAAGTGAATCATTAGCCCAAAGCACCATACACACAGCTACACCTCGGACCGTCTCTCACATAAGCAATCAAAGTAGAAATGGAGTCACATCTAAACAAATGGTCAGGCACCAATCCTACAACAAGAGATCCTATTCCTCGTGTAATATTTAAACGGGACACACAAAAAATCCTAAAGACCATCAACGAACACACCCGAGTACAGAACGAATGCGAGCACAATTGAGGACATTCATACAGTGATCTACACAGCAGCTATAACCATGATAACACAGAACAATCAGAAACTCCCGCCACGACACAGAAACACCAACAGCATAAAACCAAAATTCAAATGGCAGATAAGGATCGAAAACAAAATTATAAAAGAATTGGGACATCTTACCCAATTCATGAACAGCAACAAGTCAAAACGGTACCACACAAAAAGTAGAGAAAATCAAATCTACATCTCCTAATCATACGCTTACAGAAATCCTTGACATTCTGAAGCAAAAATTATCCGTATATGCCTCAAGACTCCGAAGATACAAAGAATCAAATGAAAAAATGGACGCTGTTTCGAAGGAGCAGCGAAAAACAGTTCTACCAAAAAACCATGAGCAATGAGGAGGCACGAGTAATAGAATCATCGACCAAACAAGAAATCACAGAATATTGGAAAAGCATTTGGTCAGAACCGAAACTACACAATAATAACGCTTCATGGATTAAAGCGGAAGAAGACAGACACAAGTGCTTAAAGGAACAAGAGGACTTTGCAATGACAACACAAGTTGCAAAAACAATCAAATACACGCATAACTGGAGATGCCCCGGAATAGATAACATTCATAACTTCTGGTACAAACAGTTTACCTCCTACACATGAAGCTCTCACTCGCCAAATTAATGAAATTATATTAAAACCTAGCACACTCCCCAGTTTTCTCACCCAAGGAATAACATACCTTAAACCCAAAAACTCAGACACTAAGAACCCGTTAAATTACCTACCTATTACGTGCCTTCCAACCCTATATAAGACCATCACAGCCACAATTACCAGAACAATAGGATAACATCTAGCACACAAAAACATTCTAACCGAAGAGCAAAAAGGAAAAACAGCCGAAGATGCAAGGAGCAGCTAATTATAGACAGCGTCATTATGGAACAAACCAGGAAAAATTATAGAAACCTTCACACTGGTTACATGGATTATAAAAAAAGCCTTTTATCCGATACCCCACAGTTGGCTGACCAGAGTGCTAGAATTATGCAAAGTGAATCAAAACCTCAGGCAATTTCTTACGCAAATCATGAGTACGTGGAAAACTAAAATCAACCTGAGAACATAAGAACACATCGAAACAGAAGAGATCTACATCAGACAAGGTAGATTCACTCAGCGCTTTGTGGTTCTGCCTCTGCCTCAATCCACTCTCAAACACACTGAATAACACAAACTTCGGATTCCACAATAAACACCAAAAAAAATAACCTACACAAAATAAATCATCTCTTGACATAAAATTATATGCAAGCTCTAAGGCGCAGCTAAAGGAACTCCTTAAAATCACAGAAACGTTTACCCTGGACATCAACATGGAATTGGGTATAAGTAAATGTAAGCTACTTCATATCAACAAGGGACAGTGGAAAGACCACCCTACGACGGAAACAATCAACGATAAAACTATAGATAACATGCTCGAAGAAGAAACATACAGATACCTAGGCTTCCATCAAAGCACCAAAATTAACCACACTCATATCAAATCAGAGCTCAAGGCGGAATTTTAAACCAGACTCACAAAACTACTAAAAACAAAACTGAACTCCAGAAATCTAACGAAAGCTATTAACACCTTCGCAATACCTATTCTTACGTTTTCGTTTGGTAACATTAAATGGTCACACAAAAACATAGAAAACATTCACATTCTCATACGCTCTGAATTCACAACAGACAGGGAGTTACATCCCAATGCATGCAAGGAAAAACTCACCATCGAGAGAAAAGAAGAAGGGAGGGGAATTATAGATATACAATCGCTAAATAAAAAAGAAATTTACGAACTCAGAAAATTCTTTCACAAGAAACAAACTAACCTCCACAAGGCAATAGCGAAGGTAGACAAGAATTATACACCGCTCGACTTGGCTCAAACGAGCCACGCGGCAGACGCACACAGTCACATCCAATCACGACTAAAAAAGATGAACACCTGGTCTGAAAAAGACACAGATACCACATAAAGCAAGATCACATGCATAAAAAGCTTTCATATACGTGGTTATAAGGTCAGCTGTTCCCCGAAACAGAAGGCTTCCTGCTTGCCATCCAGGACAAAGTCAATAGCAACCAGAAACTACCAAAAGCACATCAGCAAGGACACAACCATTAAAGACGACAGGTGCAGGAGATGTCACCAGCAGAGAGAAACGATCGATCACGTAACGAGTGGATGTAGAATAATGGCCGGAACTGAATACACCGCAAGACACAACTCAGCGGCGAAAGTCGTTCAACAAGCATTAGCCAGAACATACAAACTAACGGAGAACACAGACCCTTACTACCATTATACACCAACATCCATACTTGAAAACGAAGACTACAAGCTCTACTGGGACATTGACATCCACACAGATTAAACAACCCTGCAAACAGACCCGATATCACCTTTCAATCCAAAAAAGAAAAAATCACTTATTTAATTGACATGGCTGTCCCCAACGACGAGAACATCATAGCGAAATACAGTGAGAAGATCGCCAAATACACCGACTCGGCAATGGAAATAAAAAGGCATCATTGTTCCTCTCGTCATATCAGTAACAGGCCTCACACCCCAATAACGTTTACGGCGCATTTATCTCAATTATAAAACAAGAATCGGTCATTTTGAAAACATGTAGCATCGTTAAATCATTTCGTAATTACAATAGTTGTTTTTTTCTTCCTTTTCCTTTTTTTTTTTTGTTTTTTACTGACTTGGTATAATTCCGTCAGTATAAAATACAACCACAGGAATACTGTGAGACAACAAAAAAAATAATAATAATTTTTTTTTTGTGATTTTTCATCTACTCCAGCAGTGGGTGACATCACTTCATTAAAATCTTATATTAAACTCTCTTTTTTTGTTGGCTAATTAACTACAAATATTTTAACTAAAATCTAGCTACCCGTAAATATAAAGCACTCTCTACAAATTAATAACTATATTAATATATACTTAACGTATAACATTTTGTGCACATTTACGGTCAATGTTTTGGTTCAGATATAAAATTAGGGGAAATTTTACCTAGATACTATAGATCGATTTTTATTATAGAAATTATTATTCTATGTGTTAACAGTAAAAAACGTCATTCTTATTTGTAATTTAGTTGCTCCAAAAATATTCCTCTATTCCGCCATATCTCAAAAACTATCATCGACCCCTCCCTCCCGCTATTTTTTGCAAGTTAAGGAGATCATAGCATAGGACATCACAGAACAATATTCAAAACGATATTGACCGAATACGTTTTCAATTATTTTGCAATTAATGACAGGTCCTCTAAGTGTCTTGTAGAAAAAAGTTGTCAGCTCAACTTTTTATAACTCCTGTCTCTCATGTCGAGCAAATTACATCTGAATGAAAGCAGTTACACTAAAAAATTACATTTTTTACATTAATTATTAAAATTTAATTGAATTACTTGCGTCTAAAAACCGAATGGATAATGTTTTCTGGTCAAGTTTAACACACTAAAAATTATTTTTTGTTTATTTAGAAATGAAACTTGAATAATGGAAAAAAGTTAACTTTTTGATATATCAATTTACAATATATCTTACTACAAATCACAGTGTTGTTTATAAGTTAGTTATATAACTAAATTTAACTTTTGTTTATTTTTTGGGATAACATATCAATAAGTTGTTGATTAGTTAGGTCACCATAATTAGAAGAAGCTGGTTCTCTATGGTTTTGGGAATTTATATTAAATGTTTTTAAATATTTTTCGTATTTTTGATCTTTAGGATATTTTAGTGGTAAATAGGTCTCTGCCTTAGAATTGTATTTATCTTTTTGGTATAAAATGAATTAAAATTATCTGAAATTGACAGACAATTTTGTTCTTGTCATATTACCCATATTAAAAAATGATAATTTGTTTCAGCTCAATCACTAACAAATACTTCTAATTTTTCATATAAAATATTTCTAGTTGGCTTTTTTAATATTTATGTTTAAAATAAATTGACAACTTCAAAGTGATTTGACTCGATGTTAAATTAAAATTAAATTTTATTAAAAAACAGACTGAAGGTTTCAGTGATAATTATTCATATATAAAGTGTGAGTAGAATACAAAATCGTTAAGAATGGAAAAAATGTTAATTGCACTTTTTACGTCCCTCGTAAAAGAGAAGTATTGTAATCGCGAAAAAATTACCCTCCCTATTTTTTATATATCTTCGTGTTACGGTTCCTACATGCCAAAAAAACATGTTTTCTCAATTCCGTCTGTCAATCTGTGTGTTTGCGGCATAGCTAAAAAACTACTTATCCGATTGACTTCAAATATTGGTCAAAAATATGGGCCTAATGAATTTTTAAAAAATCGCCCCCCTCCCACGATTTTACGTCGATCTGTCTGTCGGTCTGTTAATTCACAGCATACCTAAAAACTACTAACCGGATTAACTTCAAATTTTGGCCAAAAATTAATATATGGATATAACATGTGAATGAAATGGTAAAATTTTATTAAGAATCCAATACGGCGGGACGAAATGGCGGCCTAGTAAAATGCTAAAAGAATTATACTAGGTAATTTTCCAATTTATCCAAAATTTTGCACAAAAGTCAGGTGTTACATAGGAATGAACAAGTAACATTTTGGTATGAATTTATGATGGCAAAACAAAATGACGGCCAAATATAATATTTAAAAAACCAGTCTGAAAAACTCTTTATTAGATCAATTTCAAATGTTATGCAAAAATTAAGTGCAATATAGAGAAAAGCTAGTAAAATGGTGGTAGTAATAATTCAAGATGGCGGAAATGGCGGCCAAAAAAAAGTTTACAAAATCAATGTAGAAAAGCCTTCTTATTCAATTGATTTCAGACTATGCACAAAAATTAGATGCGATATAGGGATAAACAGGTAAAATTTTAGTACGAATCCAATACGGTGTAACAAAATGGCGCACTATGAAAATGTTTGAAATAACAGTATATGTCTATTACTAAATGACTTGGGATAGACAGAACTATTTCTAATAAAAGGGAAGATTCATAACGAGGGAAGGTCCGGGTAAAGGAAAAATAATATATAATAACACATTTTTTTTCTATTAGAATAAAGAGGAATTTATTATACCTGCTGGATTGGTCAATGACAAAGTTGCATTTTTTACATGTTCTCATGTTCATTATTAATACACCGGGTTTAATAGCTTTACTTTTAATAACATCCTAGAAATTTGAGATAAACCCCGCCATGAGGGACAATATATTTAAAAGACTAACGAGAAGTTGCATAAAGCATTTAACTAATCAGACGGCTCAGAGTGTGACAGACCACATAAGAGTTTCAGTGTCAAAAATGACTCTAAACGTCAGTTAAATTTATTATGTGATTAAAGGTTTTATGCAACCGGCTATAAGTGTTTGCTGTATTAGTCATATGACATAGTTTTTAAAATGTATCAGTAATTTTGAAAGCAAGGAATCTAACCTGGTATATGTCAATCACCTCACTATGTGTTTCGTCGATGCTGGCTGATTGTCGAACTATAACTTCAGAATGTAGTTTTAAAAACGAAATTTTCAGACTATTGTGTTTCATAGAGCCCTACTGTCATTCCCAGTTTATGGACTTATTCGGAAGCTTTAAAAACTATTTCTTTCAGAGCGACAGTACTGTGTGAACGAATGCAGACCCGGAATAAAAACATCGTATTTTTCCATCCGTAAAAGAATAAGATAATATTTAGCTAATTCATGTATAACATTAAAATTATTTTAAATTTGTTATATTAGAATGGTTGTAATTTATTGACAAACCTGAGATACTGGTTCTGAAATAAAATTAGGGATTGTTAAATATTTCTGTCCCTTGTATATTTCTCACTATTTCTCCTCTATTTTGGTTGTGTTAAAGTGCGTAAGTTATAATGATTAGTGCCCACAGCATTTTCAAAAGAATTTACAGAATTTTGGTGAATCTTCATCCCATCCACTAGATCCTGAGACTTTTTCGTGTAAGTTTGGAAAACTCTGACCCTTGTATTCACTAAAAAGGTTTAAGAGTTAGACCAGGTCCAGTTGCCATGGTACCTAAAACTCTTAATTCTCCAATTATGTTTCGTTTATGTCATTGTCATTTTGTAATTGTGACATTTAGAAAAATTATTTGTTCAGTTAAAAATGTCATCTTAAACCTCTAACTGTCAAATTAGACCTGGTTTAAATTTAAACCTCTTTATTGAATACGAGTGTAAAGGTTTTGATTAATTAGCTCTTAAGTTTGGTTGTGCTAATTATAAAGATACTGTGCTAGCATTTTTAAAAGAATTTTCAATAAGGGGGGGTGGGGCAGCATGATCCTGCTTCCCATCCCGAATTCTAATCCTCATATTTCAGGAACCGCCAATGTTTAAGTATTTCTTTAAACTGTGCCAACCTGGGCTAGGTTTAGAATGCTTATGAGTAAGTTTGGGCACCTTTAAAAAAAATAGATTTGGCGATCTTTTTTCTTCGCCTTGTACATTTCTTACAATGTTGCTTAGATCTAAATCTGGTTGTGCCAGGACGCGTTAAGTATAAAAATTATCTGCAAGCATTTTTAAAAGAACTTAATCTTAATTTGGACTCGAAACTGCTCCTTTTGAAAAATGGTTCAACAGGAAACCGCATGTAAGTCAGATTAGGATATTTGGTAGCAAGGGTATGGTCTCGATTCCAAAAAAGAACTAGGTGGGAAAAACGTCTAAAAGAATGTTTTTAGTGATCACAAAAGGTTATAGAATGTATGATCCTGATCAGAAGAAGATTGTAATAAGCAGTGATGCTGTCATTGAAGAAATTTGTAGATTACCTATAGAATCACTATTTTGTGGGCCACAGGAATCAACCAATTCAGTGGGAATTGTGCTTCACTTCACATTCAACAGAATTTGTCTCAAGGCTTGTCCAATCAAAATCAAAATTCTTTAGAGTATGGCTCAGGTGAAGATTGTGAAACAGTAAACTCGAGTAGTGATGAAAAATTTATGGTGAAAAGGGCTGATGACTACAAGTAGAAAATTGAGCAATCAGGAGGTCTCAAAGAACAATAAATCCAAAACAGTTTGAGGAGTATGTAACCTACGCATGTGTACAAGATCTTGGAGTCAATGTTAATAGCGATCCACAGTCTGTAGAGAAAACCATGTCAGGGGCACATGCTGAATTATGGAAGGAGGCCATGAGAGAAGAGGTCAATTGTTCTGAAGCCAATGATGGTGGGAACTCATCGATAGTATACTTGATTCATTCATTGTACTTTGCAAGTGGGTATTCAAGACATAAGTGAGTGACACTGGCGAAGTGTTTGCGCCTGTTGTTAGACATTCTACTTTAGGATTATTGGTAAGTTTAGCTGTACAATCAGATTTAAAGATTATATACACCTTAATGTGAAAACGGCATTGTTAAATAGTTTACTTGAACAGCCTGTTTATATGAAACGGCCACAGTCTTTTGTTTTCAAAAGCAGAGAAAACAGTGTGTATAAATTAAAAAGAGCAGTTAATGGGTTAAAAATCATCAGTGAATGATGAGCTTGGAATGTTAGGGTGAATGAAGTTTTATCTAATTTGGGATATAATAAATCAAAATATGAGTGTTGTTTATTTATAAAAAAGGAAAAACATTTATTAACCATGGTGGCATTTTATGTGGATGATTTTTTGTTTTTTCCAATGATTTTAATAAAATTGAAAGTTAAAGTCAAAATTAGGGTCAGAATTTGATTTTAAAGACTTAGGAAAGACCAAACAGTATTTGGAGGTTAACATTTCTATTCATTATAAACACAATGTGATTTATTTAGATCAAGAAGATTATATAGATGAGATTTTAAGAAATTTTAATATGGATAACTGTAAAATAGTTAATACCCCTATACAGTATAAGGTAGAAAAGGCAGAAAGTGTTGATAAAGATTTAAGTACTTTGCTATACCAGAAACTCATTGATAGCCTCATGTATTTAGCAGTGTTAACTAGGCCAGATATAATATTTGCAGTTAATTACTTAGATCAGTTTAATAATTTTATTCTTATTCAGAGTACCATTGACAGTGTGCCAAATAGATACATATTATACTTATATACATATTTAAAAGGTACTAAGAATTTAAAGTTATGTATATTTTTAAACTATGAGAGGGACCCATCATGGCAAAGTTGTAAACAAAAATCAACTGCATTGAGCAGCAATAAGGTAGAGTATATAGGTCGTTGTGAAGTTTCAAAGGAAGCAGTTTATTTGAAACATCTTTTGAATGAATTAGTTGGGCTTAATAATTTTGACACAATGTTTAATGATAACCAGAGTGCTCATAAATTAGCCACAAAAGGTCAAACATATCGATGTCAAGTACCATTTTCTTGAAGAATGTGTTTCAAATGGTGTTACTGATTATTAACTATCAACAGACTAACGAAATGGTAGCTGATATACTACGGGGTTTCATAGAATTAAGCATTCATTTTTTGTTTAAAAGTTAGAAAAGGTGCCTTAATTTTGTGAGATAGTGGGGGTGTTGATAACTCAAAGAACAGACAATAGAGGTGGCAACAATGGAATGACCGGTCTCTATTTAAAAATTGTAATTTGTGAAGGTTATGTCATGTCAATTTTAGTCATATATGTATGTCAATTATTTTAAAAATAAAAATATACAGTATGCGAGTTGTTTAATGTCGTTTAACTGATCTCTGTAGTTTCATTTACTTGTGCCCTGACTTTTCCTAAAAAATAATTAACACTATTTTATCATTTAGGCTTTATTTGGTCATTTCGATAGTTTAATAAAATATTTTATTTATTTCTAGAAATGAGAATATAGAAGAAAGAAAAAGGGGTTTCATCAGTTTCGTTTTTATTAAAAAGTAAATAGATATGTATTAACTTAATAAATAAGCCAATTTAAAAACATCTTATAATATTTGACATCAAATTTTTGAAAGTGGATAAACTTTACATCAAGTTCAACAAACTAATTGTGTGTTTGTTAATGAAGCTGTGTAAACTAAAAAAAAATAATTAAAAATTCAGGTTTGCTTACATTTGGTAAGTGTAAAATCATCAGTTAGAAAAAAAAAAGAGAAAAACTTGAAGTGCTGAAACTTGCTACATGTACTTTACTGGTCACACTGTAAATATTTAGATATGATTAGGTATGAAATATAGGAATTCCAAGTGTGCCCGGATAAACATGCTCAGAGATATAGTTTGATGTTATACTTCTATATTTCTTTTAACATGTTATACATCCTGTTCCACATGTTATTCAGCCAATGTTTAGTGTATTAAAATAAAACTCAGCAATAAGGATAAGACTAACTATACATACTGTATGTAAATAAACATACTGACCCTTTTCCACTTATCTTCATAGCCAAACAACCACAATAATGTACACAATGTTGAGAATAACGGGGCTTCCTTGTCACACCAGTGTAGGAGAACATTAATGACACCATCCATATATTCCGGATCCCAACTATTTTTTCGCGTTTTAGGATATTTACAGAAGTTTATTAAAATTAGTGTAGCCGTGTTCAATGCATTCATTTCAGGAAGTGAACGTGCAGCTGAAGTTATTATAATGTATAACTGATATGGAAGAATTAGACTCAATCGAATGCAGAGATCCTGACAATGCCTGGTGATAAAATCTATAAAGAACAAAAAATATAATAGTGTTTGATGCAGACATCGGTCTAAACCAGTTTTTGGAATAAATCTAAACAACTACAAAAAGTAGGAAATATGTTAGATTTTTTAAAACAATTAACAAGAGCGAACAGATAGTCAGAATTTAAGGACACTTAGAAAAAATGTATTTTTTATTTATATTCTAAATGACTAATATATACGAAGGACATATGAATTATTTAGTTGTTCCCTCTTACCTAAATCCTCTAAAGCACTAATAACCATGAGCAATGATGAATTATCAGCAGTTAGACATAACATAGCCACTTCACAACGTTGGGCTAATGTTTTAGTATGACAAATTTGTCTCGTATCACTCATTCGGCGTTCTTGTTTCTTTCCTAATTCATGCATCACGGAGATATTGAATTTTCTTTCCGAATATCCTCTCCATGATGCCTAAAAACATACATTTTTAAAACAAAATATCATATCTGAACCAAAAAATTATTATACAAACTACAATTTGGGTTAAAAAGGGTTTAAGCGTGGTAGATGATATCTGCAAAATGACTGATTTCATAAATAATAATACAAGTAGGCGAAAAAAGGTTGCGGCTGCATACTTGGATATGGAGAGTTCATTAGAGACCACAGAATTATTATAACTACAATTCGGGATTAAACACGGAGGATGTTATCTGCAAGTTGACTGATTACACAAATAATAGCTCATATAGGTGAAAAAAAGGTTGCGGCTGCATTCTTGGATCTGGGGAGGGTATTGGAGGCTGTGTCACATTAGAGTTTATTCTCCAAGTCTGAAAATATGTGAATAAGAGTCATACCTCTAAATTTGTTTAATTAATACTTATAAGAAAATAATATACAAGTTTGCCCTTGAAATTGTTAGACACAGATTACAGCATGTGCCTGCAAGGCACTATTCAGATTTCTTATTATAACACAGAAATGCCTCATAAAAGTTATGCTCATAAATCAATTAATTTTAACTCCTTCGATTTAATATTCCGAAAAATTCCAATATTTCTAAAATAAGAAAATTACTTCCATTGTAAGAGAGAAGTATATACTGTAATTGTGAGAAAAAAATGCTCTTCAGATTTCTGCATGTTTCAGAAGAAGCCGAAAAACATATTTTATCATTTTCGCAGCTGTGTCTGCCTGCACGTCTGTTTTTCTGTTCGCGGCCTAGCTACAAAACTATTTATCCAATTGACAAAATTCTGCACAAAATTCAAGGATCATATGAGGATGAAGTGGTAACAATTTGGTAGAAACCCAATAAGTTTAAAAACCACAGTAAAAAAACTACTTATTCAATTGACTGAAATTGTGTACAAAAATTAACTGACAGAATTTTGCTACTAACCCAATATTGCACCCTAACAAAATCAATAAATTTCAATTCAAATTTTGTACAAGAATCAAGTGTGAATTTAGGCATAAACTGGTAAAACTCCAATTCGGTTGAACAAACTGGCAGTCTAATAAAATGTTTATTAGTATCATATTCCTAGCTAGCTTGTAGCTGTACATATAGAAAAAATATAAAGAAAATGTCAATAATTGTCAAACAACTTGATTTTTTTTTAAATTGGGCCCCTGTAAATTGTCCTTTCAATACCGGATTTAATACAAAATAAGAGAGAAAATGAAAAAATTTCTTTGCCACAAGACCAATGTATATGTCAAAGATTCTCTTTCTCTCTTCACCGCACTTCACTTATGGCGAAGTTCTCAATTTTCTACTTTATTTTCAAAGACAGGTAACAAACCAGGTATATTTAGAATTCTGAAAAAAGACCAATCTATTGAAAGTAAAATTTACAGGGTGTTTCATTAAAAAAAAAGAAAAGTAAACGATTAGTTGAAATGACAACGCTGTATATATACCAATTATATTTACTAACAAAATAATCTGGATTTTAAACAATAATTATGCAGGATTTATTAGGCCCAATGGAATTGTAGTTTTAAACTTTTTATTAAACTGTAAACAGAATAACCTTGTTTTAGCTCTAGCAAGATTTAAAACTTTTTTAGAGCTTATTTAAAAATTGATAAAACACAGACGAAAAATGTCAACAAGACGTTGATAGGAAAATTTTTTACATTGTTTACAATGAAAACCATTCAGAGCAATGTTAATAGAAAAATGTGTTGCATTGTATTTTTAGCAAACGTTTGTATATAGGCAAAATTTCATTTATTTTGAAATATAAAGATATCGTAGTACTAGGTTTTTAAACCATGTCAAAGTGAAAAATAATCCCACATGGACATGGTCAAAACTTAAGAACCATAAGTTTTTAATCAATCCAAGCCATGTTGCCTTCCGTTCTATTAAAATAAAACATACCTGAATCCTTACAGCTGCTGCATTTTTTATCTTCAAAACTCTTCTAGACTCAATGGCTTCAGGTGTGAGGAGTGGTACACAACGTTTTCTTACTAAGTAGCCCTTTGAAAATCTCTGAAGACTGATAACTGCACAACGAATTGACAAATATATATCCCGGTGCCTTTTCATCTTGAGATAAGACCTATAATGTAACTGAATTATTCTTACAGATTGTTTGAATTTTAAGAACCATTGCCTCTGGCCCCTAGCTAGAGTAGTAGCTCTAAATTTCCTTTGGATAACAAAAGTGGCATGTCTTAATGCCTTATACTTCAACATTTGCTCCCTCATTGCTACTTCGGCCCTATATCTCTTCTGAAGTACCAAAGCTGCCCATTTAATTCTGGTATACTGTTTTACACAGGCTATGGCTAAGAATCTTGCTCTAAACCTCGTTTGCAGTATAACTGTAGCGTTTCTTAATTTCAGATAGTCTGATCTGCATTCTTTAGCAATCTTAGTAGCTCGATACTTTCGCTGTACAAAAAGAGCTGCTTTCTTAAGGTTTTCAAAAGACAGTTTCTGAATCATCATTTGCTTAGTTGCTCTATACCTTCTCTGAATTATTATAGTCGAATTCTTAAGCTCTAGGAATTCTTTTTTCTTCTCTTTCATTAAAACAGTAGCTTTATATTTTCTCTGGATCAATATACTAGCCTCCCGAACATTAACAAACTCTTGCCTTTGCTTCTTCATCCATGTGTGAGCTCGGAATCGCCTCTGAATAATTAGAACCGATTTCTTTAATAGCATATATTGGAATCTAGCATGTTTAGCTAACACATTCGCTCTAAATCTTTGTTGCACTCTAATAACAACTTCTCTTAACACACGATATTCCTGAAAATGTAGTATCATAAGTTTCCGCGCTTTATATTTTCTCTGTAGCAATAAACAAGCACTTTGCAGGCGCTGATAACTGTTGCGACATATCATCATGCGTTTTTGGGCTCTAAACTTCTGTTGAATGAAAATCGCAGCTTTTTTAAGAATGGCAAATTCTGATTTATTTTTCTGCATAGCTCTTTTTGCTTTATATTTGGTTTGTATAAATATTGTTGCTCTTCGAAGCCTTTGATACCTGTGACATTCGATTCTTGCAGATTTGTTAGCCCTATAGTGTCTTTGAATTTTTATAGTTGCTTTTTTCAAATCCAGATATTTTTTTCTGCATAATTTAGCTTCTAGCGAGCTTTTGAACCATACTTGAATTGTCAAAATTGCTTTCTTCACACATTCGTAATTCTTTATTTCTCGATGCATCAATTTTATGGCTTGGAATCGAGATTCAATAATGGTCACTGTCAGTTTCAGGGATGCATAGTAGTTTCGACATTTCCTCATTTCAACAGTTGCTTTATACCATCGTTGAATTTTAATAACTGCATTTTTCTGAAGAATAAATTGATTACGTTGAAGTTTAGTCTTTTGGCTAGCTCTAAAAACATTTTGTACATATATTGTTGCCTTTCTTAATTTCTGATAAAATCCCCGATGTTTCAATATTAATTTATTACCTCTATACTTTCTCTGAACGACCAGTGTGGTACATTTTAGTTCCAAAAAGGATTGTCTAGCTAATCTCATTTCAACTAATGCTCTATAACGGCGCTGTATAACTTTAGTTGCTTTCTGTAGGGTTTCATATTTAGATCGGGCATCACGTGTTAATTTGAACTCCAAGTACCTCTGTTCTATAGTAATGACAGCCTTTTTCAATAAGATATATTTTTTTCTGCAAGTTTTCATCGCTACTATTGATCGATACCAAGTCTGAATCTTAACTGTCGCACTTCTGATTAATGTGTACATTTGACTATCACGTAACATCAATTTGTTAGCTCTAACTCTCTGCTGAACAGTTACCACGGCGTTTCTTAGCCTTTCATATCGTATCCTTTCTTGCTTTCCTATTTGCCTTGCTTTCCACCTTTGCTGAAGTATTAATGTAGATTTTTTTAGTATCTGGTACTGCTCCATTTGCATTTCCATCATTTTTTGCGCTAAGTATTTTCTTTGTACAAATATGGTTACTCTTTTCAGTTCTAAAAAGTACTTTCTAGCTACATATCTTCTAAAATTGGCTTGAATAATAACAACTGTTTGACGAATATGAAGATAATGTTTGCGGGTTTCTTTTCCTAGTTTATGAGCCCTAAACCATCTTTGAATAGTCAAAACAGACTTCTTTAAAACCACAAAACAAGATCTGTGTTTTTCCATTGCCTTTTGTGCTCTGTATCGTTCCTGAATGACTTTAACAGACTTCAAATGTTTCAAATAACGTTTCCGTAATATATACATTCTATAATAACTCTGTATTTTTAATGTCGCTTTTTTAAGTTTTATGAAACGTTGATGAGCTATTTGCATTGAGATTTTTGCTCTAACTCGATTTTGGATACACATAACAGCTTTCATCAAAGCAAGAAATTTTTTTCTTTCGACACTCATAGCAATTTGTGCTCTATATTTGACCTGAATGAGGAGAACCACAGACCGAAGGCGTAAAAACCGTTTCCTTAAATAATACATCCTATAAAAGCTTTGTATTCGGATAACAGAATTTCTCAACGAATTAAACGAGCCTCGATACTTTCGCATTTTTAAAATTGCTCTAAATCGTTGCTGAATATATATTGTAGTTTTTTTCAAGGATAAATAATCCACTCTGGCATTTTTCATTTTTACCTGGGCTCTAAATCGGGTTTGGATTACTTTTACTGAAGACCTCACACGCAAGAATCTTTTCCGCATAATGTGCATTTTATAGAGACTCTGTAATTTAATAAC
Source organism: Kuschelorhynchus macadamiae (assembly GCA_030620095.1). NCBI lineage: Eukaryota > Metazoa > Arthropoda > Insecta > Coleoptera > Curculionidae > Kuschelorhynchus > Kuschelorhynchus macadamiae. Next base: position 1,017,295 of record JAUTXW010000099.1, read on the forward strand.
CGCGTTTTTTAATGTTATATATTCATTGAGACAAATTTTCATTATAAGTTTTGACCTGAATTTTCTCTGTATAGTTACTGTGACTTTTCGTAGATATTCATATGAATATCTGACTTGAATCATGTGTTTTATAGCTCTGTATCTTCTCTGGATAGTAACAACAGCTTGCTTCATTTGTAAAAATCGTCTTCTACAGGTAAATCCCCTAAAATGCTTTTGAATAATTACAGCCGATTCAATTCTTTGTTTATAGTTGTTCCTTATAAGCCAGCCTTTAGCATATGCCTGCAATTTTATAACTGTGTTATACTTAGTTAAAAACAGTTTACGGTAAATTATCATCCGAAACCAGCTTTGTATTTTGACAGTCGCAAGAAACCGTCTTCGTTCCTCAACGTAACCAGCAACAAATTCCGCTAAATCAAAATATAATTGTGCCTTTCTTAAGCGTTTATACCAGAACTGAATTTTCTTGGCAGCAGCTTCCTTTTCTTCTCGAATCTTTCGTAATTTACGCCTTTTAAATTGTATTGGAAGACTTCTAAACCAAGTTTGAATGGTTGTCGCATTTTTAACCATAAGAGGCGCTTTAAATTTGTATATTATTTGCCATAAAAATGATAATGTTTTCTCCTTGTGCCCATCGACGATATCTTTAGCGACGATATCGTACTGAATCTCGTAATCACTTTCTTGTAAGGATTTGAACACAAGCTGCATATTGTGAATTTTTTGCAGTCTTGAAACTGCTGGAACTCTGAGCTTGGAGGTAAGGTCACTTCTCATTTGAATAATTTCCATTACTCTCGTCAGTCTCACACCGTCGCGTAAATCGACCCCTAAATTTGTAACTGCATAGTCAAATTCATGAATATAGGACTGGGTATGGGTTACTACATATCCTAAACATTTCAGATATTTGGTGATGTCGCCAACAGCTGACAATGTTTCTCGAGCAAAATGGGTCAGAACCAGTTTGCTCTCTTTTTCAACTGCATTTTTGCAAAACAAACATGGGTCATGTTGAATTAATTTTTCATTTTTAGCCCTATCGAGAAAATACACTAGAATCAGAAACTTTTTTAGTGTAAACTTTTTAAGGTCAGATGAATACTTAGGAGCATAAACAGTTTTATATTTTTTAATTAAATGGGAGTCCTTAAAAAACCTCTCCAAAATAAAACTGATCAACCCATTTGAGTCAGAATTGGATTTTAACGGTATAACTTCATTATAAATTGTTTCCAAGCCTACTCTCAACCACAGGGGATTGTAACCTAATATAAGTTGTATAATATCTGATTTTAGCTTTAAGTTGAGATGAATGTCTTTATCTTCCCGAATCGAAAGTTTACCACATTCAACTACTTGACATACTTTCTGCAGAACAATACTAACATCTTTGGATCTGAACAAATGTTGTGCCTGTTTTCGTAAATAATCAAGTTTTTTATTTGTATGGTAGTTTATAGAAATAAATTCTTTGGTAGGTGCTTCAGATACTTCTTTTTTTGTACATTCTTGCCAAACTTTAGCGACATCGACTTCATTTTTCGTGTTTAATTCGTCAGGAGGTGTTAACAGAGCATTAAGCCATTTTCTAAAATTCTTCTCTTGCTCATCTATCCATCTTTCATCGCAATAAATTTGAGATGTCATGAAAGGATCAATTATATTTGCATATAAAAAAGGATTTTTAATTATCACAGTTTTAGATAAAGTTTCACTAACAGAAGATAGGGGTAAAACTTTACATTCAGGTGTTAAAGATGTAAATTGCTTTAATTTTAAACCTGAAGTACTTTTCGCAATCCTCACAGCTGTCCCACCACTTTTTGACCAGTTCTTTTTAGGTTCTATACTCACCCTTTCCCGTTTTGTAGGTAGACTACTGAAACTTGCGCTCTTGCGTTTTGAACCTATTCGTAAATTACTCTCATTAAATAAACTAGATTCCTCTGCTATTGCAGACAGATTTTGTCCTAGGCGGAATTCAGTACAAGTTTTACTGTGATCAATGACCGGTGACACTGCAAAAGATCTAGGTTTTAGAAAAACTGGTGAAGGAGCTCTTACGGTTTTACTTGAAAGAGGGGACACCTCTAAGTATCCAGTGTCCCCAATTGAACTGTCCTTTACATAAGTTCCCCCACTAAGATTTCCCTTAATATACGTTTCAAAACTTAGATTACCCTTAACATATGTCTCGGAGCTTGTATCGGCTTTAGTATATGTTTCATTACTACCATTCAAAGGATTAATGCTTTCTGTAAATAGGTCGACTGGAGGTTTTTCATTGCTTTCACAAGACTTATTAGAAGATTTACTGCATGTAGAGTACACTGTTGGGTCAAAGGAATTTGGACTATTTTTAGTATAAGGAGAAAAAACTGGTGAAAACGAAAATGTCTCAACTTTTAACTTATATTCAAAATTGGTAGGCGTTCTAAATTTTTTATATGGACTTCTATTATTCAACATACTTTCTAGTGAGGGAGTTAAATTATTACAATCATTCATTTCGGCTAATGGTAGTTTTGACACTGGGGATTCTAAACTATCCCTAAAAATTGGAGACTTTTCTTGACTTTCCTTAAAAAGGGATTCGGTGGCCTTAACAAACCTCTTTCGCATCTCGAATGTTTTATCAGTTTCAATAAAGTTTTCAGTGTGAAAAATATATGTATTTCCCTTTTCAGATAATTGATCTAAAATGTAAGTATCTCTTCGTTCATTATTTTTATCATTTTCCATTAAAAAAGTAGCGTTACTTGAGGCCGTAAATGATCCACTTACGTTATTAACAAAACAATCGAGAGGGGACAAATTTTCCTTATTTTCGTTACAGATAAATCGGGGTTTTAAACAAGTATTTTCATTTTCCCAAGCGCTAGTTTGATAACCAGAAAATTGCTGTATTTTAGGAATATCATATTTGACTTTTTTATTCATTTTTATTTCCTTATATCGCTGATATTTATCTGGTGGAAACACAGGAGACTTCTTTTTTGGAGATGGATATATATTTGGTGATTTTCCTTGAGGTCTCCATTTTTTTGTTGGTGATAATGATTTTCGAGTCAGTTGTAATTTGGCTGGAGGCTGCTTTGTTTTTATCTTATTTTTTGCACCATTAGGTTTTGCTTGCTGAAAGAAAAAAATTTTTAAATTAATCCTTCAGAAATTTAGAACTACAAAAAAATATGTTTGAATATTTACCACAATTTAAGATAACAGAAGGCAAAAATGTATGTGTAGGAAAATTAATTCTAAATAACGTATAATATAATACAAGATGTTGGTAATATACATACATTAGATAAAAAGAACAAAAATTCTTCAAAAAAAATGCAATTGCTTCTGAAGTAAAGTATGATATGTCACTTGTAAAACATTTTTGAAAATTGAAGACATACTGACATATGATAAATTCTCCATTACTCTCGCATAATATATATATTATGTCAAATGTCAACCCTTTTTATGGGAACAGCCATTGAATATTTGCAATTCAATCGAGTTTCGCAGTTGTTAAATGTAATCAACGGTCACGTAGCATCAATAAAGCTCGATAGTGCACGATCAAGCGGCACGGACCGGTATGAAATTGAAAATTGCTTGTTTAAGGTTGATTCTCACTATACGTTCCATTTCCGTTCCGTAACCATTAAATCGACGTTCCAGCAAATTCGTTCGTATGCACACTTTTCCGTCCGTAATAACTAGTCAGTTACTGATGTAAATTAATAGTGTGTGATTATTTTGACATAAAAATTAGTTTAAAATGTGGTCTGAGGAAAACCTAATTATAGCGGCTATTATATTGGATGAAGAAGCTCACTCGAAAAAAAGAAAACGACGATTTTGGGTACATGACATGTTAAAAAAAAGAAATATTGAAGGAGAATATATTACGTTATATAAAGAACTCATAGATGATGACACCAAGTTTTTTCAATATTTGCGCATGTCAAAGTACAAGTTTCACGAATTACTGTCCAACATCGAACCTGTAATAAAGAAAAAAAATACCAAATTTAGGGAATCAATATCAGCGAAACATAAACTGTGCGTCTGTTTAAGGTAAGTAGTTTATTTTTTATAAACAAAGTTGAAATATATAGCAAACAAACATAAGTAGTCTAAAACATGAGAACTTAATTGTTGTCATAATGTCCATCATTATAAGAAAATGTTGCTAAGTATGAAGCAGCTGTGGAAGCTGTAGAAGCAGGAGAAGGCGAAGGCGAACCCACATATGTAATCTGATTAGAAGGAACGTCATTTGGGTAATTGTTATTAGGATATTGCTGTTTGGAATGTCCTTGTGGCCGATCTTGCGTTTGTAAAAGCTGTTCTAATTCCAGCTCTTGCACTAAAGTAAAGATTCTACTTTCAGCGATATTTCGATAATATGGCGTGAATCGCTTAATTTTTTCAGCAATACTGGCACAAAAGAAATCTGTTGGGTCTTTTGTTGCAGAGCGGCCAGTTTCTTCTTTTTTTTTGCTTCTCAATAAGGTATGTCATTAATTGTGAAGAAGCAGGGTCATCTCTTTTTGGTTTCGGTAATTGTTTTATATTTGAAGAAAATCGCTGCTTTTTTCGAGTAGGCGTAACTTCGGTTCCAGTAACAAGTATCCTTGTAGCTTCTGATGTGTTTTCATCACTTTCAGTAACAATGGTATTTTCTTGGGTCTCAGTAACAGCGGTATTCTCCTGTGTCTCAGGTTCATCTTCCTCCCTATCATGAGGGTCGTTAAGATTGCTAATTGTTTCCCTTTGGCGCACAAATGGTTCCAAAAAAGACATTTGTTCTTCATATCGCCACTTCCTTACTGGCTTATTGGCTTTTCCCGATTTCGTTACCTGATTTTTTTTATTTTTTCGCCACTGGTATCTTAGCTGATTCCATCTACTTTTGCATGTTGAACCTGTAATAAAAAAAAATCTGCATTTATACTTTTTCTTTTCAGGTTTTTGGCAACAGGTGATTCTTTCCGCACAATAGCCTTTAGCTACAGACTGGGTCATTCAACAGTATGTGCTATTGTCAAAGAAGTTTGTGATGCAATTATTGAGAAAATGTTAGGAAAGACAATGCCCCCACCCACAGAGGAAGACTGGAGAAGAATTGCCAAAGATTTTGAAAATATTTGGAATTTTCCTAATTGCTTGGGAGCTCTGGACGGGAAACATGTGGTGA